>CM056824.1:28639211-28779211 GCA_029853015.1 Chelidonichthys spinosus
CGTCCACCGCAAGTGCTTCTAAGCCCGCCGCCACCAAGACCACCTCAGGATCCAGAGCACCAAGACTGTCCCGGGACTCTGAAACCACGTCCATGGGGGCGTCCAACCTGTACATATCTTATTTATTCCTTCCACTGTGTATGTGTGACGTTTATGAATGTGAATGAATGAAAGCTTCGAGGTACGACACTAAAATAACAAAATAAAAAAAGACCAAAACAAAAACAGGACAACCAAACAAATAAAGTCCATTTATTTTCAGATATGACTGCTTTCTCTTTATTTCTGCTTCTGAACACTAAAAACAACAAAATATCATTCAAATTTAATGACATGTAGGTTATGAAGAAGTGATAATAGCTCAGTGTAGAAATACTCTGTTAGAAGTAAAAGTCAGGCATTCCAAAATCTTACTTCCTTTACACCACTGCAGATATCCGACGTGATACTAAAAACCTTGGATATGATACAAACTACCTGAACACAGGAGGAAAAGTAATGGACGAAGCATTCACTTAACTTACTGAAGCAAACTCCACAACTTTATTCATGACTTTATTTACAACTTTATTCACAACTTTATTCACGCCTTTTTTTTCATGACTTTTTCGACATTCTATACTATGACTTTTTTTTACGAATAAAGAAAATGTTGAAAAAAGTTATTAAAAGTCATAAAAAGTATAGAATGTCAAAAAGTTAAAAAAGTCATAATGTCGAAAAAGATAACACAAAAAAGTCATAGTGAAGAATGTTGAAAAAAGTCATGAAAAGAAGTCATAGTTTAGAATGTTGAAAAAAGTTATAGAAAAAAGTCATAGAATGTTGAAAAAAGTCATGAGAAAAAGTTGTAGTATAGAATGTTGAAAAAAGTTATTAAAAAAATCATATAGAATGTTGAAAAAAGTCATACAAAAAATCGTAGTAAAAAATATTGAAAAAAGTCATGAAAAAAGTCGTAGTATAGAATGTTGAAAAAAGTTATTAAAAAAGTCATAGTATAGAATGTTGAAAAAAGTAATGAAAAAAAGTCATAGTATAGCATGTTGAAAAAAGTTAAAAAAGTCGTAGTATAGAATGTTGAAAAAAGTCATAGAAAAAAGTCATAGAAAAAATCGTAGTATAGAATGTTGAAAAAAGTAATGAAAAAAGTCATAAAATGTTGAAAAAAGTAATAAAAAAGTTATAAAAAAGTAATATAGAATGTCGAAAAAAGTTATAAAAAAAGTAATATAGAGTGTTGAAAAAATGTATAAAAAAAGTCATATAGAATGTTGAAAAAAGTCATAAAAAAGTCATAGTATAGTGTTGAAAAAAGTTATAAAAAAGTCATAGTATAGAATGTTGAAAAAAGTTATAAAAAAGTCATACAAAAAATCGTGTATAGAATGTTGAAAAAAGTCATAAAAAAAGTCATAGTATAGAATGTTGAAAAAAGTCATGAAAAAAAGTCATAGTATAGAATGTTGAAAAAGTTATTAAAAAAGTCATAGTATAGAATGTTGAAAAAAGTCATAAAAAAGTTATATGGAATGTTGTAAAAAGTAATAGAAAAAAGTAATATAGAATGTTGAAAAAAGTCATAAAAAAGTCATACAAAAAATCATAGTATAGAATGTTGAAAAAAGTAACGAAAAAAGTCAATAGAATTGAAAATTGAAAAAAAGTCTAGTAACAAAAAAGATAAAAAGTATAGTATAGAATGTCGAAAAAAGTTTAAAAATAAAAGTTGTAAAATATAAGAATGTTGAAAAAATTTATAAAAAATGTCATATAGAATGTTAAAAAAAATTATAAAAAAAGTAATATAGAATGTTGAAAAAATTTATAAAAAATGTCATATAGAATGTTAAAAAAAATTATAAAAAAAGTCATATAGAATGTTGAAAAAAGTTATAAAAAAAGTCATATAGAATGTTGAAAAAAGTAATGAAAAAAAGTCGTAGTATAGAATGTTGAAAAAAGTAATGAAAAAAAGTCGTAGTATAGAATGTTGAAAAAAGTTATTAAAAAAATCATAGTATAGAATGTTGAAAAAAGTAATGAAAAAAAGTCGTAGTATAGAATGTTGAAAAAAGTTATTAAAAAAGTCATAGTATTGAATGTTGAAAAAAGTCATGAAAAAAAGTCGTAGTATAGAATGTTGAAAAAAGTTATTAAAAAAGTCATAGTATAGAATGTTGAAAAAAGTCATAAAAAAGTTATATGGAATGTTGTAAAAAGTTATAAAAAATGTCATATAGAATGTTAAAAAAAATTCTAAAAAAAAGTCATATAGAATGTTGAAAAAAGTTATAAAAAAGTCATATAGAATGTTGAAAAAAGTTATAAAAAAAGTCATAGTATTGAATGTTGAAAAAAGTTATAAAAAAAGTCATAGAATGTTGAAAAAAGTTATAAAAAAGTCATAGTATAGAATGTTGAAAAAAGTCATAGAAAAAAGTCATACAAAAATCGTAGTATAGAATGTTGAAAAAAGTTATAAAAAAGTCATAGAATGTTGAAAAAAGTCATAAAAAGTCATACAAAAAAATCGTAGTATAGAATGTTGAAAAAAGTAATGAAAAAAAGTCGTAGTATAGAATGTTGAAAAAAGTTATTAAAAAAGTCATAGTATAGAATGTTGAAAAAAGTTATTATAAAAGTCATAGTATAGAATGTTGAAAAAAGTAATGAAAAAAAGTCGTAGTATAGAATGTTGAAAAAAGTTATTAAAAAAGTCATAGTATAGAATGTTGAAAAAAGTCATAAAAAAGTCATATAGAATGTTGAAAAAAGTCATAGAAAAAAGTCATATAGAATGTTGAAAAAAGTCATAGAAAAAAGTCATACAAAAATCGTAGTATAGAATGTTGAAAAAACTTATAAAAAAGTCATAGTATAGAATGTTGAAAAAAGTCATGAAAAAAAGTCGTAGTATAGAATGTTGAAAAAAGTTATTAAAAAAGTCATAGTATAGAATGTTGAAAAAAGTCATAAAAAAGTCATAGTATAGAATGTTGAAAAAAGTCATAAAAAAGTCATATAGAATGTTGAAAAAAGTCATAAAAAAGTTATAGTATAGAATGTCGAAAAAAGGTTATAAAAAAAGTAATATAGAATGTTGAAAAAAGTCATAAAAAAGTCATACAAAAAATCATAGTGTAGAATGTTGAAAAAAGTAATGAAAAAAGTCATAATGTTGAAAAAAGTAATAGAAAAAAGTCATAGAATGTTGCAAAAAGTTATAAAAAAAGTAATATAGAATGTTGAAAAAAGTCATACAAAAAATCATAGTATAGAATGTTGAAAAAAGTAATGAAAAAAGTCATAGAATGTTGAAAAAAGTAATAGAAAAAAGTCATAGAATGTTGCAAAAAGTAATAGAAAAAAGTCATACAAAAAATGGTAGTATAGAATGTTGAAAAAAGTTATAAAAAAGTCATAGTATAGAATGTTGAAAAAAGTAATGAAAAAAGTTGTCGTAAAGAATGTTGAAAAAAGTCGACATACTATAATATGACTTTGTTTATGATTTACTTACTGTAAAAAGTCAATCAATCAATGTGGGTATAGCCCTTTAACAGATACACGAAAAGAAAGTAACCCGTTAAATTAGTATGAAGTCTTTCTCCCTTTCACCTGTTCGAGATAGCCCGCGCATGCGCAGTCTATCCCCGCATCTTCACTGGGAAATAATTCATTTCTTCATTACTACAAAATGTTCTGCTCTGCTCATCAGAACTAGTTAACCAGAACTATACCGGATGTGAATTATTTATCTTTCAAAATAAAGATAACTTACATATTATTATTATTATTATTATAATTAATGTTGACACCCTACTACCCACAGAAAAATGATTGTGTTGCAGCAGTACAAGGACAGAAATAGAAAAATGTTATTAAAAGAAATGATACAACCTTTTAATAGTGCCTCAAGCAGATATGACAACAACGTGACATAGCGGTGTGATAGTAGCAACAAAGTCAGCATTATATTATACTTATTGACACACGTATACTGTGACACCACCAACAGTTTGCACTAATTAGTAGAGTATAGAAATAGTTCCTGTTTTACTCTGAAAGTCGACGCCGGAACTTGCTTGCTACACGTCAGCTAGCTTGTAGCTCGGCGGTGTGTGTTTTCTGTCAGTCGGGGAGAAGCGGAGCGATGTCAGGCGTCTGTCCGCTGGTCTGAAGGGGCAGACGGGGTTTTCTGGACCTGGCCTCCTCTGGAATCAGGTCTGGTGAGTAAAATAATATCCAAACCGTTAGTCTCAAATGTACGAAGTCCACGAAAAAACCTCACCGTGTTTACAACCGGTGGCTCAGCGGTGCAGGTTAACGTCTGCGACGGCTGTTTTTCCACACGACAGCTCTCATTTTTTATTTATTATATTCAAAACTCACATTGACACGTTTAGTGAAAATTCAAGCACATTAAATAATCCACTGCATTGCTTTTCTCTGCGGCGTTTTTAATCGCTTTAAATTCTGGGAAAAATACGATGTTTTGGGGTGTGACTTGGCCTTCAAAATAAGAGATTTTCAGGAAAATAAATGCACCAATAGATTAGCAATAATGAAACTGTTGACACCAAATATTGTGCCGGTTTCGTCCTTGGATCAGATGTAGCTCAGCTCTGATTAATTAATTATTAATGTGGTTTATTTTCACTAAAAGATCACATGTATTTTAATGTGTGTGTGTGTGTGTGTGTGTGTGTGTGTGTGTGTGGGCGGAAGGACTCCTGCCAGAAATAGGTCTGTTATTGGTGGTGTAGTATGAGTACTGACAGTAGTAGTTGTAGTAGTACAGTAAGACTATAAGCAGCCTCAATCCTCTGCTCTGAGGGTAATCTGTTGTGGAGGGGGGGGGGGGGGGGTGGGCGGGGCTTACAGGTAAACCACACCTGGTTATGATCAGGAGATCCCCTCAGAAAACCTACAGAATGATTAATTTGATAGAAAATGATTTGAAATTATTTTAATTAAATTATTTTTAAGGTCACACATGCTTAAAGTTGATCCTTTCTACAGAATATGATGCTCTAATCCTAAACCCCTATGTAAACCCTTTCACCATTATTTGGGGGGGCTTGTAAATGCTTTAGATAGATCCAGCCCCCCTGAAATAGGCCTAACAACGTCACTGAGTGGTCCAATGTAACTACATTTTATGAAAGCACTTTGAATGAGCCGACTCTCTCCACGCTGACAGGAATCCAACGAGTATCATGGTGACCAAGAAAATCCGGACGGAGTACATGAAGAAGTTCAGGGATCCCAAATGGGAGACGTTTTCCAAATGTTACGAGGACTCTCTGAAGTACCGCCTGACCCGGCGGGTGATGGAGCATTCCCACAAGCCCTGGTTCTGGGAGGGCTGGGACGGGGGCTCTGACTCCAGCGGCTGGTCCACGCCGAGGCTGACCAGGAACAAGATAGCCCCCCTGTCCCTCCCGCCGCCGCCGTCCTCCGAGGGGAAGCAGAGGTCGCCCAGCCCGGCGCCCAAACCTCCTTCTGAGGACGGGCCGCCCGAGGCGGGAGGGGGAGGAGAACCGGCGGGGGACGCCACACCGACCTCAGGTGAGGAGACCGTTACCGACACCCATCACGGGAATAACCCATCAATATGTTAGAACAAAATATTTGTTACTTTTTTTTGCTTCCTGTGTGAGTGGCGCTTTGACAGGAAAAAAGGGGCCAGAGGCTGGTTTAACCTCAGGAGACACTGATACTAAAAATATTTGGACTGAGCTGAGATAGAGAAAGGCCTCGTTTGTCTCGTTTCCATAGCAACCTGGTCACCTGAAAACAAGCATTTTATCATGTTTGTGCTGCTGGCACCACAACTCAAACTGTCACAGTAATAATATAATAATAATATATAACATAATGATAATTTGATATATAATATAGTAATATTTCTTTAGGAAAATCACTTCTACTCCTCTTTTTAGACAAAAAGATTTTAAAATCTGCAGCCGATTCAATCGATTATTTTCATGCAAATGTCGGAGGCTTCTTCTTTGTCATGTAAGAGTTGGATGAATATATATTCAGACGGCGTGTTGGTCGGACTCCAATCATCAGCATCACATGATGAAAGTTCAATGTTTCTCTCCGTCTCTTTGACTCTTAAGCTGCAGCACTTCCTGTCGTGGAAAACGGCGTGAGCGAAGCTCTGAACGCCGGCGGTGTCTCCGAGGACACGGAGACGGACAACGGCCCCGCCGCCACGACGACGTCCTCCGACGGGGAGCCTGACCCGCCGCTGAAGCGACGCCCTCGTCGCCGCCGCGCCCCCCGGTCTGAGCCGGGACACCTGGATGACGGTTCCCATGACGATAAACTGCCCGCTGTCCGCAAACCGCCGAGAGCGAAGAGCCAACCGCCGATCGGCGCCAAGGAGAAGGAGAACCGGAGGCCGCCGTCCAGCCGCCTGGACTGGACCGAGAGACAGACGGAGGTCAGGAGGTCGCCGAACGAGGTGAGTTACATAAAAGTTACAGATCCAGATTGTTGGTTACTGACTTCTAGCTGCAGATGAAGTACTTTTACTCATCTAAAAGTACAAGTACCACATACAGGGTTCGTACGGGGGCGGGCTGTTTTCAAGGTATGAACAGTGCTTGAATGCTTTGGAAAAGGTGTAGGAACCCTGCACGTAGTAAAAATACTCCTCTACGAGTATCAAGTCCTGCAGGATCCCGTCGTGTAATTGTAGGAAAGGTCAGTCTGGACTAGAAGAAGCCCGGTCCTGGTCCCGGTCCTCAGGACACCAGAGACCTGAAGCCGTGTCACCAGAAACCCTGCACACATGAATAATAAAAACTCTCCTCTCTCTCTGGTTTCTCCTCGTTAGAACAACGCGTCCGACGCCGCTCAGCCCCGGCGGCGGGACTCGGACAAGCGGGGCTCGAACCCGGAGCGGCGGCGGGCTCGATCCGCCGACCTGGAGAAGACCAGGCCTCGCTCGCAGCTGACGGTGGCCGACGACCGCTGGATGACGGAGTACATGCGCTGCTTCTCCGCCCGGCTGAGGTAGAGAGAGAGACGGGGGAGGGAGAGACGGGGGAGAGAGAGACGGGGGAGAGAGAGACGGGGGGAGCCGAACCCAGAACCATGTGGTCTCGTTGCATTAGTCCACGGTTATATCATCCTTTATAGAGACTTTGTTATTGAACGTGATCCACATTAAATACCAAGAGCAGCTCAGACATGATAATTAATAATCCCCTCATAGTATTTTATTCTGAAAATATCGTTGATTTAATCCTGATTTTAAAAAAAACGTCTTTTTGATAGAAAAATCTGATCTTAAACAATATTTTATTAACCTTCAAACACACTTCTATGTACGACGGCGTGTCAGGGCCACTGTAGGAAACAAGCAAACAACGGAGCCGAGAGAGAGGGGCAATATTCAGAGAAAAAAGTGGCAAATTAGCCGACGTCAACAAGACTTTATAAACTCGCAAATTTGCAACTTTTTCTCTGAATATTGCCCCTCTCTCTTGGCTCCGTTGTTTTTGTTTCCTACAGTGGCCCTAATGTGCCATCGTCTTATGGGATTGTTTGCAGTATTTTACTCTTGTTCTTGTTGGGTTTAATATTTAATATGTAATATTTTATTCGCTGCTCATCACGTGTGACTCAGGTTCAATGCGACCTGGCTCCAAATCTGAATGTCTGAAAAACAAAGAAAATACAAAGTAATTTGAAATGTTCTTCAGGTTTTGACGGACTACTATTTGTTCTGTGTTGCCGTAGAAACGGTTTGATAATGACGGACAGCGGAGAGAATTAAACTCTTTTTTTCTTTCTTTTTTTAAATATTCCGTCAGGGTTACTTATTTGAATGTATTTTAATGTATTGTTGTGAGCGTGAAAGCTTTTATTTGTTTTAGTTGTTTTCAGTTCTGACGTTCACAAACAGGCAGCTGTGTGCGTTTACAGCAGAAAACGGACCAAACCGGACTATTTTTGATATTTGACTCGATTTTAGATTAAAATAAACACAATATTTATCAAAGAAAATTAGTATTTAAAAGTATTTTCTGAGTAGAAACTATATTGAATACTATTAAATATTATTATAACCTAAGCTTCTGATTTACAACGTTTTAATGAGGAATAATCTAACATGGAGCTTGTTAAAAAAAGTTCTCTCAGTTCATCCAAAAGACCAATTGATCAAAAACCGAAACCATCTTTATTCCTGGAATAAAGACGAATGACATAAAGAATAATACATTATGATGAAACACAAACATTTATATTCAGAGTTTAAAATGTGATGCTTTTAAGGAGTGTGTAATTGTTTAAAGCCTTCATCAACCAACTGAACCAATCACAAGACGAGATCCGCCCATGTGACCTACACGTTTCACGGTTTTAATAAAAAATGTAATAAAACATTTAAAAATATGTATTTAAATAGACGTTTATTACAGTAAATAAATAATGAATGTTTAGTTTGAATTGAGCTACATTCATAATCACTCCAAATGACAGAAAAATCTATTATTGTTCATCATTAAGTATTACAGTAAAATAAACACGGGATTAAAAACACATTTACATCCGAAATATTAGACATTTTATTCGATTTTAACATATTTTTCCCGTCGTCATGAATCAAAGAGTTTGAAAGTTTTGATCTTTTTCCACGTGTTTTCTGACTGTTTTCTCCGCCTGTTCAACGTGACTCACGATTGTAAGTGACCGTGACTCAAACCGAGGGCTAAAGTTCACGTTTCCTACGTCACGGCTGCATTTCTGCGACTTTTAACACTGAATGCATTTAAAATTCACCGAGAATGTTCATCGTCACCTCGTCACTCTGAATGTGCAGAATCTATTTATTTCTATTTTTATGTATTTTTACGTTTGTGTCCAGTCTCAAACGTGCATGAATATGATTTGACTTCACATTTTCTCACTTTATCAAAAACAGAAATCAAGATTCCTCACTGAAAATTTGCCATTTTAGGGATACATTTCAGGATGTGAATTTAAAAAAAAACCACTCGCACAATTAAAAAAAAAAATAACAGAAAAAATCTTTATAGCGTCTATAGAGCCGTTTTGTCATTCAGTTTGTCACATGTTGGACTAAATCAAATTCTTTTACGTCGACAAGAAGAAAGCTAACAATTGAATATTTGAAAGAACACTTAAGGACCAAAAACATTAAAAATAATCATAAAACTGGCCACAAATTCAGAAAAACTGGGGAATTTGTTAAAAAAAAAAACAATAAGTATATATATTATATATATATATATATATATATATTATATATATATATATATATTAAATAATTGAAATATATTTAAAAAATCTTTTAAATATATATACATTTTTAAATATTAAAAATACATTTAAATATTTTAAATTCAACTGTTTTTATTGATTTCACCTTCAAAGTTCATGACATGAAATTGAATTTAATCTAAATGGAAATACTGTTTACTGCCTCCTGCATCATTTTTAAAAACACAAAGTTCAGCCAGTCATCTTGTGAAACTTTAGCAGCTCAATTAGGAATTAAACGTAATAAATTAAAAGTTGTGTTTGAACGACAAAGTCATTCAAATCTAGTTTGAAGAGATTTCAGCACTTAGAAGCAACTTCGTACCTCAAAACGGACTCGGAATAAAAAAAATGAAAAACATTTGTGAAAAATTCAACAAATATATATATTTATATATTATTTATTTATTTATTTTTTTTAAATCGGCAAATTACTTTGGGTTCGTAAACATCCGAAGTTTCTTTACGATCGATTTGAAGCCGACGTGAAACAATTCAGTGTTCGTTTTTCTTTGTTTCGAGTTGATTTCAGACAATCACAAGAAAATCTCATGTTTAAACTTAAAAAACAGGCACTAAAATATGATGTGTGTGTCCGAGTGTGTGTGTGTGTGTGTGAGATGCACGGTTGGAGAAGTGACTTTTGTTTGCTTGCTGTATCTCTAAAAAGCTTCAAGTTAGTGTGGTTTATTATTATAATTATTATACGTTTTGAGTATCCAATCATTTTATCTCCAACCACGTTTACATTTTTTGGTCACTGTATTTGAAAACATGCACAACTATATATATTTTCATCCACTTTGCTGTGAATAAATAATGTTTGAATAAAATTGATTTGAATAGTTTGTATTTGTGTGATGTATTTGAATATGGAATAAAATCTGCAGCTGAATCATTTCACCAAATTTTGTGATTAAAAAAAGGATGTTTAAAAATCCATGTTAAATGTATTTAGATATTTTCTGCACGTTAAGTACAAATGTTTGTGTAGAAATGTTGAAAAGGTATTGGCATCAAAATATACTTTTAAATAAATATAATGGGAGTTGGCTTCAATTGTAAATTACTCATGTTGATGTACAAGTACCTGCAAACGGTACTCCAGTAGAGTATTTGTGAAGTCAGTCACCTGGGTCGACACTTTTTTTTTCCTGGAAGGAATGACGATGCATTCAGGGGGTTCACTGGGAAATCAGAGATTTAAGGGTTGCAGAAAGCAGCGGTCCGACCTGCTGCTCTGAAGCCTTAAAGCCTCTAATCCAATCAGAGAGTCCGTCCAGGTCGATATGATCCACCTGGATACGGAGGCCCGGTGGGGACATTCAGCTGCATTTATACATACATAATTTCTGTTTACAGCAGCCTTTTGGTTAAAAAACAAACAAACACACGTCAATTAAAATGTTTGTAGATTTTATTTACAGCATTAAAAACGTTTCAAATCCAAACTGGAACAAAATGCTGTAATTTCATAACCGATGCGTCAGTTCAAACATGTTTTCGTCTCGACTGACATCAGTATTAGAAAAAAAGAAAACTGTACAAATTCTCAACAAAAATGAGAATAAAATAATAAAAACCATTGAAAAACATCTTGGTTTTTGTATTAAAAAAAAAAGAAAAAAGAAGGGACTGTGATCAGGAGGGGAGTCCGGCGGCGAGAATGCTTCCCAGCAGCGTTCGATCCTTCAGAGCGTTCTCGACGTCTTTCTCCTCGATCTTCAGAAACACCTGCAGCCACAAACATTTCATCACGGTTATACGAGTGACATCACATCCATCAGTTACACCTGGAGCTTTCAAGAAACAACCAATAAAATTAGAGCTTTTTCGACTTCACATTCCCACACAGTAACTCAACTGTGCTGCATTCACATTCCGTTGGAATAAATCAGAAAAACGAGCTCCCAACCTCGGGAAATGATTTGCTCTGTGATGGGTTTACCTTAGTGAGACGAGCCTCTTTGGCTTTCTTCAGAGAGAAGATTCCTCGACTCTCCAGCAGACTGCAGAGAGACAGGCACTCGCCCTGCCCGACCGCAGACACCTGTCGCTGGGCGCACAGGCGACTGTAGACCTCATGGAGCTGAAACATCCACAAAACACACCGACATCAGCCTCATGCATCAGACACAACATGCACATTAAAAAAAAAAGCTTTAGTGCCACCTGCTGGACATTTAAAATACTGCAGCCACTTCATCATCATAACTTATTCCCGTAGTTAAACTGGAAGACAACAGAACTGAATCCATTCTTTACTTATTCATTTCATAATTCCTTGAAGATCTGCATTTATATTACTTTTACAATAAAAATAAGTGCAAGGCGGGTTAAGATTCACGTAGCTGACTTTATCTCTATTTCTTTGTTCCGTTCCCTCAATCAGAAGGAACTCTTGGTTTAAAGCGCTCGTATAAACGGTGACTCACCTTTCCGAGGACGATCTCTTTGCTCTTCCCGCTGCGTGTGAGCAGCAGCAGACAGCAGACCAGCAGCTTCTGCTGCAGCGGGAAACTCTCCCCGTCAGAGTCGCCACCGCCGCCGCACCGAGACGCCATCCGGTCGCCGTAGACCTCCGACAGCACCCGGGCGACCTGAGGGAGGCTGACCCGCGACGCTGCACCCGAGGGACCAAGAAGCAGGCGAGTCAGTGTTCACGCCTCTCACGTCGGCAGAAAACAAACTAATATATAAGTATGAAGCTCTTTGTTTGCGTGGACGCGTCGGCACGGCGCTCACCTTTAGTATCGGCGTTTGGATCCGACGGCGTCTTCCTCTCGTCGGACTCGACCACCTCCACAGCTCTCCTGGAATCAAAACGGGAAATGTCAAACAAATTCAACTCCCGACTCCATGAGGATTATTACAAGGAGTCTCGTCAAAAGCAACAGATTTACATTTAATCTGCAGGGTCCTCCACCTTCTCCAAAGTCAAATTCAAGCACTTTCCAGGCATTTCCAGGTGTATTTCCATGCTTTTCCAGCCCCTTCCAGCTGTGGTAAACTCCATCTTTGTACCAATCCAATGGTCAGTATTCAGTCTACTTATTCTGTCACTTGTTCATCACATTAAATGAGATGTTCTTGTCCTCTAAACAACCAACATGATGTTTGGAGACAGCTTTTTACAGAAGGACCACAAATGAAAGGAAAACTAATTCCACTAACAGATCCACAGAAATATAATCACCAACTATTTTCATCATCTGTTCATCATCAAAAGTCATTTTTCATAAAGAAATGTCACAAAATGCTGTTTTCAGTCCCTCAGATATGGAGATCTTCTTTTCTCTGTTCTATCATAGATGTCATCACATACAACACACATTTATAGACCTTTAGTCTACATCCAAGACCTTTCAAACCTTGAAAACACCTAAATTCAAGTGTTTCAAGGATTTCAAGCACCCGTACCAACCCTGAAACTGAAAACTGCTTGAGCTCTAAAAACCAAACGTGGGAAAGGCGACTCGTACCTGCAGATGTCCAGAGCTTTCCTCGCGTCTCCTGACACCGCCGACACTTTTCTGGCACAAAACTGAACCGCCGAGGCGTCCAGGATCCCGTCGGCCGACGCCTGAACAGCAACGGCCGAATGGAAACAAGAATTAACGTTTGGGAGATACTTTTTTTTTTTTTTTTTTTTTAAATCTCAATCTGGACAATTTCACTTTGTTTCAAGGTGTTTAATATCGGCGTTTTACCTGAGAGAGTCGGTCCTGGACGATGGCGGCGAGCTCCTGTCGGCTGTAGGGGGGGAAGTGTAACAGCAGGGGGCGACAGTGAGGGCGAGCCTGCAGTCTGGGAAGGATGCGGTCCGTCAGATCCAGAGCGTTGGCAATACCTGGAAAAAAGAAAAGAAAGTCACTAATGTTCTTTAACAGGCAAGAAACACTGAATGTCTGCTTCTGTTTGAATCTCATTTTACAGCCGATATTTGTTGTTGCATCAAATGAAACGTTGATAATAAATAAAACGTAAAGCATCTTGTGGCTGAAACTATAACCAGAATACAGAAGGAAGGTCGGGACGTTTCTCCACGGCGTCCCGCGGGGTCAGAAGTTGGTACGTGGGCGGAGCTCTTACCGACGAGGCAGAGGCGGGACTTCGGCAGGTGTGGCCATTCAAAGATGGTGTAGAGGACGTCCTGGGCTTTACTGTCCAGCTGATCCATCTCGTCCAGGACCAGAAGCCTGAGAAGGGGAGAAATCTCATTTATTACTCTGTTTCCTGGGTTTTTTTTAAACCGCATAAATCAATCAATTAGCTGGGTCAAAACTATACATTTTAATAATAATAATAATAATAAATTATAAATTTTATAATTTATTAAAAAAAAGAAAAAGAAAAAAATAATTTTGGGAGATTTGTAGCCAGAATACTGAATTTAATTTATATTAACAAAAACTAAATAAAAAATAAAACTTGTAGGTAAACTCATGTACAAAACATTCCAGAGGCTAGCCCACGGCGGGGTTTACTCACACGGCGGGCCCCGGGGCCGTCAGGAACCTCTGCAGGCCGTTCTGCCCGCCGGGTGCCTTCAGCTTGTCGGCCAGCAGGGGGAAGACGGCGTGGGAGCTCCGCAGGCTCATACAGTTCACCACCACGGTCTGGACCGACACCAGCTCGGCCTGACGGGACCGGGAGTTAGGAAAGTTATTAAAAAACACAATCACATCAGTACGTTTCATTATTCATCAAGTCAGGCTTTCTTCACTGGTTCCATTAAATCAATAATCCGTTTCATGTCATCTTTTCGTATTTTCAGTGAACGTTTTACCCACATTTATTTAGATACGTTTAAGTCTCTTTATGAGATAAAAACTATTATTACTACTTTGGCGTAAAAAAGTAAGCCATTACAATCCGAAGTCAACAGTATCAGCGTGAAAATACACAAGTAAGAGTATGCATTGTGCTAAATATCGTATATTGTTATTAATATCGAAGCATTTTTAAATGATGAAGCTGCTGAAGGTTGAGCTCCGTTTGACTACTTTACATACTGACGAGTATTTTAATCCATAAAACTACATCATAATGCATATTTAGTGTTAATCTGAATCTAGAACAAATACTGGAGTAAAAAGTACAAGTACCTAAAAACTGTACTTTCACTTTAAACCAACACCAGCGAAGGGCCCCGTTAAGTACCTTCATCTCCTGCAGCACACAGTTGAGGCAGGCCGTCTTGCCGGTGCCCGGAGCCCCGGAGATGTAGAGGCTGCCGGGGAGGCGCCGCAGGGCCTTGGCCTCCAGGAAGGAGCGAATGGACGCCCGCTCTGCCTCCCGGGACAGGAGCCGCTCCGGGACGGCGGTGTGGAGCGCCTGCTTCACGCTCAGAAACCTCGACTCTGGAGGAGAAACGGGGAACAGAACTCCTCATTTAATCACGGCTTTAGTTACTCGGAAAACTCTTCAAAAACATGTAGAAGCCTCTTACTTTCTGAGAAGAGCCGAACGGCCGGTGGCTTCCTCTCAGCGTTTTGGCGTGCCGGGTTTCCAGCGGGCGTTTCCTGTCGCCGTGGAGGCGATCCGGCAGCGGGGGAGAGTGGCTGCCGTGGCGACGATGGCGGGACCAGCCGGCGGCGAGCCAAGACCGGCGAGTTCTCGTCGAAGCCGAGCTTTCGGGGCGAAGACGGAGTCGGCCTGCTCTGCTTCGGCGGCGAACCCAGCAGGGCGGCGCCGAGGTTACAGCCGTTGTCGTCGCCTGGAGGAAGAAAAATACACAAAAAGGGTTTAAATTTAGTAATAAATAAAATATTAAATGTACTGAAAGTTCAGGGACGTTTGAGATTCTACACTGAGATCATTCATTTTGACTTTTCAACACAAACGGGATTAAACTGAATCCAGTTTAGAATTAAAGCAAAAGCATTTTAGGAAATCTGCTTCCGACGAGTCTTAAAATCTGTTCTTTTAGGTGACAGTTTAAAAATGAAATGACAAGAGGCATCAAATAGTTGTTCAACATTGAGCACAAGTTTAAATTTCTTGGTACAGTTTGTTTTATTCCCCGACTTTGAAGATGTTCAAAAGAAAAGTCTTTATTTAGGATTAACCCCTTGAGATGTGAGAAATGACAGAAAGAACTAAATAACAATAAATCTGAAAAAAGAAAGGAAAAAAGATCAGTCCAACATCATGAACACAGGTAAACAAAGATGGACTAAGTTTGTCTACACGGCAACGAAAACCACTGGAGGGGGAGGAGCCTCTCACCTGTGCGTTTCCGGGGGCTGAGTGGAAGTCGTGGCTGGAGACTGGGGGACGCCGGCTGGACCGTGGGGCGTCTGGGGGAGAGGGGAGACGGGTGGGCTGCCGGCACTTTGGGAGACAGCGGGGTCAGCTGGACGGCATGCCTCCTCGGGGACAGCGGCCCGATCTGGGTCAGGGCCTGGTGGGCGAGGTGCTGGGGTCCGGGCTCGGTGGGGGGCGACGGAGCCGGAGCCTCTTCCGGCTGCTGCGGCGTCTTGGAGCGCGAGGAGACTCTGCAGGATTTGCGGCGAGGGAACGCCAGCGTGGGCTGAGCCCGACCGTGGGAACGCGTGCTGGGCATCGTGGGTCCGATCTGAAACGTCAACCAAACAGAATCCATCAGAACAGAAAAAAACCTGAAGGCATTTCATTTAAGTTCACACTACATTTACTTTTAATTAAGTAGCTTTAATGGATACATTGTATGTCTAAGAATACTTTTAATAAACCTACTTTTTACTCGAGTATATCTGAATTTGCACATTTTTATATTTCATATTGTACGTACATGCTCTGATAACCGAAACAGTAAATCAGCAGTTACTCAGTACTAGAGTAGTTTTTTTCACTAAGTACTTTCCAAGTGAAGTAATTATTTGGATGACTACTTTTTACTTCTACCGGAGTCATACTCTAAAATAACAATACTCTTACTAAGAGGCCAAAAATTAAATGCAACCTCAATATAACCCTCTGAGATGTTAATACTCAAGAGTAGGATAAAGGGTTCCTACACCGTCTCCAAAGTAAAATTCAAGCACTTTACAAGCACTTCCAGGTGCATTTCCATGCTTTCCCAGCCCCTTCCAGCTGTGGTAAACTCCATCTTTGTACCAATCCAATGGTCAGTATTCAGTCTACTTATTCTGTCACTTGTTCATCACATTAAATGAGATGTTCTTGTCCTCTAAACAACCAACATGATGTTTGGAGACAGCTTTTTACAGAAGGACCACAAATGAAAGGAAAACTAATTCCACTAACAGATCCACAGAAATATAATCACCAACTATTTTCATCATCTGTTCATCATCAAAAGTCATTTTTCAGAAAGAAATGTCAGGAAATGCTGTTTTCAGTCCCTCAGATATGGAGATCTTCTTTTCTCTGTTCTATCATAGATGTCATCACATACAACACACATTTCAAGACCTTTCCAAACCTTGAAAACACCACACTAAAACGTGTTTTCAAGGATTTCCAGCACCGTACCAACCCTGAGTATAAATACCCCGCTTAGTCCGCCATTGATGTTAAAACATTAAGAATAAAGTTTCGCTGATTTGAATGTTCTTCTTCACAGCAGAACAAACAAACAGTTCGCGGCAGTTTAATGGCGCCAAGACAGCAGAGCTCCAAACGGGCGGCGTTTTACATTAAAAGTGCCCAACATGGCGGCAGTTTAGTCAGCAAACATGTTAAAATAGCGTTAAATGGAAACATACATTGCGTGAAAACGAAGCTAATCGTTGTTTTTCAGCACGATAAACTTAACATAAAACACGCCGCCTAACAAGAGGAGTAGACGAAGAAGAAGACCTCTCTTCCGGTTACGACTCGCAAACATATTTGGCGTTTTACGGCTTGAATTAAAGTGTTTGTGGTAGATTTACCTTCTTTTATAAAGCAGCAGTACGCTGAGAGAAGCCCGCTGTCCGTCTGTTGTCTCGGAGTCCTCTCCGCGTCTCGGCGCGTCGTCTTCTTCTCAAACTGACCTCAAACTGAGCGCCAAATCTTCTTCTCCCCGCCTCCTGCCCGCATCAGCTGGGCGCGCGCCCCCTCCGCAGCAACAGCTTCTCCGACGCTCATTGGCTCGGCGCATGTCGCGGAAGTTACGTCGACACGACGAGCGTTCCATTCGGATCACGTGGCGGCGGGAACTGAATAGAACGCCGGTCTGTTTTGGCGGAATATATTTTCCCGGGAAATGGTTGTTTTCAGAATATAACGTGGCGACTTTTTCTACGTATTTTCTTTGAACCAGAGTCCAGTTAAGAAACATCAGTTTGAGTTGCTGATGGCGTCATTGCGGAGAGTGACGTTACATAAAAAATACATGGGGGGGGGGGGGGATATTCACTACAAGTACATGTATGCAAGTTTTATTAGCAAAATGTACTTATTGTACAACATGTTGTCTGTCAATATTTCATTGTCATAAGTGATGTTTTTGGTTCATATTTTTAATTCTCCTTTATATACTGAACGTATAATTATACTGGTAGTTTAGTCTACAGTAATCTGGTGGGACGTAAAGTAGTTTTCAGTTATCTTGTACTTTACTTGTGTATATATATTTGACTTTTCCTCCCTCCATTTTAAAACAAACATCTGTACTTTCTACTTATATTTTCAAAACAGGCTTGTTACTTTAGTTTTAATGTATTTGAGGTGAATTATTGTTTTTTAATTATTAATGACAAGAGATTCAGTTAGCCTTCCAGTAGAAATGTCCATCATAGGGATACTTGTTACTTTCTACTTTGAGTACATTTCAGTACTTGATTCAAGTAAAGAAGTAGAATCAGTACTTCGTCTTTTTGAACACAAGTATCTGTACTTCTACTACGTTGGACTCCTAAGACAACGATGCATCATATTCTAGAAGATCATGTTTGTTGGACACTTAGTTACTTTCCATCAGTGCTTTGTTGTTACATTTAAAGTCCACGTTTGGTTGATTTTACATGTAAATAAAGCTTCGGTGGATTGAATCTATAGTTTGGGTTGCTGCAACTTTTGTGTGAAACGTCACATTCGCTCCGATTGTTTACTTTAGCAAAAGTATAAATATACAGAAAAAAACAGGTCAAATCCTGCATATAAACATAACTCACTAAAGTAAAATTACAAGAGTATTTTAAGCAAAAGTAAAGAAGTTTATTTGTGTATTATTTCATTCATACACAAGGCAATTGAAAGTGCTTTAAAAGCAGCAAATGAATACAACAGTCATTATTACACTTAAATTGTCTCGCATGTCGTCTGATAACAGCACTGTGTAGAAATAGAACTACATACATTTTCAGATACAGTTTTTACACATTTGTAAGTAAAATAATACATATTTGTGATAGTGAAAATACTATCACAAATAGTATGGAACACAGCTGTTAACATGGCTGTGCTGTTACAGATAATACAATCCCAGAGAGGAGGTGCTCATTTATATAGTGCTTTTATCCAAAGTGCTTTACAGTAATGACTGACCCATTTATTCACACATTCACACCGACGGCGGAGTCAACCACGCAGGGCGACAGCCAGCTCGTCAGGAGCTATTAGGGTAAG
The DNA here is from genome assembly GCA_029853015.1 of Chelidonichthys spinosus. Taxonomy (NCBI): domain Eukaryota; kingdom Metazoa; phylum Chordata; class Actinopteri; order Perciformes; family Triglidae; genus Chelidonichthys; species Chelidonichthys spinosus. Next base: position 28,658,076 of record CM056824.1, read on the forward strand.
GTGGTGTCTTGCTCAGGGACACCAGGCACTCAGCTAGGAGGAGCCGGGGATCAAACCAGCAATCTTGCGGTTACCAGCCAACTCTCTCCTGAGCTAAACCTGTGGAGGAGCGACGGGTGGATCAGTGTTAAGACGATTTGAAGAAGAGCTTTACTGACGCTGCATGTCTGAATGGTAAATGCATATCAAGAGCAACTCACAGCAAAATTCTTATTCTTTAGTAAACATTACCTCACGTTCAGGAATGTATGGCAAGTTGAGGTCCTTGAATAGTGGAAAAGATTAAAAAATATAAAAAAGGTCACTGACTTTATGGCACTTGAGATGTTTGGTGGACTAGCATTTAGATAAAATATAAAATATTTAAAAAAAAAACAGTTATCTTATTCAATATGACCAAATCTACACAGCTGATGATCATTGTCCAAGTTAAAATGTTGTTTCCAGATTCTGTAGATCCAGGTCCTCCTCCTCCTCGAGGTTCCTGGTCCTGGTCCTGGTCTCCATCTAAATTACTCGATCCTCCTTCATACCTACGAGAACACAGAAATCAGCTTTTAGCCACATTCATGTGTACCAGTTACCGGTAAATTAGCGTATTGTCAGTCAAATGTGATCAGATATCAGGTGACTCTTTCAGCACTGATATGAAACTTCACTGAGCCGTGGAGCAGAAGTTTGTAACTCACAGATCGCTCCAAGCTTCACCAGCAGAAGAACAACGACTCCAACAGCGACAGCAACACCACCGACGACACCACCGACGACATGTTTCCAGTCAGCACCTGAAGGAGAATCAGACGGCGTTGAGATGAGAAGAACTCTAAAAGGTGAAGCAGGTTAACTTATCGTGGTTATTCATTCTGATGATTTGTAAACGCTGGTTGATAAAGCCCCTCCCACCCCGGACATAGACTGATAAAGTGACATTTACCATGTTTCTCTCCTGGCCCGGGTTCTCGTTCCTCTGGAGGTTTAGTTGTGATGGAATCGTTTCTCCTTGGTCTGGTCTGCTGGTCTGTGGACACTTGAAAAAGACAAAAGAAGAAGAAGAATGATTTAAATAAATAAATCTGTTTCACATGGTCTTCTGCTGCCATGTGTATATTTATTTCTACAATCTCTGAGCATCTTTCAGTGGGATTTCAATATAAAGATCGGAGTCTGTAAATATTGAGTATTAAGGACTCAAATTAGAGCCATCGTGGCTGAAAACTTGATAGGCATATCCCCAATTCTGACGAACCGTATCAGTATGTGAACTGAAGTATAAAACAGAGCATGCTTACCAACGGTGAGGTTGGTAACACAACTGGCCTTCACTGGCTTGGACACATAGAACGTGTACGGTCCGCTGTCAGATGGGTTTACTGAGGAGATCTGCAGCTCTAGGATTCCTCCGGTCAGCTGACTGTGGGAGAGAGATGTTCTGTTTCTGTAGCGAATCATCTGTGGAGCCAGATGGTCGCCTCCATCTCGGTAGCTGTGGACGACGTCGTCGTCGTCAGGAGGTCGGAGGTCACGTCTCCTCACGTCCAGTGTACGAGTCGTCAAGTTGAGGGGGGGGTACAGAATGCTTTGTAGAACCACGGCGTCGCCTTCAAGCGCCTTAATCGGTGTCTTGCAAATGAGACGATATCCTCCTGGAGAAACAAGCAGCACAAACACTTAACTTTCTTTCTGAATCAAGTCCCTCTGTAGACCTGTTCCTCTAGTGAAGAGGTCTTCAAAGATTTCAGGATGAGGACCCCCAAGGCCTAGAGACCGGGGGAGGGACCCCCAAGGTCTATAGAGACTGGTGGAGGGAGCCCCAAGGTCTATAGAGACCTGGTGGAGGGACCCCCAAGGCCTAGAGACCGGGGGAGGGACCCCCAAGGTCTATAGAGACTGGTGGAGGGAGCCCCAAGGTCTATAGAGACCTGGTGGAGGGACCCCCAAGGCCTAGAGACCGGGGGAGGGACCCCCAAGGTCTATAGAGACTGGTGGAGGGACCCCCAAGGCCCATAGAGACCTGGTGGAGGGACCCCCAAGGTCTATAGAGACCGGTGGAGGGAGCCCTAAGGTCTATAGAGACCTGGTGGAGGGACCCCCAAGGTCTATAGAGACCTGGTGGAGGGACCCCAAGGCCCATAGAGACCTGGTGGAGGGACCCCCAAGGTCTATAGAGACCGGTGGAGGGAGCCCCAAGGCCTATAGAGACCTGGTGGAGGGACCCCCAAGGCCTAGAGACCTGGTGGAGGGACCCCAAGGCCCATAGAGACCTGGTGGAGGGAGCCCCAAGGCCTATAGAGACCTGGTGGAGGGAGCCCCAAGGCCTATAGAGACCGGTGGAGGGAGCCCCAAGGCCTATAGAGACCGTTGGAGGGACCCCCAAGGTCTAGAGACCTGGTGGAGGGAGCCCCAAGGCCCATAGAGACCTGGTGGAGGGAGCCCCAAGGCCCATAGAGACCGGTGGAGGGAACCCCAAGGCCTAGAGACCTGGTGGAGGGACCCCAAGGCCCATAGAGACCGGTGGAGGGAGCCCCAAGGCCTATAGAGACCAGTGGAGGGAGCCCCAAGGCCTATAGAGACCGTTGGAGGGACCCCCAAGGTCTATAGAGACCTGGTGGAGGGACCCCCAAGGCCTATAGAGACCGGTGGAGGGAGCCCCAAGGCCTATAGAGACCTGGTGGAGGGACCCCCAAGGCCTATAGAGACCGGTGGAGGGAACCCCAAGGCCTAGAGAGACCTGGTGGAGGGAGCCCCAAGGCCTATAGAGACCGGTGGAGGGAGCCCCAAGGCCTAGAGACCTGGTGGAGGGAGCCCCAAGGCCTACAGAGACCTGGTGGAGGGACCCCCTATTACATATCATATAAAATCATGTTCCTAATTAAGCTGGCCAATAATAAAGCGTAGTGCAGCCTATAGTGTATAACAGTACTGTAATGATGGATGTATACAATGTTAAAACATTATTGATAGCAATATATATATAATATAATATAAAGATCGGAGTCTGTAAATATTGAGTATTAAGGACTCAAATTAGAGCCATCATGGCTGAAAACTTGATAGGAATATCCCCAATTCTGACGAACCGTATCAGTATGTGAACTGAAGTATAAAACAGAGCATGCTTACCAACGGTGAGGTTGGTAACACAACTGGCCTTCACTGGCTTGGACACATAGAACGTGTACGGTCCGCTGTCAGATGGGTTTACTGAGGAGATCTGCAGCTCTAGGATTCCTCTGGTCAGCTGACTGTGGGAGAGAGATGTTCTGTTTCTGTAGCGAATCATCTGTGGAGCCAGATGGTCGCCTCCATCTCGGTAGCTGTGGACGACGTCGTCGTCAGGAGGTCGGAGGTCACGTCTCCTCACGTCCAGTGTACGAGTCGTCAAGTTGAGGGGGGGATACAGAATGCTTTGTAGAACCACGGCGTCGCCTTCAAGCGCCTTAATCTGTGTCTTGCAAATGAGACGATATCCTCCTGGAGAAACAAGCAGCACAAACACTTAACTTTCTTTCTGAATCAAGTCCCTCTGTAGACCTGTTCCTCTAGTGAAGAGGTCTTCAACGATTTCAGGATGAGGACCCCCCAGGCCTAGAGACCGGGGGAGGGACCCCCAAGGTCTATAGAGACTGGTGGAGGGAGCCCCAAGGTTTATAGAGACCTGGTGGAGTGACCCCCAAGGCCTAGAGACTGGGGGAGGGACCCCCAAGGTCTATAGAGACTGGTGGAGGGAGCCCCAAGGTCTATAGAGACTGGTGGAGTGACCCCCAAGGCCTAGAGACCGGGGGAGGGACCCCCAAGGTCTATAGAGACTGGTGGAGGGAGCCCCAAGGTCTATAGAGACCTGGTGGAGGGAGCCCCAAGGTCTATAGAGACCTGGTGGAGGGACCCCCAAGGTCTATAGAGACCGGTGGAGGGACCCCCAAGGTCTATAGAGACCGGTGGAGGGAGCCCCAAGGTCTATAGAGACTGGTGGAGGGAGCCCCAAGGTCTATAGAGACCTGTTGGAGGGACCCCCAAGGTCTATAGAGACTGGTGGAGGGAGCCCCAAGGTCTATAGAGACCTGTTGGAGGGACCCCCAAGGTCTATAGAGACCTGGTGGAGGGACCTCCAAGGTCTATAGAGACCGGTGGAGGGAGCCCCAAGGTCTATAGAGACCGGTGGAGGGAGCCCCAAGGTCTATAGAGACCGGTGGAGGGAGCCCCAAGGTCTATAGAGACTGGTGGAGGGAGCCCCAAGGTCTATAGAGACCTGGTGGAGGGAGCCCCAAGGTCTATAGAGACTGGTGGAGGGAGCCCCAAGGTCTATAGAGACTGGTGGAGGGAGCCCCAAGGTCTATAGAGACCTGGTGGAGGGAGCCCCAAGGTCTATAGAGACTGGTGGAGGGAGCCCCAAGGTCTATAGAGACCTGGTGGAGGGAGCCCCAAGGTCTATAGAGACTGGTGGAGGGAGCCCCAAGGTCTATAGAGACTGGTGGAGTGACCCCCAAGGCCTAGAGACCTGGTGGAGGGACCCCCAAGGTCTATAGAGACCGGTGGAGGGAGCCCCAAGGTCTATAGAGACCTGGTGGAGGGAGCCCCAAGGTCTATAGAGACCTGGTGGAGGGACCCCCAAGGTCTATAGAGACCGGTGGAGGGAGCCCCAAGGTCTATAGAGACCGGTGGAGGGAGCCCCAAGGTCTATAGAGACCTGGTGGAGGGAGCCCCAAGGTCTATAGAGACCTGGTGGAGGGACCCCCAAGGTCTATAGAGACCGGTGGAGGGAGCCCCAAGGTCTATAGAGACTGGTGGAGGGAGCCCCAAGGTCTATAGAGACCTGTTGGAGGGACCCCCAAGGTCTATAGAGACCTGGTGGAGGGACCTCCAAGGTCTATAGAGACCGGTGGAGGGAGCCCCAAGGTCTATAGAGACCGGTGGAGGGAGCCCCAAGGTCTATAGAGACTGGTGGAGGGAGCCCCAAGGTCTATAGAGACCTGGTGGAGGGAGCCCCAAGGTCTATAGAGACTGGTGGAGGGAGCCCCAAGGTCTATAGAGACTGGTGGAGGGAGCCCCAAGGTCTATAGAGACCTGGTGGAGGGAGCCCCAAGGTCTATAGAGACTGGTGGAGGGAGCCCCAAGGTCTATAGAGACTGGTGGAGGGAGCCCCAAGGTCTATAGAGACCTGGTGGAGGGAGCCCCAAGGTCTATAGAGACTGGTGGAGGGAGCCCCAAGGTCTATAGAGACCGGTGGAGGGAGCCCCAAGGTCTATAGAGACCGGTGGAGGGAGCCCCAAGGTCTATAGAGACCTGGTGGAGGGACCCCCAAGGCCTATTACCCCAAGATATTACATATCATATAAAATCATGTTCCTAATTAAGCTGGCCAATAATAAAGCGTAGTGCAGCCTATTGTGTATAACAGTACTGTAATGATGGATGTATACAATGTTAAAACATTATTGATAATATTGGTCGACAGATTCATATTTTAATTCTATTTTGGCATTTCTACATCACAATTTATCATAATAACATAACATTGTTTAATATAGGTTGTATTCATGTTAAATTGTAAATACATGTTTTAATTTTTGGAAGAAAAATAGATTGGGATCCAATAATATGGGGGGACCAAGTGCAGTAACACTGCAGACCCACTAGGGGTCCCAGACCCCAGGTTGAAGATCTCTGCTATAAACAAGTTTAAAACAAATGTATATTTTGGAGCCATCTTCATCCAATCCCATAGATGATCATTATTGATTTATTGTGTATTAAATTAAAAAAAAATCCACACAACTTTCACAGGTCAGATTATCTTTTGTTCAAAGAGATTTTAGAATAAAGTTAACGACAGTTATCTTCAGACATTTACCATGTTTCTCTCCTGCCTCACGCTCCTGTTCCTCTGGAGGTTCAGCTGTGATGGAACCATGTCTCCTTGGTCCGGTCTGCTGGTCTGTGGACAGTTTAAAAAACACATGTTCTCAGAAAACAGTATAAAATATCTTCTAGGAACCAGATAAAACTGGCTGTGTGCTCTAATCTGAGATTAAAACACACATCCAGTTAGAGAAGAGGTTGAAGAGAAATATAATTATCAATTCAACAAAAACTTTCTAAACAATTTTAAAGATTAAAAAAGGTGAGTTTTGAACAGTTATTGAAATTAACGTTAAAATGTACGGTTTTTAGAGGGAATTTTCAGGGATCATGGCTTCCTAGAATAAGGTGACCAGATTTCTGAAATGAAAATCGGGGACATTTCCAGCGCGGTGGTCAAAATTCCAATGTTATCATTATGAAATAAATAACAGGGGCAATCATATGTTAATTTTAATATGTAAAAGCAGTCTTTTCCTCATCTTCTCTCTCCCTTACTCACCACTCTTCCTTTACACTCTCTTATTCTACAACAGAGCAAAAAATAGGTAATATTATATTGTGATCTCATGGTTATCTACTACACATTACAACTTCACCAACACCAGTGACAGTTTGGCATTAGTTATCTTCAATTCAGATATACATACGCACTGTGATAATCATCCTTATTTTACTTCCCCTAACCTACACACAGCCAAGTCTAGTTCAAGCTCCGAAAATAAATGTTTTCATACAACAAAACTTACCTTAACACAGGTGCATTCACATTCTCTTCTATCTTCTGCAGTAAACAACTCTGCTGCATATTCTGTTTCCGGGTACCGCGACGTAACGTCAGTACGTTAGTTTCACTGGCTACCGTAATAACTGGAGTTTGCGTCGGTGCGCAACTTTTTACTGGCTACCGTAATAACTGGAGTTTTAATAACCCTAACCCTAACCCTAACCCAACTTTTTTTCTCTCCCATTCAAATCGGGGACATTTTCGGGGACAGCTTTAACCGGGGACAGGTCGGCCAAATCGGGGACTGTCCCCGAAAATCCGGGACGTCTGGTCACCCTAGAATCACCCCCGACATCAGACATCCGTTCCTAGAGACCGTTCGTGGTTGACCTTGCTGCTGAAACTAGCAAGTGCTATGCTAACGCGTTACTATCTGGAGCCTGAACATTAGCGACGCTAGCGACGCTCGACTTACCCGCGTGGGAAGACGTTGCAATGGTGATCCCCAGAAGGACTGCGCTTAGCAGCACAGCCTTCATCTCACAGGATGGACTTGAGATTGTCCGTTGTCTGTCCTAGTGTGTGGTGGACTTCCAGGCAGCGTCCAAGCCGGTACACGAATGACCAATCCCGAAAATAATTTCCGCACCACGCCGCCAACAATAACAACAACGTAATGACGTCAGGTGCAGGGGGGGGGGGGGGGGGGGCGGAAACTATTCCAGATATCCAGAATGTAATTTTGAATATCCAAAAATACATTGTGACTAGTAGAAATGTCGTTATGGATATCCAGAATTCGTATTATGACTAGTAGAAATGTAGTTTCAGATATCTACAATTAGAATTGTGACTAAGAACAATACAATTGCAGATTATATATATATATATAGACCTTTATATATATATATATATATATATATATATATATATATATATATATATATATATATATAAAGGTCTATATATATATATATATATATCTTTAAATGGAGTGAAAATTGCATTTTATTGCATGTTATTTTTTTTTATATCAGAGCCTACATGTAAAATAACATAAGTAGCCATTATGCAGAGTGTAATCACCTCCTGTATGTGGGTTATATAAAGTACCCCTCCTGTATGTGGGTTATATAAAGTACCCCTCCTGTATGTGGGTTATATAAAGTACCCCTTCTGTATGTGGGTTATATAAAGTACCCCTTCTGTATGTGGGTTATATAAAGTACCCCTTCTGTATGTGGGTTATATAAAGTACCCCTCCTGTATGTGGGTTATATAAAGTACCCCTTCTGTATGTGGGTTATATAAAGTACCCCTTCTGTATGTGGGTTATATAAAGTACCCCTCCTGTATGTGGGTTATATAAAGTACCCCTTCTATATGTGGGTTATATAAAGTACCCCTTCTATATGTGGGTTATATAAAGTACCCCTTCTATATGTGGGTTATATAAAGTACCCCTTCTATATGTGGGTTATATAAAGTACCCCTTCTATATGTGGGTTATATAAAGTACCCCTCCTGTATGTGGGTTATATAAAGTACCCCTTCTGTATGTGGGTTATATAAAGTACCCCTTCTGTATGTGGGTTATATAAAGTACCCCTTCTGTATGTGGGTTATATAAAGTACCCCTCCTGTATGTGGGTTATATAAAGTACCCCTTCTGTATGTGGGTTATATAAAGTACCCCTTCTGTATGTGGGTTATATAAAGTACCCCTCCTGTATGTGGGTTATATAAAGTACCCCTCCTGTATGTGGGTTATATAAAGTACCCCTTCTATATGTGGGTTATATAAAGTACCCCTTCTATATGTGGGTTATATAAAGTACCCCTTCTATATGTGGGTTATATAAAGTACCCCTTCTATATGTGGGTTATATAAAGTACCCCTTCTATATGTGGGTTATATAAAGTACCCCTTCTATATGTGGGTTATATAAAGTACCCCTTCTGTATGTGGGTTATATAAAGTACCCCTTCTGTATGTGGGTTATATAAAGTACCCCTTCTGTATGTGGGTTATATAAAGTACCCCTCCTGTATGTGGGTTATATAAAGTACCCCTCCTGTATGTGGGTTATATAAAGTACCCCTTCTATATGTGGGTTATATAAAGTACCCCTTCTATATGTGGGTTATATAAAGTACCCCTTCTATATGTGGGTTATATAAAGTACCCCTTCTATATGTGGGTTATATAAAGTACCCCTTCTATATGTGGGTTATATAAAGTACCCCTTCTATATGTGGGTTATATAAAGTACCCCTCCTGTATGTGGGTTATATAAAGTACCCCAGTGGAGAAAACGGTGGTGGTCCTCTGAGGATGAAAGTCCACATTTGAATCATGTTTGTTTTTTTAGCTGTAGTCATGGGTGTCAGACAATCTCCATCCACTTTTTAAAATATTTACTTTTGGACCCAGAAATCAGAAATCGTCACTGAATTAGTCATGGAATCCATTTATCTACTATTAGCCTTCTAATATTTTCAAATATGTGAAAATAATTAAACAGGAGCTGGCTGTTTTACAATATGTACCCATATTTCTGTCTCATGTTATAGCCGGAAAAAAAGTATCAAATCATGTTAAAAAACATCAAAATGAATGAAATTACATCTGAAATGATCAGCATGTTGTGCTTTTTTTCTCCTCCTTTTAAATTATGCCACAACTGTTTACGTCAACACAGGACTTGGGTATTATTTTTACTACTTTGACTCAAACATCAAAACACAAACCTAGGAATAGAAAAAACAAAAAACTGCATTAGTTAAAAATATATTTATTTATTTAATAAAAACATGTTGGCAAACTGGATAGATCACACTGGATGTGACAACTGTCTCTGTCTGCAGCACCGCCTGGGTCTGCGTCCCCCTCTGGCGCTCCGGTCTGCAGGTTTTCCATTTCAGTGCTGGTCGACGGCGTCGCCTTCTTCTTCTTCTTACAAACCTCTGTGAGAACACGGAAACACTTTAGAGACACGCCATTCATACTTCAGATGGTGTCTATACGTCACTAATAAGGCTGGGAGCCGTAACGATAATAATAGCATCATCATATAAATTATATTCTATCATATCGCATTATCTCACACACACACGCACACGATTAAATGCTGTGGAACAGAAGTTTGTAACTCACGGATCACTCCAAGTTTATCCAGCTCAACAACAACAGCGACAGTGACGGCAACACAGACAACACCACAGACAACACCACCGACAACACCACCGACAACACCACCGCCAAGTTTCCTGCCAACTGAAGGAAAATCAGACGGCGTTGAGATGAGAAGAAAGGACGACTCTGAAAAGGTGAAGCAGGTTAACTTAAGGCTGTGTTCGAAGTCACTCCCTACTCCCTATATAGTGCACTACAGTATTTAGGGAGTTCGCCAATTTGTAGTGGTGTCCGAATGTGTAGTGAGCATTACTATTCCCTATGTAGTGCACTCAGTTTCCCACAATGCATTGTGAAAAGTCGTGTACAAGCCGAGCAAATTTTACCATCATGCATTGTGCTGAAGAGTTGCATAGACACCAAACCTGGTCTGTGGTCCCCAGAGGTCTACGATAGAACCTCACATTAGTCCAGAGACTGTCTGTGGTCCAAACAACAAGGTCTCAGTCTGTCTGTGGTCCCCCAGAGGTCTAGATAGTAGCTCACATGAGTCCAAAGACCAGACCAGACTATGTGGAGGAACCAGAGACTGTCTGTGGTCCCCCAGAGGTCTAGATAGTAGTCCACAGTAGTCCAGAGACCAGACCAGACTATTTGGAGGAACCAGAAACTGTCTGTGGTCCAAACAACAAGGTCTCTGGTGTATTTATGTCTAGATGACCTTATATGGAGTGTTGATGGAGCAGCTACAATGTTAGCGTAGCCTAGCACCATCAACCAGACTCCATTCAGAAAACCAGCGTTTTAACAGCAGTTATCTTGTGGTCTTGCAGACAGACCTAACAAACCATGATTCAGCACTTTTTACTGATCCCCATCATGATGGAGTTATTTCAGCACCCTTTTTTATTCCTTTGTTGCAAATAAATCACAATAAAAGTGTTTATTTTGGGCTCATGCCGCCGTGTGGTCCCGACCAACTGAACGCATCCTAAGAGACATTTACCTCTTCGATCAGCTGAGCCGGTCGCTTCTTCCCCTGGAGCTGGAGTTGTGCTGGATTCATGTCTCTTCGTCCTGTCCTGTTCATCTTTGGTTACTGTTAAACAATAAAAAAAACTTCTTAGTACTCAAGTAAAATAGATTCTGAGTTGTTGTGTCACTGAATAAGACAACTTTGTACGTATTTAACTTCACTTTATTTTCATGTCACCAACAGCATTGCCGCCACAAGGTAGTTGTATCAGGCCGGCATATTCTTTCCTACGCTGGAATTACCTTCCTTCTTCTCGTGTTTACTCAAGTTACTACAACACCTGTACTCATACTACCACCTAGTGCTGAAACATCACGATGGTTCAAGATATTTAAAACTCAAAGCTTAAACCAGATGCCCCAGTTTCACTCCATCCAAAGTACAAATACTTTGTCACTGTACACATTTATGATGGCAGCAGCCACACCTTACAGACAGTCTGTGTAGCAGGTAAAACACCCTGCTGCTCCCTGCCTACGGACACTGCGCCTCCGAGTTTACCAACTACAGAACAATTTCAATACTGCCACAACTGTCAAAAATCCTAGAGAAGCTATTCAACAATAGGCTCGACAACTTCATCAACAAACACAAATTGTTATATGACAGCCAATATGGCTTCAGAAGGAACCATTCGACTGCCCTAGCTCTAACTGAGTCTGTGGAAATCATTACAGACGCTATTGACCAAAAACGATATTCCATAGGAATTTTCATAGACCTGAAAAAAGCATTTGACACCGTTAACCATGATATTCTAATAGCTAAACTGGAGAGATATGGCCTTAAGAGGTGTAGCACTGCAGTGGATCAAGAGCTATCTACACAACAGATCCCAATATGTCAAAATAAATGATAGCACAACGACTAGCTTGGACATGTGGGGTCCCACAGGGGTCAGTTCTGGGTCCAAAGCTGTTTGCATATATCATTTATGTATAATATAAAGTGTCAAATACTCTGAAATTAATAGTATTGAGTGAGTTAAACATGGTGAAAGCAGCTTTTAATGTCTTAAACCATGAACAAATATAGCATAACATTGAAGACTGTACATTTTGTCATACTTTAAGTACATACATTACACAACAAAATCAAATCTTAATTTGAGCATAAAGATTTTACATTACAGTAGAAAAGTCTCCAAAGTTTTATATTGAATAACAGTTTGTCTCTATGCTCACTATGAGACAGTGAGTTATTATCACAAAAGGTGGATAGGAAGTATCAGAGATGTTTCAGAGCAAGATGAAGATGTACTGGTTCAGTTGATGCACCCACATGGCCCTGCCAAGAGTTTCTACTGGCCAAGAAGAGAAGACATGTGCAATGTCCCACTGCAGCATAGAATTGCAGGATTTGACGTTCCCTCTACAGAAACTGGGTGCATGTATGCCATCAAAAAAGATGAGCACAACAGAGCAGAGATGTACATTAGACAATTTGTAAAGTGACTGACAAATTAATGAATGTGACGAAGGAATTGGATCTAAAAGATGAAAAATGTGTGATCCCTCATAGTGAGCATAGAGACAAACTGTTATTCAATATCAAACTTTGGAGACTTTTCTACTGTAATGTAAAATCTTTATGCTCAAATTAAGATTATTATTTGATTTGGTTGTGTAATTTATATACTTAAAGTATGACAAAATGTACAGTCTTCGATATTATGCTGTTTGTTCATGGTTTAAGACATTAAAAGCTGCTTTCAGCATGTTTAACTCACATCTAAGAACTTATTGCCTCTGTAACTACACCTGTGCTACATTTTAATGTTTTTGTAAGGCTAAATTTATCAGTAGCATTTAGTCACATGTAAGCCTTTGGTAAATGGTAAAAAACACAATTTGAATTGCCCTCCTGTGATGTTTACTGGTAGAATATTAGGACATGCAGTACCAAAACCAGCCACAAAAACCCCACCAATATCAGGATTTTAAAAAATCACTGCGACAAAATGAGGCAAAACACCCTCCAGATTTTTTAATATGATTTTAACAAGAATATGATCTTTCAAAAAAAGTAAGTTTGGACCTGATACGTGTTGTCAGTTTTTTGGAATATGACTCCGAAGTTGGGCAAAGATGTGTTTACTTCCATTTTTGAGCCTTAATATCTGTGAAACTAATCATCTAAGAGCAGGTGTGTCAAACTGATCCAGTAAAGGCTGTGGCTGCAGGTTTTCATTCCAACCAAGCAAGAACACACCTGATCCAACCAATCAAGGTCTGAAGGCAAATCAGGTAGGTGAATAAGTCGAGTCAGGTGTGTTCTTGCTTGGTTGGAATGAAAACCTGCAGCCACAGCGGCCCTTTACTGGATCAGTTTGAGACACCTGTCTAAGAGAGACCATATTTTGTAGAATGTTTAAGCTAACACCAGAGATAGAGGCAGAAGTGATAGAAGTCTTTTATCTGTAAAAATGTGAGCTCAGCCACTCTTCAAATGTACTACTTTATTTCAACAAGCCACATTTTAAGTACCTACCATACTAGGTTATCATTGAGCTACACCCCTGATATTTCATGTCTGGAGGCTATTAGTAACAGATATACACTGTAAAAATTTTGAAGGCCACAGGTGAGATAGTTTTCCAGATATTGCCGTTTAAAAATGGCTTTTCAGAGTATGATGGCAAAAACCGTCTAAACTACCCTTCATCCAATGACATTTCATGAGAAAACTATTGACAGTAGAGACCTAATATTTTGGATTTGTCCTATTAACAAGTTTGTCTTTGTACTCAAATTTTTTCAGGACATTCTGAGATGGTCAGGTGGGAGGCATTTGATGAAATGACACGGAATGACCCAAATGATGTACCAAGCTTCTAACAGAACTCTCCCCCAGAACCTGCAAAAATTCTTCATACACAGAGAGGGACACAATGTTAGAGGGAACATGATTTTCAGGCAAAGGAAGGTACGAACTACCTTAAAATCCTTTTCCTTATCGGTCACAGGTGTTAGACAATGGAATGTGTTAGAAGAAGAAGTAAAAAAATCAGCAACACCAAGTGGCTTCAAGAAGAAGTATGTAAATTCAACCTTCGACCGGTAGAGATTATTGAGTTGATAAAGGTCTGAGGCACGAATCAGCAGACATGGTGTTGTGACGGGATGGGAGCACTTCAGCTCTCTGTACCACCTACTGCTGTAACATGTTATGTCTAATGTCACAAGTAAAAGAAAATGTTATGTCAAATCTCACAAGTAAAAGAAAATGTTATGTCAAATGAAAAATGCAAAAGATAATATTATGAAGACGATTTTATCCTGTGGGTAATGGGGGCGGGACTAGATAAGCCTCGACTTCTCCCGCTTTCCCTTTCGGCCATGTGTATTGTATTATTTGAACAAAGATGTGTGATGATGATTTAACTGACATGCCCGAAATAAATAAATACTAAAAAAGGGCAGCATCTCTTTAGCGATGAAGCCAACTACAGACTGTGAGTGCGCACCATTTTGCACTGTCCCGTTTGTACTTTGTTGTCGACTAAACGCCAGCGTGATTGTGGACCGTCAGGAAGACGGGGATGTCCCATCTGTAGTAGGTGCTGGGCGGTATACCGGATTATACCGAATACCAGTGGGTTTTTTGTTTATGATATGAATTTTTCATATACCCCAATACCGGTGAGTGTGTAGCGTATGAACGTCGGGAACGCAGAGCGGCGGAACGTCGCGCCGCCGGACATTGTTTGAGAGGGGGCTGTTTAGCAGCTGCACCAAACAAGCAGCATGTGAGAGCACAGCCTGCGCTGAGCGTACGATGCGGTGAAAAAATGCATAAACACGGCGAAAGTTTCGCCGTCATCCATTTTTTTTTTGCCGAAAGTTCAGAACGAGCAGAAGAACTTGTGCCGAAAAGAGGAGCCGTGTCTGTTGTTTGGAAATGATTCGGCTTTAAAAAATCCTGACGTCGAACAAACAACAGTATTCTGCAAATGCTGTCGGGCTAAAGTTGTAGCCGCAGTTGGCACTGCGGGAGAAAAGACGAGTCAAATGTCACTCAAAGACGCGTTTGCTAGGGGGACTGCCTACGACAAGGAAAGCAAACGGTGGAACTATTTATTTTTTATTTTTATTTGTTTCAATATTATTTATGGATGTTGCCTTAATGTATGTTCAGTGGATTAAGAAGTCTTCATTTTGCAGTTACAGGAGACCTATTGTTTACATTGTGTAGCCAGTTGGTTCTACAAAAGATGGTTTTTTAAGTAAAGGTTCTGTATTTTGACTGCAACAATCATGCATTCTGATTCCTTCACATCATGAATACTAGTGTGGACATTAATGTTTTTCTACAATATTCACTCCTCATGACAGTAAAATATGTCATTCCAAGCCAATTTACTGCAGTAATTATTCTCTAAATTATTAGAAAATGAGGTTAACACCCAGTCGTGCTTGAAAAAAAAAAATACCATCAAATACCGTGAAACCGATATCATTTTGAAAAATAATGTGACATAAATTTTTGGTCATACCGCCCAGCACTAATCTGTAGTATTTGTTTTCCCCAGCTGGGAAAACTGCAAACCGCAATGTGTCAGCTGTCGACGCTGCACGCTACACCAGGGTCCCCACACAGAGACTGTTGGCTGACAGGAAACTGACACGACACGTGACGAGGGTTAGAAGCACCAGAGTGAAAACTCTTGCCATCCAGTCTCTCCGGTGGAGAGACGCAAGGAAAAATGTATAATTATCGCAGCTGGAAAAGTTACCGAACTCATTAAAAGTTATCATGCAATTAATTGATTGATTGCTTATCGCGATAGGGCTAGGGAGACACGATCATGTTGGAAACGACCGGTCTCCACACTAGAGGGAGGAAAGTGGATGCAGATGTGCTTTACTCTAGTAAAAGTGTAAAAGTACAGGCTCTGAAATGTACTCCTAAAGTAGCCCTATGAAGTACATTCCTACCAGCTGGCCTACTGAATGTATTCGTCATATTAATGATTAAAAACATAAATAATTCCCCTATACATTAAAACTAGCGATACTAGAATTTGAAAGTTGATACCGATACTCAGGAAAATACTCACTTAATTCCTTTTTCAAAACCACCGGGAGAAGATTAATAAAAAGGTAGAATTGTGTGTGTGATTTATGTTATATTCAGCTTCAGTCCTGTTTATTTCTTGTGTTTCTGGCTTTGCACCATAAATAATGTAGCTGATCGTATAGAGTTGTTAGAGCAGTAATGAGAACTTCAAGCTCTAGTCTACAATTTTTCACTTGAGCCAATAGTAGCCATCCGGTCCGCATGGCTACTATTGGCTAAATGTTCCGATCCAATCCTCGCTCACTCTCCTGCTCACGTCTCGTCCCGAATCACTTCCGCGTTTGAAACTATGAACGGACAAGACGCTCGTTGCCCCGAGAAGTTCAGGTATGGAGCAGGGCTCTCACGTGAGTTCAGAGTGAGATTTTGGCTGAGGCTGCAGCGTCAGCGGGGAGGGGAGGAGGAGGGGGGGATTGTGGCGAGCAAGCGTCGGGATCGGGGACGTACTGCGGTCGGGGTGAGAGAGAAATCCGACCGGCACCCGCTGCATTTACACCCATAACGTGTCACCATTCGTGGCCGTAATAAACACTATTACTGCTTTGTACATGTTGTGGAAGTCCCGGACACACCGGGAAACTAAACGTCCTGCCTGAGTTCATCCTATACCTGGAGGGGATGTTCCCATTCATTGTCTATGTAAGAAGCCGTGCGATGACGGTGCGGAGCGGCGAGTTTCCAGAGGCGGCGCCGCCCGCAAACTCTTGATAATCTTTCAAACTGATCGTTGTCGATCTAAAATAAAGAGATTCAGCAACGGCATAGCTTATTTCGCCTAAAATGTTTTCAGAAACAAGTTTCGGTGAACTATTTTCATAAAATAAGAGGGAGGTGGGAGGCGAGAACGATAGAGCTCGGAGGGGAGGGTGTGTGTGTGTGGGGGGGGATGCTTTTTTCAAACCTTTCAAATCGTAGACTAGAGCTTTAATCGCCCAGCAAATGTTTTTATGGTGACAGGCCTAATTCTCCCCCCCAAAGAACCCACAATCCTGACGAAGGGTTTCCCCGCCTGAATGAAAGACTGAGTCGGCTTACCGACGATGAGGTTGATGACACAGCTGGCCTTAAGCTTCGGGACGTAACATCTGTATGCTCCGCTGTCAGACAGATTCAGCGACGTGATCCGCAGATCCAGGATTCCTCTTTTCAAGTCTTCCCTGTCGAGAGACGTCCTGTTCCTGTATCGATCCGCCTGGTCATCATGATTCGGCCGTCCATATCGATAACCGAAGACCATTTGGTTAGAGTCGACCCTTTTCCAGTCGAATGTGTAATTCTCCACATTGTCCTCGGGACCCAGGCAGCATGACAGAGTAACTCCATCACCTGTCGCCGCCACCAGTGTCGGCGTCGGGGGAACGCCATGGGAGACTGCTGGAGAAGAGAACAACATTCAAATAAATTAATTGCAATTAATTACATTTTGAACCCGTAATTCCACGCCAGTCCACGTGAGCAGGCCCGTCGCGAGAAGGCAAGCAAACCAAGCAATTGCTTGGGGCCCCGAGCTGGCCTGGGGCCCCAAGACAACGACTGGTTATGAATAAAATGCAACGACATACTGTGTGAGCGCCCTTTAATAGTCAATGCAGTTAAGTGTAATGACACTGTTATCGGGATCCCCCTCAAGGGGGCCCCTCTCAGTAGCCGCTGACAGCAGCTAGCCGGCCAGGTTTGTGACCTCTGCTGCCGGCAAAATACGAAACCTCGGCAGTCATCATGAAGCGGAATCATGCCTCGGGAAGCCAGAAAAGAAAGAAGAGAAAGGAAGAGGAGGATAAGAAAAAACAAGATAGTGGTAAGTGATACACTGGATAAAATAGCTCTACGTGTCTTGTACAATTGGTGTAATTTCACAGCAGGTAGGCTAGCAAAAAATGTTTATGTTAGCTACCTGCGTGACGGCCAATGCTGCTTGTAACAGTTAGTGCAACTTTTTTTCGAACGGACAGAATATGGTTACATACTGTAATGTGTTTATTAACGGGATAAGGAAGACGCAGATCTGTTCCAGAATCACTGCTTATCGTATTTAATGACATGACATTGCTATAGCTTTGTAACAGGTTTTGATGGAAGTGGCATAGCTTCTCTGCTATGCTAACTATTCCACCGTGATAATCTATTTACCAAATGGGGGTTAGGAAAACCACACAATAAATTCCGTGCACCAAAGCAGATCGGAACATTCATGTCTAGTAGTGTTCATGCACGCCAGCTGTTTACTGTCTTTAAATCACAGGTAATTTCAGATTTTTTTTAAATTATTTTCCCAGCTACAACATCAACTTCATCCTCCATTCAAGAGGAAGAGAGTCGATCCAGTGGTGCCATGGCCTCCTACTCGACAGATGCATCACTTCTCAGTGCTGACGTTTCCTGTATAGAGCAAGGTACCACAAGCTCTATAATTATAGCTGATATCCTGCACAGCCCAGAGTTTAAACTGATGTGTGAAGTGTGTGCTGTCATATTGTTAGAAAAAGAAAAAAAAAAACAGTGCAAATCACTATTGAATTCCCACCAAACTGTGTAAATACCAGTCCATTTTACCCATGGACATTTCAGAATTTTTAATATACAGTAGTGCCTATCAAATTTCTAGGTGTCAGACACTCAGTGATGCATTCTGTCCCTGAACAGTGGATTATATTAATCAAAACATTATTTTTTCCCCAGCTACAATAGCATCTCTCACAGTGGAAGACACTGCATCCAGAAAAGAGATTGAGTCTACACCACTTCCCAACACTGAGGTTACCTCTACAGCTCAAGGTACCACAAGCACTGTAATTCTAGCTGATGACCCTGCGCAGTGGCCAGCAGTCCTGACTGATAGTGTGCGCTGTCAAATTGTTAAAAAAGGACCAGTGCAAGTCACAGACATTGTATTCCCCCAAAATTCTGAGAATCCACCTCGAAGATTCACAAAAGACAATTGCAGTGTTTTATTTTCTCATTTTGTGAGAACTGAAAAATGTTAATGTCAGTGTGTGTATGTATGTATGTATGTATGTATGTATGTTTGTATGTATGTATGTGTGTGTGTGTTTTTTTTAAGTATGTTGGATTTAGTTATTGTGCACTTTTTTGTTGTGTTTATTGGATTTTATGGTACCGGTGGTGTTTTTTTTGTTAAAATGTTCCAAATGTTCAATTCTTATCTCAATTATATAAAGTGTGTGAACTTAAACTGTATGGCTATGCTGTGGTTCCTGTAGGCTTTGCGTGCGGGGGGGCCTCTATGTCCATTTTGCTTGGGGCCCCCAAATTCCTTGAAACGGCCCTGCACGTGAGGGCGCGCTTGACGACAGACGTACTTGATGCACATGCGCGAACACAAGCGAGGCAGGGCTCTGACGACAACAACAAGGGGTACGGGAAGCGGGACGCTGGCAGCAGTGTTTCACACACATTAACCATAGTCTCAATGTTCGCCCAAAATTATTTATCGAGGCAAATGGACTTAACTAGCGGCTCTAATGATGCCTAAACAGGAGGGCAGCCGCGCTTATTATAAGGGGGAATCCTCGCGGCTGGTTTGGCTCATCAACGTTCTGTTTTCCCCGTTGCCATGGCGAGGCGTCCCCCGCGCCGACCCCCCCTCAGCTGGCGAGTGTGAGGGCGCGTATAGCCCCGTTGACATACGTCGCTACTCGCTTTCTCGCTGAATTCTACTCGCTGGCAAAACATTTTTTACTGCCGCCGACGGCTAGTTGAAGCGGCAACTCTCTGTGGATCTATCGGTTAGCGTCAACTGTCAATCATCTCTATTCTACATTCCGATTGGTACTCGCTTCACTCACATCGCAGAAAGTTAAAGTTATTTTATCTCCGTACCCGCCCACATCCCGCTAGAACACATTCACATTCATTGACGGTTGTCGCTCAGAGACGGGCGAGTGGGGACGTATGTGAACGAGGCTTCAGTCAAAACCAAAACACCAAGGAAGGCTGAGGAATAGTCACCCACTTATATTAATAATAGTCATAATAAACTAATAGTTTAAAGGCTCGCTAATGTGTTTGTCATTTTTGTTTTCATCTTTTCTTGAAACTCCTCAACCCCATTTAATGTCAACATTTGGATCAGTACCAGCAGTTTGTAAGAAATTGGTCAGGAAACGATATGTCATATTTTGGTTCTCAAAATTCACCAAATTGATGCATTAAAATGAAATTCAAAATATGATTCGCATTTTTCTTTATATCATAAGGAAGATAGCATTTTATGTTACGTATACAGTAGATAGAACCTATTCAGAGGGAAATTCAGCTTCTCAGAAGAATTGCCGCTTATCAATTAATCGATCGATAAGATGAAACATCGATTAATGAATTACTCGATAATTTGCATCCCTCGCTTATACTTACACTTGTAAACGGTGGGCTCTGCCATAAATCTGCAACAGACAGTCTAATTGCACAATTAGTACCTGCCCGTGCTGGCTCCTTAAAGTGTAAGTTTGGCGGAAATTGAAAATAAAGCTATTTTCTGAATGAAAATATATCAACTAAGCCGTGGAGGAAGTAATTTTCGCTCATCACGCAGTTCAGAGCTAGCACGGGCGGGAGCTTGAGTCCAAAATCGCAAACAGTGGGTTAGCATGGGGCCAACAGCCACACGCTTTCAAAATCGCATTTTTAAACCACTAACATTGCTCAAAACAACGCCAAACCTCGTCAGCAGCTTGCTCTGGGTGTGTACACATCAAACGAAGCACCAACAACTCAGTTCATGAACCCGAAGTTTATAACAGAAGACAGTTAAGAACACTCACCAATTCTACCGCTGCCAGCTCCTCACGAAGGATAGTCCGTAAGTGTCGATTACCGAACGCAATGCAAAACGAGGGAGACCACTGAAGATTTCGCCCAGAATAAAACGAGTATACTTTTAAATTAGTGGCAGTTTGGCCAAATATAAGTTAATAACGGTGGGTAAAAACGTTGGGATAGTTTGTATACAATTCCAATCAGTTCAAGACAGCAGCCTTATCTGAAGCACATACATGTCACGCAAGATCTCACATGGGAACACGAGAGCTGCGTTCGGTAATCGACACTTACGGACTATCCTTCGTGAGGAGCTGGCAGTGGTAGAATTGGTGAGTGTTCTTAACTGTCTTCTGTTATAAACTTCGGGTTCATGAACTGAGTTGTTGGTGCTTCGTTTTATGTGTACACACCCAGAGCAAGCTGCTGACGAGGTTTGGCGTTGTTTTGAGCAATGTTAGTGGTTTAAAAATGCGATTTTGAAAGCGTGTGGCTGTTGGCCCCATGCTAACCCACTGTTTGCGATTTTGGACTCTAGCTTCCGCCCGTGCTAGCTCTGAACTGCGTGATGAGCGAAAATTACTTCCTCCACGGCTTAGTTGATGTATTTTCATTCAGAAAATAGCTTTATTTTCAATTTCTGCCAAACTTACACTTTAAGTTCATTTTCTACTTCCTTGGTGGTGAATAGACAGCAGACAATGGTGTTTGAGGTTCATTATCGCCACCGCATGGACATATTTTTCGTGCACCACTGCAATGCATTGTGGGTGATATACAGCTCTGGAGTGACCATCGTTGTCAGTGGCATGCACAGACATTTTGGGGGGCAGGTGCTCGGTGAAAACTAAGGGCACTTTATGCGCCATGTAGAACTGACGGCTGGCTTATAGCTGAGTGAGATTTTAAAAAATGAATAATAATTACAGGCACATGTTGAACGTAATTGCATATTTATTTATCAATATCTTAATAAAATTACTTGACCTTTGAACTGGTACAGTTTCACACTATAGCACTGATCAGTCAATCACTATTGTTTTATTTCCCACAGAGCTGCTCCCCCGGGCTGCCTGCTGTAGCACCCTTTCTTTTCCCCTTCTTATCCTCTCCTTTCTAGGCATTATGCTGCAATTGGTAAATAAAAAGAGACCAACAATATGAATAAGGCTGTTTGGTTATATTTCAACAAGGCACAGGGCTACTTTTCCTGCAGGCAATTGGGAATTGCCTGTTTGTCATTAAGCAAATAAATTACTGCACGTGTTAATTATGTAGCCTAATGTAAACCTACACAACAAGCTACTAAATATTCATCTTTAGTAAGTATACTGATAGATTCACATGCTGTAGGATACCAATGACAAACTCTACCGGTGGTCATCATCACGTCATATCTATTACTGATTTTGAGTAGCGTCTAGCTTGTTAAGCAGGTGAGCAGTCGCTAATTTATGCCCAGCTGTGTGGCGTCGAGACAGGCTACTTCACAACAGAGACACATAAATGCAAGTTACAGCTTGGCAACTGAGGCTTAGGGGGCAAACAACACACCCGACTCGATTCATTATGTGTTACCTGCTGGTGGGCAGGGGAGGAGGTGTGTTTGGGCTGCAGCTGTGTGTAACGGAGTGAATAAACAGTTATATGACTTTTATTTTAAATCCTGCAGAAATGGGTCCAGACTTTTATTTTGAAGTTTCCTGTACAGGTTTGGATTTTGGGTAATTTGCAGCAGGAAGAGATTCTCCGTGCTGCAGGTCGGTTGGGATTTCGTGGGTCTGCATAAAAGTCTTTAAAAGTCATATTCACTCTGTATTGCATGAGACCAGATACCTTCCGTTTTAAATGTATTATATGAGGTCATTATAAATTGCATTTTTGTGATGTTTGACTCTGTATTGTTGCTTTTATTTCGTTTTGCATTTTCGTTTGATCTTGGAAGACATTTGTATGGGAAAGTGCAACTGGTCATTTGACATTTATTTTGTTTAGATGACGCGCACGCATCCTGGCCCTGAATCCACATACCAATTTTGGTTTTGTGTCTGACCCATGTGCAGGTAAATCAATCAGATTTGTAGTTTAAGTTGTTTATGTTTGGTACGTTCTAAGTTTGCCTCGTGGCTGCGCTAACATTCGCGATCTCAAATGTGCTTTGCCTGCCACGTTATAACTGTATTTAAGTGTAATACCAGTTTTAGCCACAAGAGGCTAGTCTTTACCTTTGTATGAGCGCAGGTTGTGCAGCTCGTATATTGAAAATGGATGAAACAGTGCCTTTTCTGTATGCTACATGTCTGATGTAACCATGGCGGCGCGCACAGACGCAGCGGCTAGGAGCTATCACAACCAGCATAGCTTTTGCACTCTATTGGTGGTATTGGGCATCATTTTGCACGTTCTTGGGGCAGTGGCACTGCAATACAGCCACTCTGAACTCCTGCAAATAAACACTGGAGTACACCATCTGCCAGCCGAGTACTACATCCCTCCCGAGATCATCGGACCACCTCCCGAGGACCCCGCAGCAGCAAGCCGGCGAAGGAGGCGCTGTGAGCGGCGGCAGAAGAGAGGCAAGCGGGCTGGCGTGTGGGCTGGGCTGAAGGCTAACCCATTCCAACCATCGCTCCCTACCATCTTCCTCTCCAATGCCCGATCGATCCGCGGAAAGATGGATGAGATACGGCTACACATGGCGGCAAAGAGGATTATCTACAACTGTTGCTGCATGATTTTCACAGAAACCTGGCTGGACAGCACCTCTCCGGACGCTGCTATCGAGCTAGCGGGACGCACCGCCTACAGAGCCGACAGGACTGCGGACTCTGGCAAAAAGATCGGCGGGGGATTATGCATCTATACTAACAACTCTTGGTGCACCAACGTGACCGTAGTGAGTAAACTGTGCAGTCCGGAGGTAGAACTCATGTTGCTAAAATGCAGACCGTTTTACTTACCGAGGGAGTTCACTGCTGTTTATATCTGTGCTGTTTACATTCCACCTGATGCTAATGCCAAGCTAGCGCTAGCACAGGTCCACGACAGCATAAACGACAGCTTAGTAGCTCATCCGGACAGTGTTTTTATAGCAGCTGGGGATTTTAACCATGCTGACTTGAAAACAGTTCTTCACAAATTCCATCGTAATGTGAAATGTGCTACTAGGGGAAACAAAACGCTGGACCAAGTGTATACTAACATAGCAGATGCATACAAGGTTCAGGTCTATCCACACCTGGGTCTGTCAGACCATCTTTCTCTGCTGTTACACCCACGGTATACACCTAAGATTAAGAGCACTGGGTCTATCACCAAATCAACGAGAACATGGCCAGAAGGCGCCATTCCTATGCTGCAGGATTGTTTCCACCACACGGATTGGGATGTATTCAGAGAGCAGGGCACAGACACTTGTGAATCCATGGACGAATACATCTCCACTGTGCTATGCTACATCAACTTCTGTGTGGATAACGTTACATCTTGGAAACATTTTTGTGTGTATCCGAACAGGAAACCTTGGATGACACACAGTGTAGAACAGCTGATCCGAGCCAGGGACTTGGCATATAGCTCTGGGGATCCTGAGGCATACAGCAGAGCCAGGGCTGCACTGAGGAAGGGCATCAATACTGCCAAACAACAACAACACAGGAGGCGTATTGAAGCCTGTTTCAACAACTCAACGAACTCCAGGCAGGTATGGGAGGGCATCAAGGCCATCACAGACTTCAAGAGCAAGGCAACAGTAACATTAGGGCTGCAACGATTCATCGAGTTACTCGATTATGAAAATTCCTCGAGGCAAAACATCTGCCTCGAAGCCTCGTTAAATTCCTATGACGCGCCTATGTGCAGGGATCCGATTGTTCCACACGGACCGTTGTTCAGGAAGCACACCAGCGCGTCATACACGGTCATTCATTCTGAATTTAGTTGGCGCGATGGCGGAAAGTCAGACTCAGAATGTCCGTAAACGACAGAGAGTATCGGGGCTAAACAACGGTATCCTGCTTGCCCATGTGAGCGATTTATTTCTGACAACAAAACGAATGCGTAAAGTAGTAAAATGTGTGACTAGATGTCTCCTCGTCTCCGTGGCGCATTTCTCCGTTTTGTTTATGTATATCGTCGATCACTTCTCATCCGCCATCTTGCTAGTGACGTATAGAGTTACGTTTATGCATCGGACGCTCGTATTGGCTCCCGTAGCAGCTTTTACAGCCAATCGGAAAGCCTGATTTACGCTTGGCCGTGAGTTGTTGTGTTTGCTCAAACGGACGGAGGAGTTCAAAGCAGAGAAAAGAACGGTCAAACAGTTACTGTAGTGATAGAGAAAGCTAAATACATAAATGGCACAGAAGAAGTACACTATATACACACATATTTAGGGCAGGGAGAGGAAAGGGCCATTGCTGGCAAAACAAAACGTAAATTAAATGTTATCCATGTTTTATCCAAGTTGATTTAACTGTATTGTTGTTAAATTCTCACTGGCACTTCATAAATGGGCTTAGTTTTGGAGCCAAATTTTGGAGTTGGAAGGAATACCTCTGTTTATTTTTTTTAGAAATGCTTGATCATTTTACAGCCACATCATTTTCGTTATGCATTATTTGTTTTGGTTGTTTAAAAACGCATTTTTTTTTTATCCGATTCCTCGATTAATCGATCGATAAAGTGCTAAATTAATCGATTACAAAAAGAATCGATAGCTGCAGCCCTAAGTAACATCTCCCTCAGATGGTGCCACCCTGGCTGAGGACTTAAACAACTTTTACACCCGCTTTGACAGGGAAAACACAGACTCTGTGCTGCCCCCCATTCCTTCCTCTGACCCTGCTCCAGTCCTGAGCTCTCATGAGGTGAGACGTGTCCTCCGCAGCATTAACACCAGGAAGGCAGCCGGGCCAGACGGCGTGCTGGGCCGGGTGCTGAAAGACTGTGCTGCGGAGTTAACGGATGTCTTCACCTCCATCTACAACACATCACTGTCTACATCATGGGTCCCCGCCTGCTTCAAGGCAGCCACCATTGTTCCCATCCCCAAGCAGTCAAATGTCACGTGTCTGAATGACTACAGACTAGTGCTGGGCGGTATACCGGTTCATACCGAATACCGGTGTTTTTTTTGTTTATGATATGAATTTTTCATATACCCCAATACCGGTGAGTGTATAGCGTATGAACGTCGGGAACGCAGAGCGGCGGAACGTCGCGCCGCCGGACATTGTTTGAGAGGGGGCTGTTTAGCAGCTGCACCAAACAAGCAGCATGTGAGAGCACAGCCAGTGTTGAGCGTACGATGCGGTGAAAAACTGGATAAACACGGCGAAACTTTCGCCGTGCTTATGCATTTTTTTCCGCCGAAACTCTCGCCAAAAGTTCCGAACGAGCAAGCAATGAAACAGAAGAACTTGTGCCGAAAAGAGGAGCCGTGTCTGTTTGGAAAAAATCCGACGTCGAACAAACAACAATATTCTGCAAATGCTGTCGGGCTAAAGTTGTAGCCGCAGTTTGCACTGCGGGAGAAAAGACGAGTCAAATGTCACTCAAAGACGCGTTTGCTAGGGGGACTGCCTACGACAAGAAAAGCAAATGGTGGAACTATTTATTTTTTCTATTTATTTGGTTCAATATTATTTATGGATGTTGCCTTAATTTATGTTCAGTGGATAAAGAAGTATTCATTTTACAGTTACAGGAGACGTATTGTTGACATTGTGTAGCCAGTTGGTTTACAAAAGATGTTTTTTCAAGTTGCAAAACTTGCACAATAAAGGGTTCTGTATTTTGACTGCAACAGTCATGCATTCTGATTCCTTCACATCATTAATACTAGAGTGGACATTAATGTTTTTCTACAATATTCACTCCTCATGACAGTAAAATATGTCATTCCAAACTAATTTACTGCAGTAATTATTCTCTAAATTAGAAAATGAGGTTAACACCCAGTCGTGTTGAAAAAAAAATACCGTCAAATACCGTGAAACCGATATCATTTTGAAAAATACCGTGATATAAATTTTTGGTCATACCGCCCAGCACTACTACAGACCTGTGGCACTCACCCCCATTCCCGCCAAATGCCTCGAAAGACTGGTCATTAAACACATTAAAAGGCGCTATACCACCAACACTTGATCCACACCAGTTTGCGTACAAGCAGAACAGGTCGACTGAGGACGCTATTGCCATTGTGCTTCATTCACTACTGGAGCATCTTGAGCAGAAGAACACCTATGCGAGACTCCTCTTTGTCGACTTTAGCTCGGCCTTTAATACAATCCGGCCCTCCAAACTCCAAGCTAAATTACATCATCTTGGATTAAACATCTCACTGTGCAACTGGATTGTGGACTTCCTCATAAACCGAACACAGAGTTTGAGAGTGGACAAGTACACGTCCTCCACCCTCTCGATCAACACCGGGGCTCCCCAAGGGTGCGTGCTCAGTCCTCTGCTCTACACCCTGTACACACATGACTGCTCTGCTTCTTCTCCCTCCAATCTCATTGTTAAATTTGCCGACGACACCACAGTGCTCGGACTCAACAACGATAATGAGACGGATTACAGGACTGAAGTGCAACATCTAGCAGCATGGTGTGAGCGTAATAATCTCATACTGAACATCAAGAAGACCAAGGAGATTATTGTGGACCCCCGCAAAAAGAAACAAAACAACCACCGGTTTCCTGGTGTGGTTCTCCAGCTGCACTAAGGCCGAACAGCAGGCACTCCAGCGGGTGGTAAAAACAGCGGGGAAAATCATGGGGACCATTCTACCAGAGATCAGTACCATCTACACCTCCCGCTGTCTGAAGAGAGTGCGTAAGATCCTGCATGACCAACACCACCAGGCCCATCACCTGTTCCACCTGCTGCCCTCAGGTAGAAGGTACAGGTCCTTACCTGCCAGAACCACCAGAATGGCCCACAGCCTGTACCCTCAGTCAGTGAGGCTGCTGAACAGTGCCCCCCTCCTCTCTCTCCCCCCCTCACATGGACACTAACCATATTCCATCTTATAATAACTGAACTGGTCTCTGCATTGCTGCAGCACACACTATACTACCTCACACTACCTCTGACAATGTACTCTGGCGCCCCTTGCGTTTTTGTCCTTTTTTCGTGTACATGAATGACATGCCCGTGGGATTCTGCA
Organism: Chelidonichthys spinosus; assembly: GCA_029853015.1. Classification (NCBI taxonomy): domain Eukaryota; kingdom Metazoa; phylum Chordata; class Actinopteri; order Perciformes; family Triglidae; genus Chelidonichthys; species Chelidonichthys spinosus. The sequence goes on from CM056824.1 coordinate 28,685,860, forward strand.
CTATTGCACATTTTGCACTTTTTGCACTATGCACTTTTCACTATGTAAGGTTGTATGCTCCAACGGAATTTCATTGTTATTTATGACAATGACAAATAAATAAATGAAATGATATGTTTTCTTTTTGAATATTTTTCTATCTGTATATTTTTATATGTTTATGTACTACACTATATGATCACTACCTCAGAATTTAGATACATTTAGATAAGAATTCGAATTATAAGTATTTCTCACTCACACCTTATTCAAATTTTGATGGTACATTCTCCCCTTTTGGAATTTTATTTGTTTATTTTATTAACCCATCATATGCCATTAGAAATATATTACAATTACAGTAGTACTCGTTAGTATTTGTACAGGCGGGAAGAGATTCTCCATGCTGCAGATGACGCACGCATCCCGGCCCTGAATCCACGTACCAACTTTGGTTTTGTGTCTGACCCATGTGCAGAATGCAAGGCTTCATCCGCTATTGGGAGTCATCTTGTTTCCACACAACGCAGAGCAACAGAACAGACCAGTAACATGTGCACTGTCTGCTGCCACTTGCTTGGTCCAGAGGGCAAGGGCAGGTGCTTTAGCACCACCTAGTGTCTACCTGTGCACGCCACTGATCGTTGTTCACTCGATCACTCAGCCCTCAAGGGTCGATCTCACTTGGCTGATAGCTTAGTGGTAGAGTTACCCCCCCATGTAATGAAGCCCCTTGCAGCGGCCCCGGTTCGAATCCGCCCTTCGGCCGTCTTTTAAATCATGTCGTCGCTCTTTTAGTCCCTTTAACTCTTATGATGTCTCTTATGGGAGCAAATCAAATAAATATAAAAACATAATTCAAAGTGGTAAGTAGGCTGTACGCTGACAAAGAAAAGTCTGTGAGAAGAGAGTCATTTATATATAAATCAGAAAATACATTTGTGAATCCTTCGCTGTGCATTCATTATTAATGAGACTGAACTGACCCCATAGTGTGTGTGTGAGAGAGAGAGAAAAGATACATCGCCCCCCCCCCAAAAACCACACCAAATACACTATCAAGTGCGGCAATGCTAACGCCCTACTATGCTAACGCTTTACTATGCTAACGCCCCGCAGACAGGGGTATAAACTTGGTCAGCAATAGAGAAAGACGTTTACGGGAGAAGCTATACGCCTGCAGACATTAGCGAACACCATGGTTTTAAAGCTTTAACACGAAATTTCATTGAACATAGCGACGCTAGACTTACCCGCGTGGGAAAACGTTGTAATGGGGATACCGAGAAGGACTGCGCTTAGCAGCACAGCCTTCATTTCACAGAATTAAATTGAGATGTCTCTCCCAGTGTGTGGTGGACTTTGAGGCAGCGTTCACGCCGGTTCACGGAAGCCAACTGACCAAGCGCAGCGTACGCCCCCGAAAAAACAATAACAACGTAATGACGTAATGTGCAGACACAAACGACGTCCCCCTCGAGGTTCACCGCTTAAAATGGACGGGGTGGGGGGTCAGTCCAGGTGACGCAAGGGGCGATTCGAGGGGTTATGTCCATACATTCTGGGGCTCACATTTCTCATGGGCTGGTCCCAGGAACGTTGCGGACCGGAGTGACTACTGCCTGGAGGATTACTGGCCAGCGGAGGACTCGGCGGTCCTGAATATTACATTTCAGAGCAACATACAACACGAAGCACAAACGGCTGTTCAGATCATGCCAGTGTACCAGCGCTGTTCTGTTAGATTAAAATGAAGGCACAAAAAGCACCTATCTATAAATATACATATATATATATATATATATATATATATATATATATATATATATATACATACATACACAAACATAGTGACGTGAAACGTTTAAATTCGGAGTAGAAACGTCTTTTTACCTGGTAAACTGGAAAGAAACTCCGCACGTTAGAAGAACTCAGCTCTCACTGCCTGACGCTCTTCCGGTATACAGGCGCACGTGTCTCCCTGCCCCACCCCTTTTGTCCGAATTTCCCGCCATTTGAAGTCTCCGGGGACTCTCATTGGTTGAGAGCAGCGCGTTTCCCTTCTGTGGAACCGATTGCCAAAGTGTTGAAATTAATAATAGTTTCACTTTGTTTTCAGCTTTCATATTCTCGCCATTATTTAATATTGTTTAGAGCATGATATATATATATATATATATAAATAAACATATACATATACTTGTACTATATATACATACACATATGTCTTTATATAGAGTGAAAATTGCACTGTTACTTTTTTTTATATCAGAGCCTACATGTAAGTACATCAAGGTATATCCATTATGCAGAGTGTAATCACCTTCTGTATGTGGGTTATATAAAGTACCGGCTTCCGTGTTCCAGTACGACAGCGTGTACCAGTTCCCACTAATATCCAGCAACTTCGCACAGCCACTGAAGAGGAGTGGACCAACATTCCACAGGCCACAATTGACAATCTGATAAACTCTATGAGAAGATGTGTTGCACTGCATGAGGCAAATGGTGGTCACACCAGATACTGACTGGGTCTGAGTCCCCAGACCCCCAATAAAGCAAAAAACTGCACATTTCAGAGTGGCCTTTTATTGTGGGCAGTATAAGGCACACCTGTGCACTAATCATGATGTCAGATCAGCATCTTAAAGTGGCACACCTGTGAGGTGGGATGGATTATCTCAGCAAAGCAGAAGTGCTCACTATCACACATTTAGACAGATTTGTGAACAATGTTTGAGAGAAATGGTAATATTGTGTATCTGGAATGAATTTTAGATCTTTAAGTCCATCTCATGAAAAGTGGGAGCAAAAACAAAAGTATTGCGTTTATATTTTTGTAGTGTAGATTGCAAAACAGATACTTTAGCTCTATTAAAGTTCTTAGCTGAACAAAGACATAAGGTCAGCAAAAATAAATTACAATTGTGGCAAACGGTTGTAAAATATTTAGGTTTTAAGACTTCACAGTCGGGTAAACATCTAGACGAGAAGAGGAAAACAACTATTTTACAAGCACCAAAACCTACAACCAAAAGACAAATGATGTCTTTCTTAGGTATGACTAATTTTTGCAGACAATGGATTGCTAATTATGCTGAAATAGCACAACCGCTCCAAAATGCTATATATGACCAACCTATGGCAGCTCAAGACAAAATAACATGGACTCAAGAAACGAATGATGCTTTTGTTAGACTTAAACAAGTTCTAGTGAGCTCTGCAGTATTAGCTTTCCCTGATTACTCAAAGCCGTTTGTTCAGACTTGCGATGCAAGATCTGGTTTTATGACTAGTGTTCTAACACAACCATTTGGAGGAAAACAGAGACCTATTGCATATTATTCATCAAAACTCGTTAACATCACAAAAGCTATGCCACCTTGTTTGTAGGCAGTACAGGCAGCTGCTTCTATAGTGTTATTTCACCCACTGACACTTATGGTGTCACATGTCACACCAGCGCGACATCTTAGTTGTATGACTATCCTACTGTCACAGCCACATCTCACTATAGAGAGATGCATTACATTAAACCCATCAACCCTGCTACCAAATGAAACAGATGGATTAGCACATGATTGAGAAACTAGTGCCAGAGTTTTACCAAGACCAGATCTCACCGATGTACCACTTGATGCTGCTGATATTGTGATATTTGTATGTAAAAAGAATCCTGACGGGACAAATGTAAGTGGATATGCTGTAGTAACATCTGACAAGGTTTTGAAGTCAGGCTCCTTACCGTCGCATTTCTCTGCGCAGGCAGCAGAACTTGTTGCACTTACAGAGGTGTGCAAAATAGGGAGAAATAAAGATATAACTGTATATACAGATAGCCAGTATGCATTCTCGACACTTCACGTGTTTGCACAACAGTGGAAAAATAGAGGCATGGTAACATCTACAGGGAAACCTATTACACATAAAGATCTCATTTTGCAGCTACTGGATGCCGTTCAACTGCCAAGAAAAGTTGCAATATGCAAGTGTGCTGCACATACTACGGGTAAAGATTTTATTTCAATGGGGAATAAAAAAGCGGACGAGGAAGCAAAACGAGCGACTGCTATTTAGGAAAATGTAGATGACATTTATATTACCGAGACTACGCATACACATATAGATCATAACGTTTTGAGATACAAGCAAGATAGCTCACCTGAGACTGAGAAAAACATGTGGCGAAATAAAGGAGCCACACAGACAGGTTAGGTTAGGTTAGTTTATTGGTCTCCAACAGGGAGGAATTTGTTGCGGAGACAGGGAACATGTTGCATACATAAAAAACACATACAGTACAAAAAGAACATCAAGTTAAAAGACTGGTGGAGTAAACAGACCACACTGGACAATCCTGCACATGCAGCAAGCCGACGTAAACGTCATTCACATGCATTCACATGCATTCACATGCATCCACACCGCTACTCTAACTGTAATCATAAATATACATTCATATCAGCATCACATAACCTCAAACATACATTAATCCATTCACTCACATATATCCATAGTTTGACTCATAATACATTCATTTCCATATACACATATGGTACCTATGTTGGTATACATATACAGAAACATCACAATAATTTCCTGCTGTTGAGAAGCTTGGTTAGGCACAAAGGAATGTTTGTATTGATTGTGCCTGCACAAGAGAAGCCTATATCTCCTTCCAGAGTTCAGAGTATATTCACTATTCAGCACATGAGAACTATCTGTTAAAATGGCATTTGCCTGTCTGATCGTCGCCTGCTCAGAAACATCCTGTGGATTTAGGGGGGGTGTTATTCCCATAATCTTGCCAGCAGTTTTGACAAGGCTTGAGATTTCAGCTCTAGATTTATCAGTTAAGTTACCAAACCAGCTGGTGATACCATAGCAGAGTATTGACTCAATTGCTGCTCTATAAAAAATTAGCATAATATTTTTGCAAACTCCAAATACTCTGAGCCTACGTAGGAAATGGAGACGTTGGTGAATTTTGGCACAAACATTGGCCACCTGACAGAAACGGGGGGTTTGGGAGAGCCTCGACGGAAAGCCTATACTACCAAAAAATGTATTTAGATTTGCTGCGATATTGAGAGGGAGGGGGGACAGGAGGGAATCCCATGTCTCAACCATCAATCGCCAATGTTGGCAAACTGGATAGATCACACTGGATGTGACAACTGTCTGTCTGCAGCACCGCCTGGGTCTGCGTCCCCCTCTGGCTCTCCGGTCTGCAGGTTTTCCATTTCAGTGCTGGTCGACGGCGTCGCCTTCTTCTTCTTCTTACAAACCTCTGTGAGAACACGGAAACACTTTAAAGACACGCCATTCATACTTAACTTCAGATGGTGTCTATACGTCACTAATAAGGCTGGGAGCTGTGACAATAATAGCATCATCATATAAATTATATTCTATCATATCGCATTATGGCAAATGTGCGAAAAAAAAAGGTACTTCAGGTTCTTAAATAAAAAGACGGTATTCGGTCACTCTGAAAATCAGAGCAATAATAGTGAACTTTGGTTTCATCCTCCACCACAGGAATCAGCGATCGCATTAAACGTCGACTATAATCAGTATTATGAGCAAAATTCACCTAAAACATCAAAAGTTAAAGTACTTGTTCTGCAGTAAAAATGTCCTCTGGGATTTATTTATTATGATAAGATCATTAATACGGAAGCATTAATGTGCAAGCAGTGTTTTTATTGTGTGTGTGTGTGTGTGTGTGTGTATTAGTGCTGTCAATCGATTAAAATAAAATTAACTAATTAATCGCACAATTTGCCGTAATTAATTGCAATTAATCGCGTTCTTTCTTCTTAAGAATAAAGTATGTTATAATGGATATTTAAATGTAAAATGATGGAATTTATGTAGAATCAACACAAAGGAAGTATTTAAATTCAAATACTATTGTTAAATATCAGCTTTTTTAACTTTAAGCACAGATTCTCTCATGTGAATGACAGATTTCCAAAGAAACCATCAAGGCCATCAAAATTAACTGTCAGCTTGAAAAAGGCATATTTCTTATATTCACTAACAGAACATTTCAAAAAGGTCCACAATAGAACATGTAGATATGGAACAAGGAAAGAACAAGGAAATATTCTGCTGTATCCTTTTCACTTCATAGAACAACAAGTCAGCTTCGTCCTCCTTTACATTCAGCCCGTTACTGAAACAGACCTGTTAGACATCGTTAGAGGAAGCAGCACACGTCACATCTAGTGTTTCTCACGCAAACAAATTACCGGGATAATTAAAAAAATTCCTCGGTGATCACTCGCCACGGGAAGTAAACAAAACACAGCTGCGTTAATTTCGTTTAAAAAAAATGTACGCGTTAAATATTTCATAATTAACGCAAAGATTAACGCGTTAATTTTGACAGCACTAATATATATATATATATATAATATATATATTATATATATATATATATAAAATATATATATTTTATATATATATATATATATATAATATATATTTATTTATATATATATATATATAAAATATATATATATATTTTATATATATATATATATATATATAATATATATATTATATATATAAAATATATATATATATTTATATATATATATATATAAAATATATATATATAAAATATATATAAAATATATATATATATATATATATATATATATAAATAAATATATGTATTTAACGTAGAATATAAAGTAGCAAAATGTGTGAATTCCACCACTGACGATTAAATGCTGTGGAATAGAAGTTTGTAACTCACGGATCACTCCAAATTTATCCAGCAGAACAACAACAGCAACAGCAACGCCGACGACACCACAGATGACACCACAGACGACACCACAGACGACACCACAGACGACACCACCGCCAAGATTCCTGTCAGCACCTGAAGGAAAATCAGACGGCGTTGAGATGAGAAGAGGGGACGACTCGAAAGGTGAAGCAGGTTAACTTAAGGCTGTGTCCGAAATCACTCCCTACTCCCTACATAGTGCACTATATAGGGAGTTTGCCATTTTGTAGGGGTGTCCGAATGTGTAGTGAGCATTACTATTCTACCTCTATTCACTTGCCTTTGGCTAGTGTATCCTTGCCTCTGGACACTTTTTAAATGTTCTCTTTTATTGCATCTTTTTAACTTATTTTATCAGTAGCCCTTTTCTTTTTGGTGCCTTAGTTTATTCTTTGATTAATGCACTTTATTGTGAAGCACTTCGGTGCAGCTAAGCCGCCTGTAAATGCGTTATATAAATAAATTGACATCGACTATTCCCTATATAGTGCACTCAAGTTTCCCACAATGCATCGTGAAAAGTAGTGTACAACTGATGGTCACTAGCCGAGCAAATTTTACCATCATGCATTGCACTGAAGGACAAATCGCGAACGGACGAGGAGAGAGAGAGCAGGAAAAAGCGGCAAAAATATTAATAATCAAATATTAATACATTTTTAATATATGTATTGTGCACAGAGCAGAACAAGACAACACAAATGGCCAAAGTGTGATGTTTTTCTTTATTTACTTAAAATAAAAACGCAATATATATGAATTATTTGTTCCTGAAGTCCACCGGGACCAGATCGGGATCGTTGAAAACTGATCCAGCAGTGAGGACGATGTAGTAATCGTCTCATTATTGAAAGAATAAGAAAAAAAAATGAAAGCTGTTGGCTGTTTTTATTTTTTCAAGAGACGGTCACAGAATCTCCCTCTCTGCTGGAGGACTCTGCAAATATGTATTAAAAAAATAATTATCCTGGTCATTTCTCTGCGTGTGAACAGGTTCTAATGCGTGCTAGACTTGAGAGCCGTTGGCGGGATCGGACACGTATTAATTCGTCATCAACGGCAGAGAAAGAAATCCCCCGAGTGGTGTCCACATGAGTCCAGAGACCAGACTATGTGGAGGAACCAGAGACTGTCTGTGGTCCAAACAACAAGGTCTCTGCTGTATTTATGTCTAGATGACCTTATATGGAGTGTTGATGGAGCAGCTACAATGTTAGCGTAGCCTAGCACCATCAACCAGACTCCATTCAGAAAACCAGCGTTTTAACAGTAGTTATCTTGTGGTCTTGCAGACTGACCTGACAAAGCATGACTCAGCACTTTTTACTGATCCCCATCATGATGGAGTTATTTCAGTGTTCAGCATCCTTTTTTATTCCTTTGTTGCAAATAAATCACTATAAAAGTGTTTATTTTGGGCTCATGCCGCCGTGTGGTCCCGACCAACTGAACTACAGGTGTGAACGCATCCTAAGAGACATTTACCACTTGGATCAGCTGAGCCGGTCCCTGGAGCTGGAGTTGGGCTGGATTCATGTCTCTTCGTCTCGTCCTGTTCATCTTTAGGTACTGTTAAACAAACAAGAACAAAGTTCTCAGTACTCGAGTAAAATAGTTTCATAGTTCAAGATATTAAAAACATGTCGTCTATCGCCAGACTTGGAGAGGGAAAAAATAAATTCCAGATCCCCCACTTCCACTCCACATTTGAAGGGGGGGGGGGGGGGGGGTGTTGTACAAGATTAATGTCTTGTGCATTGTTCCCGTCCTGAAATATATAAAGATACAAATGAGAAATATCTGTACTTTCTACTCATCAGTTTGTTACCAACTTGCAAAAGTATCAATACTTTCGTTGTCAGTCCTGTCTCCACCAGTTGACGCGTAACTTCCCCAGCAGCACTGCAGACAGGCAGACAGACAGGCAGATAGACAGACAGACAGGCAGGCAGGCAGGCAGGCAGATAGGCAGGCAGGCAGATAGACAGGCAGATAGACAGACAGGCAGGCAGGCAGATAGACAGGCAGATAGACAGACAGGCAGGCAGGCAGATAGACAGGCAGATAGACAGACAGGCAGGCAGGCAGGCAGGCAGACAGGCAGAGAGACAGACAGGCAGGCAGTTAGGCAGATAGACAGGCAGGCAGGCAGGCAGACAGCTCTGTCCCTCTCTAGCAGCTGAACACATGAATGCTACTTCACGTTAACAACACTGAGCTGACTGAACACAGCTAGCACTGCTGCCTTCAACACCAGTTTTAGTAGAAAATTAAGAAAGCAAAAGTGCCGCTCGGAAGTATGTAGTATACGAGGCTAACGAGTGGGGATACAAGCTGATATGCTAACAATGCTCAAGTAGTGTTGCTGAGTCGAGTAGTGGTGAAGTGCCTTAAAGACCGACACCCCGGTCTTAATGGGGACCTTAGAGAGTCAGTAAACCTCTCGTTTCAACAACATTGAAGTTTTAAACAGTAAAGTCTGTTAAGTTATCATTACTGCTCTAACAACTCTATGTGATCAGATAATATGGTGCAAAGCCAGAAACACAAGAAATAAACAGGACTGAAGCTGAATATAACATAAATCACACACAATTCTGCCTTTATTAATCTTCTCCCGGTGGTATTGAAAATGGAATCAAGTGAGTATTAGTATATTTTCCTGGGTATCGGTATCGACTTTCAAATTCTAGTATCGCTAGTTTTAATGTATTTGAGGGGAATTATTTATGTTTTTAATCATTAATATGAAGAATACATTCAGTAGGCCAGCTGGTAGGAATGACCCCCCCCCCCCCCCCCCCCCCGCCTGAATGAAAGACTGAGCCGGCTTACCGACGGTGAGGTTGAAGACACAGCTGACGTTAAGCTGCGGGACGTATAATCTGTACACTCCGCTGTCAGACAGATTCAGCGACGTGATCAGCAGAGTAAAGATTCCTCTTTTCAAGTCTTCCATGTTAACAGACGTCCTGCCTTTGAATCCATCCGCCTGGTTATCATGATTCGGCCGTCCATATCGACAACCGAAGACTATTTGTTTGAGGTCGCCCCTTTTCCAGTCGAATGTGTAATTCTCCACGTTGGCCTCGGTGTCCAGGCGGCATGACAGAGTAACTTCATCACCTGTAGCCGCCACCAGTGTCTGCATCGGGGGAACGCCATGGGAGACTGCTGGAGAAGAGAACAACATTCACACGGCTCAGTCCGTTCGTCCCCCATTCATTTTCCTTATATGATCAAATGTGTCCGTGTTATTATGCGCCAACCTGACAACACATCAAAACTCGTAACTTTTACCGGAACTTTTAAACAGCGTAAAAAAAGTAGATAAAACCGGCCCAAGCGAGTCCTTTAACGGAGCGGCGTATACACGCTAAGCGACGTTGTTTTAACTTACCGGAGGCAAAGAGAAGGAGAGTTAATAATGACACCGGCGTCTTCATGGTTGTTGAATCAAAACAGAAAAGCTAATTAACCGATAGTTTGATGATGATGTTGCAGTAGCTGTAGCTGTAGCTGCGCATCCACAGCTTCCGCTCTTAAAAACCCGCGCCGCTGCAACGTCAGTGGGAAGGGGAGGGGCTTGTGGATGAGGCAGCAGTTCTCCCAGTTGTAAATGAGGGCATATGTCCAAAATTCCGAACTTTTCCTTTAACGGAGCGGCGTATACACGCTTAGCGACGTTGTTTTAACTTACCGGAGGCAAAGTGAAGGAGAGTAAATAATGTCAACGGCGTCTTCATGGTTGTTGAATCAAAACAGAAAAGCTCATTAACCTAAAGTTGGATGATGATGCGTTTGTGGTTGTAGACAATCTGGGAATCCACAGCTTCCGCTGTTAAAAACCCGCGCCGCTGCAAAGCCGGTGGAAATGACGTAGAAATTGTCCCGGAAATGGGTGAATTAAAAGTCTTTTTTTTATTTTTTATATATATATAAAAAGTCTGATACGGGTCCTGCAATTAATCCACGAAGGTTCCGTTCTTGGTCGTCCGATCATTTGAGCTTTTTTATTATTTTTTTTAAATAAATAATTTATATTACGGGACTGTGACTTAATCTGCATTAGAAAACTAGTGGACGGTCTATGTTGCTGATACCGTTTCAGAGAAGTGCGGCTCGCATTGCTTGTTGTAAAGACGTGAATGCAGCAAAAAATAAATACATAAATAATCCGTTTAAAATATACGTCGTCGGTATTTGAGCCACTTTTACATCACATTCAACGCCGCAAAATGATACCACATTTAGACGAGCACATCATTTATGTGCAAACGCTCTCCTTAAAATAAATCGTGCATTAACCGCGCCATTCAATTTAACACATCATAAATTAACACAGTTATATAAGCTACAATATGAAAAATAATGATTTCAGTCAAACCCTGGTTGTACGTTGCTTTTATGAAGTTAAAAGAGATTATTTTTCTTTACCTTGAGAGAAGTTCACAAGCTGAGAGTTGGTTACAAATGTCCAACCCCCTTCAGTCTTTCGCGGTTTTTGGGGCTCAGAAAGATCTCATTGGTTCCCCTCCCTTGTCTCTCCAAAAGCGCGGGAAATAATGCGGATGTCTCTTAAAGTGACAGTCGCTGCATATTATTTCCTACTCCCGCAACTACAAGGTCGGTAAAAATAGTTGTCAAACAGATATTCACTTGGAAATAAGGAAACTAAAACACACAATGGACGAACACACGTAGCTCTAGAGTGGTGGAGTGTATCAGGGTACATTATACTTTACCTGCAGTACAGTTTTGATGAATTAGTACTTTACTAGGGTATTTTACATTTTATGGGAATTTATACTTCTACTACACTACATTTGTAATTAAAATATTGTACCCGGTTATTTCTAACACGCATGTAACATCTAAGATATCAGAGAGAAATTTATTATACCAATAAAAGCACAGTTCCCTGACCGGGAATCGAACCCGGGCCGCGGCGGTGAGAGCGCCGAATCCTAACCACTAGACCACCAGGGATCTTGCGCAAAGTCAGAAGTGAATATCTCTATATAAACGTTTGTAACTGCGAACACAACACTATTAATGGAGTAAACCTGCTTCAACCGGTTGCATTTCATCCAATGTCTATTTTTATTCCTTGTTTATGGAAATAACGAGTAAACGATTTAACGCACAATTTCTACTTCAAACAGTATTTGTAACGTTTTCTGATAGAGACCGGTTTTCAACACTGCAGGCCCAGTTCAGCCTATCTGAGGGCAGTAGTTAAGTGAAATCATACTTACATGATGTTTGTACATTTTCATGCAAAAATGTGGATTTCAGCCTCTCAGATGTGCAGAGATGTCAAAAGTAGAGACGTTCTCTACTCAACTAGAAGACTAAAAAAGACTAAATATGTTGAATCAGTATAGTAGTATAGTCATTTTGACCAAAGTAGAAAGTCAAAAGTATCCCTATGAAGGATATTTCTACTGAATCTTGATCAAAATAATGGTATTTATTTTTTATGAAAATGTGTAGTAGAAAGTCAGATACCTAAAATTATTAATTAATTAAAAGTATTTGTACTTCCCACCTCCGACTTAAACTGCAGACTTTCTTTGGAGTATTTTTTTTCTCTTTGGGCTTTGGCCACTTTTAAGTCCTTGTGATGGATTTAAATGTTTGTGCCAATCACATTAAGTTACACTTATGACTCATTAAAACACAGAATCAGAAAAGGGAGAGAAAACAAACACACTGTGCATCAGGTACCCTTTTCCCCATATTTATTTGAAATTATTTCAAATGATAAAAACATGGTTGATTAACATTAAATGACCACAAGGGTTGTGTGTTTTTGCCCTTAAGAGTGGACAAGGTGAGAACAGGTGGGGGACGCTAACGTGGGGAGGGGGGTGGGGTGTGACGGGGTGAGCCTACACCCGTGTGACAGGAAGTGTCGTTCCATAGTTCTGTGGCGTCACACCCACCTTCACGACGGTACCCGCCACACAGATTTTATTATAAAGAAAACAGGATCCCCTTAAAAAAAAGAAAATGTTGGCAGAAAACCCTCAGGCCCCCACCGGGCTCGTTCACCCCCTCATGGCCAAACATCCAGAGACTGGAACATCGTTATAATCATTTCTCCTTCCTATATTACAAGCTTTTTACAACATAAAAATAGATCAATAACTATGATTACCATATTCCTTAATGTAAATATACAATATTTATTTTTTAGCATTTTCAAATAAACTTGTTTCTTATTTACCTTGTCCTCATCATCTTTACCCCCTAACATATCTAAAATAAAGAAAACAAACAAACTGGTACCGATGAGAGCGACAACGGATTTGTGTAAGGCAAAAGGACCAGCAGGGGGCGCATTTCTTTCAGTTTGTGGTGGTTTGAATAGATTTCAATTAGTGTTTTAAAGTCAAGCTTAAAAGTAAAAGTGAAGAACCTCCATCTGCTTACACAGTTCTCTGGCACTTAGTGTTCCTTTTTTTTTGGTTAGCTGCTACCAACTACAAGCTGTACAAACTGCTTCTTGCATAGCAATTAAACAACATATCCTTACAGGAAAAAAGAAAGGGGGGGGGGGATTCAGAACAGAGTTGAGCTTTTAGATCGACTTCCCTCGATAGAAAGTTGATAAATGATCCCTTATATATATTTATATGAAATAAAAACAAACCACCTGCAGCTAAATCATTACATACTTGGTCCAGTAAACGAATAATAATTTAGCGTGACCTAGTTTTGTCAGTTTTTCCTTAAAGACGTGAATCCTGATCTCAGGTTCCCCCGTCATCACGAGTGCAGGAATAAGCACAGTGTTTCGGTTTAGCGGTTAAGCTGCTGTGCAACGTCGCCTGAAGACGGAGATATGAACAGACCCCCAAATAAAGGAAGGTAGGGGGGGCACAAAAAAACAAAGAACCAAACAGGAAATAGTCCCTCACCAAGTGTACAAAAATAAACAACCAGGCAGGGTGACTTGGCGGGATTCCAGTATTGAATTTCGTTTTGGGAATTTAAAAACATGTGAAGTATATTTATATATAACATGTATGGAAACTATCCCATGCAGTTCATTCAGACTCCACCCGCTTTTGGCACACTGACACAGAGAGGTGATTCAATCAAACGCACCCTCATCTGGCACTGCTGGAATGGCTATTTGAGACAAAGTATAACCCAAAACAAAATAAAAACAACCACCATCATCTTCATCACCATCATTAAGTCCCCATCATTCACGGCATTATTCGTTTTGATGGAATTCATCTGCTGAAAACAAAAACAAATTCAAAAGAAAGTTTGGATTCATAGTGTTGAATTAATGCTGACACCGAAATAATAAAATCAAATTATTCAGAATTATGAAAATCACCGTTATAATCATGATTATGCATTAAAAAAAAGAAAAAAAAGAAAAAAAAGGTGGAATGCACAGATTTGGAAGTGTTCGGAGTTTGGTCCTGATGTGTTCGTGACGATCAGAAGCCTCTACGTCCAGGCGGCGGCGAGGTGGTCGCAGTCAGGGAGTCTGCTTCTGACGTCCCGAGTGGTTTTTCTTTTTCGTTCTCTCATGCAACGACAGGAGGAGGCCGGAGAGTTGTGTCAAACCTGCGGCGGTGTCGTAGTGTTCACTTTGTGCTTCCAGCTGGTGGTTTTAGTGTTAAGTGTGTGTTGTAGGTGTGTGTGTGTGTTTGTGTGGTTTGAGTGCTGTTTCACCACTCTCTCTCTCTCGTCACCCATCGGGTCGGCTGACTGAGAGCTCAAGTCCTGAGTTGAGGTCCGTTCACCTCCCCACCGGCGGCGCTGGAGGAGCTCCCCTCATCATGGCTGAGGGCAGAAGGAGATACAGAGACGAGGTCACTACAGGTCAGTTCTACTACTTAGGCAGATCCACCAGGATACCAAACAGCATCCTGTCTGGGTTCATGACATCATCCAGAGGTCACCCGGAATAGCAAGACCCACGTGGGCGGTTTCACCACAGCTGGAGGAACCCAGAATCCAGTACTGATCTGTGATTTAATATCAATAAGCAGATGAAAAGGATGCTGAAATAACTCCATCATGATGGTGATCAGTAAAAAGTGCTGAGTCATGCTTTGTTAGGTCTGTCTGTAAGACCACAAGATAACTACTGTTAAAACGCTGGTTTTGTGAATGGAGTCTGGTTGATGGTGCTAGGCTACGCTAACATTGTAGCTGCTCCATCAACACTCCATATAAGGTCATCTAGACATAAATACAGCAGAGACCTTGTTGTTTGGACCACAGACAGTCTCTGGTTCCTCCACATAGTCTGGTCTGGTCTCTGGACTAATGTGAGCTACTATCTAGACCTCTGGGGGACAACAGACAGTCTCTGGTTCCTCCACATAGTCTGGTCTCTGGACTAATGTGAGCTACTATCTCGACCTCTGGGGGACCACAGACAGTCTCTGGTTCCTCCACATAGTCTGGTCTGGTCTCTGGACTAATGTGGTCTACTATCTAGACCTCTGGGGGACCACAGACAGTCTCTGGTTCCTCCACATAGTCTGGTCTGGTCTCTGGACTAATGTGGTCTACTATCTAGACCTCTGGGGGACCACAGACAGTCTCTGGTTCCTCCACATAGTCTGGTCTGGTCTCTGGACTAATGTGGTCTACTATCTAGACCTCTGGGGGACCACAGACAGTCTCTGGTTCCTCCACATAGTCTGGTCTGGTCTCTGGACTAATGTGGTCTACTATCTAGACCTCTGGGGGACCACAGACAGTCTCTGGTTCCTCCACATAGTCTGGTCTCTGGACTCATGTGAGCTACTATCTAGACCTCCAGGGGACCACAGACAGTCTCTGGTTCCTCCACATAGTCTGGTCTCTGGACTCATGTGAGCCACTAAGAGTTTAACGACGGTACGGGTCCCCTACCCTTGTTGTTCTTGCTGGGGTAGACCTTGCTGAAATGCCTGTACTCCTCTGGAGGTGGAAGGTCTTCAATCGGGTGGAAGTTGAACTTGGATTCAAAATCATCTGAAGAAGAAGAAGAAAAACAAAAACAGTTTATCATCAGTCTCACCGGAACAATCCGCTGCATCAAAGACCAATAACAGTCAGAGACCCTCCTTTAAAAACACTTAATCAAACACGTAAATTGGCATTAAACATCCGTCATTGATCGTCAAGTAAAATTAAGCCGATACGCCTTTTGTTTTTATTCTTTTATTTTGATTCTTAGGACACAGCTGGTAAACTAAACTCCAAGCAGTGGATTTTTAGTCTCTAATATGGTTCAAGCTTCAAAAACACACAATCCTACATCTCCCACAATGCAACTCAGCATCTTTGATTTGAACTCTACGCCTTCAGACTTTCATTGCATTTCGAGGTTTAGTCCACCTTCATCTACACCATTCGTTTGTCTGAAAGCGTCCTCTGCTGCCTCACTCTCACCTGTGCTGGACTTGGAGGAGGAGATGGAGGAGTGGCCGTTCCGGATGGGCGGGGGAGGTGGAGGAGGTCCGGCCGGGGTCCGGGAGGAGGATGATGAGAGAGAGGAGGAAGAGGAGGAAGGTGGTGGCGGTTTGCCAACTCGGCTGAGCGGCTCCGAGGCCACGGAGCTGTGGACGCGGTAGGGAGGCGGGGGAGGGGGGGCGTCCCGGCCGCCGTTACGAGATCCAGAGGGGGGCACCTGGGGAGCTGTGTGGACGGACACACACACACGGACACACACACACGGACACACACACACGGACACACACACACGGACACACACACACACACACACACACACACACACACACACACACACACACACACACACACACACACACACACACACACACACACACACACACACACACACACACACACACACACACACACACACACACACACACACACACACACACACACACACACACACACACACACACACACACACACACACTTATTATAGTAATTATAACAGCTGTTTCTAAATATTCACTGTGATGACTAGGGTTGGGCATCGAGATCCGGTTCCAAATAGGAACCGGTTCCTAACCTCCGGTTCCGGAACCGTTAAGAAGCTGTTGGAATTGCGATCCTTTTTTTTCGGTTCTTAAACGTCCGCACTAGTTTGTTTGTATTACTCCGCCTGGCGTGCGGAGACTCCGCGATAGAACGATCAGTAACGAGTAATCTAACGCGCTACTATTGCCAAACCAGTAGTCAGATTAAAGTTACTTATCCAAATACACGGCGCGTTACTATTTTTGTCAGTAAAAAAAAAGATCTGCTTTCTTCGTGCGTCTCGGGGTGTGACGTATGTTAGCCGACACCTTCACGGACGGTCGCGTGTAGTCGGCTATACCGGCAGAAACGTAAACAATGGAGGGGGAGAGATATGCATTTTCCAGCTGGAAATACAAGCATTATTTCGACTTCATCTCAGCAAAAGATGGCAACATAAAGGTTCGTTGTACACTCTGTGTTAACAACAAAGTGTTGTATACTTTCAAGAATACAACGTCAAACTTGAAAAAACATTTAGAGTCACAGCATGGCACAACCACATTAAAAGAGCAGGTCCCGTCCGGTGACGGTGAAAAGGCGCAGCGTGTGAATAAACAAGACGAGTTCTGGATTTCACGGAGCTCCTGCTAACTCAGTCTGTGCTGAAATGCGAGCGGAGACTCTCTTGAGTGTTTAGTGGAGAAATGTCTCGCTGCTTGCTGGCCCCGCCCCCTCCCTTCGTCATCACGCCGCTCATACTTGAGGACTGTGCTCATTTGTCTCATAAAACCAATCCTTGCTGCTCTAATGCCGGTTCAATATTCATAAAATGTTCATTCATGTTGTTACTGCCATTACAATATGCAAACAGTTATTTAAGTTAAGTGAAGTCAAGAAAGACTGTCTTTATTTTTTTATATATAAAAACATGTATTTTCTATCAGGACATAGTTTTCAAGTGCAACTTAAAATGGATACATTGTAGATGTTACTGTTAAAAAAGCACATCAATAAAGTGAGTATTGGCAAAATCGATTGTCTGATGCAGCTGTTGAATGTAACTAATAAAGTAACTTGTAATCTAACTTAGTAACTTTTAAAATCAAGTAGTCAGTAACTTAACGAAGTTACTTTTTAAAGGAGTAGTCAGTAGTCAGTAGTCAGATTACTTTTTCAAAGTAACTGTGGCAACACTGGACCTGTTGACCTGCACCTCAAAGAATCGGAATCGAGAATCGTTTAGAACAGGAATCGAAACAGAGGATCGAAATCGGGATCGGAATCGGTAAAATCCAAACGATGCCCAACCCTAGTGATGACCTGCAGCTACTTTTATTATCGTACTGAATAGGCATGGCTCACAATTATCCAAAAGAGTTGGGATTTATGATATTATCCTGATAACCATCAAAATATGCCTAAACTCTTCAAATGGCACTTAAACACAGTGGAATCAACCAACCACGAGAACCCGGTTATAGACACGTTTTGCCATGAAGGGAATAAAGTTATTCAGCACATTAACTGATGTGAAATAATTTCCAGCAGCGGCTGCAAAAAAAAAAAATATCAGCAACGGAGAAGCAGAGGAAAGTCAGAGAGACAGAGGACGTCATGCAACTTATTTAAAAGAGATAACCAGAGGGAGAAGCAGCAAAGAGGGTGAAAGTGAACAGGAATGCTGGAATATTCCACCGGGCGTCAGGAATGCAGAGGAACCAGGAGGCCTTGTGGCTGAATCGCTCCGTCGTCCAATCACAACACAGCATCCGAGCTAACAAGTGCCTTCCTGTTTCTCGTGGCTCGCTCTGAATTCAAAAATCACCGATGTATGTTTTTTTTTCTGTGAGCTGTGAATCTGCTCTGGGAGAGGAAGCAACATTTTGCACTAATTGCAAAATTGGAAATATTATTTTATTACGGTGCATAAAAAAAGACATACATATTATGTATATAGTGTGTCTTTTTTTTCTGTAATTGTTTTATTTTTATTTTAATGTTCTTGACTGCAGTAATTGCTTTAATGTTTACTGTTTGTTTACAAATATCGTGCACATAAGGAAATTCCTTATGAAACGAAACGAATTTGGCAATAAACTCGTTTCTGATTCTGATTCTCTGATAGTTTTGTCTGTTAGATCCTGTTCAATATTCAAAAAGGATTAAATAAGTAGAACTCAAAGCTAAATTCTTGTGTGTTTAAAAAATAAGGAGGCATCCGAGAACGCCTTCACTTCCTCAACGGAAGCAGCTGTAGATATAACAGGGAATATTAAATCATATGTTGAGTGTCTACATGGAGGAAATGTGAAATGTTCCAGGACGATGTGGTTTGACGGAGGATCAGGGATAACGAGTCATAACCTGCTTTGGCTCAATCAACCAACATTCCTCCCGCTGAGATGTTTCCATCACCGGGACGTGCTGATGCACAACACAACGTGTCTAGAGCTGAAACGATCGGGCGATTAGACGACGTAAACGACACCATTAAAGCCGTTTATTGTGCCTTTGTTAGAGCCGACAGATGACAGAAGGTGAAAGGACAGAGAATAACAGAATGACTGATCGTCTGAGGAAAAAAAAAACAGTTGTTCGCTGCAACTCTGGGTCACTGAAACTGATCTACAAAATCTACTTTTCTCCTGGGATCATGGTGATCTGCAGGGATCTGGTCAAATTAGAATGGTTATAATTTCAGGTTTACTCTATCTTTTCCAAACTCAATTCAAGCACTTTTCAAGCATTTCCAGGTGCATTTCCATGCTTTTCCAGCCCCTTCCAGCTGTGGTAAACTCCATCTTTGTACCAATCCAATGGTCAGTATTCAGTCTACTTATTCTGTCACTTGTTCATCACATTAAATGAGATGTTATTGTCCTCTAAACAACCAACATGATGTTTGGAGACAGCTTTTTACAGAAGGACCACAAATGAAAGGAAAACTAATTCCACTAACAGATCCACAGAAATATAATCACCAACTATTTTCATCATCTGTTCATCATCAAAAGTCATTTTTCATAAAGAAATGTCAGGAAATGCTGTTTTCAGTCCCTCAGATATGGAGATCTTCTTTCCTCTGTTCTATCATAGATGTCATTACATACAACACACATTTATAGACCTTTAGTCTACATCCAAGACCTTTTCAAACCTTGGAAACACCACACTAACATTCAAGTGTTTTCAAGGATTTCCAGCACCGTACCAGCCCTGTAATTTGCTCAAGTTACTGAAAATATATCAATATCTAGAATGGCATTCTCTGCATGAAGAGGGACCCAGAAATATTCCATCCTGGAGATTGAGCAGCAGAACTAAGTTTTCAGACAGACTTTGTCTTTTAAAGCTCATATAAAACGTAACTTGAAGACTTTATAATTCCATCTCTTGAATGGTTTTATGAGTGCTGTGTGTCAACAGTGCTGGTGCTCCTACCTGCTCTGCGTCCGGGTGGCTCTCTGGCGGGTGGTGGTGGTCTGCCGCCCTGCTGGGAGGATGGAGACGATGAGGGAGGAGGTGGAGGAGCGTGGCTGCGTCCTTGGCTGCTGCTGCTGCCTCCTGATGTGTGTTTTTTGTGCAGGGAGTTGTGCCTCTGTGGCAACTCTGGAGCCCCGCTGCCGTCCACCGCGGACGGCCCGTTGGAGATGCCCACCGACGTGTGCGGTCTGTACGGCGGCGGAGGAGGTGGAGGAGCCGAAGAGCCACCCGTCGGCGGCCTGCTGGATGACGGAGGTGGCTTCACAGCGCTGGGAGGAGTGTGGCCTCGGTTGGGTGTCGGTGGGAGGGGCTTCTCTCTGCTGTGAGAGGAGGAGGAAGGCGGAGCATGCGTTTTCTGATTGGGGGTAGGCGGAGCGTTGCCACGGCCACCTCTGTTGAAGGGTGGAGGAGGAGGAGGGGCGGAGCTGCTGTGCTTCATCCCGCTGCCCGTGGAGGAGCTGCTGCTGCTGGAGGGGCGAGAGATGTCGGGGAGCGAGGGCCGGTGGGAGGAGCGCTGGTGCTCGGGTGGAGAGGGCTTGTTGGGTGGGGAGGGCGAGGAGGAGCGGCCAGTGGGGGGGCGAGGGGCCGCGGGCCGGGCCCCTGGGGGCCGCAGGGCGGATCTGCCCACTGAACCGCTGGCTGAACCATCTGGGTGGAGAGACGAAACAAGATTCACAAAATAGCCAGAAAGGAATGTCTTTGTTTTGGGCTTAAACAACAAATTTACATACCCGACAAATCACAATACCTCTGCTTTTACAGCAAAAATCACATTATAATAATGTAATAATCATAACTAAACCAAGAGTCATGAAACAGACCCAAACATCGACCCCTAAAGTATTTTAACACAGACTCAAGTATGTTTTACATCTTCGGCATTTCTCCCAACTGCAGCAAGAAGGTCAAATGCCAAACGGTTAATATTTGATATCTCTAAAATAAGCGAGTTCATCCATAATTCACATCCCTTCTTCAGCTCCATCAGAGATAAGGAGGTCAAAAGGGGGTCCAATAATCTGGATCTTCTCTGCTGATTCTTGTGGCCTTTAAAACCTGTTTATTTCTATAAACCAATCACGGAGGAACAGATTCCCAAAGGGAGGAAATAAAAGTTAAAGCTCTGTAGAAATGTAGAAAGAGTTTCCTCCTCCCTTCTACGACACGAGCAGGTATAATGTTATGTATCAGCCATATCACGACTGATTAGCTGTCTCCCCCTCCACAGCTGGACTTTGACTTTGAGTCACCTCTCCGGTTAGTTATTTACACAAATGATAATCAGAAATAAAGCAAAGAAACGGTTCTCACCTCCAACTGGGCGTAGTTTTGGCACACCTCCTTGAAAAAGGCCTCCCATTCCCATCCCTCCACCTCCACCTCCTCCACCTCCACCTCCACCTCCTCCTCCGGCTTCTGGTGAAAAGAGAACATCCACATAAAAAAAGAGAAGAAAGCACGACTAGTAACACACTTTTAATCTTCAAGTATTCAGAGAGTACAGCTATATCGTGGTGCAGAGAAGAGCTACAACATATGTTCAATTAAACACCTTCTACCAACAACGTTGCTGAAAAAGTAACACGTCGAACGAGTTCATGACACGAAAACAAACATTAGAAGCCAGAAGAAAAAAGAAAAAACAAGTTACGAAATGATTCAAATTGTGTTTTTAAATCAAATTATCAAAAATAAAAAAAAAAGTCTGGTCTTTCCTGTCGAGCTGATCTCCATTAAAAAAGAGAATATACAAGAAGGGGGGGTGGCTAATTTAGGGTTAGGATGCATTTAACGTATAAATGATGCTGCGAAGTCACCAACTCATGGAGCTTAAAACAAAGGTTGTCAATCACAACGTGGACCACATACTTGTGGATTTAAAGGAGTTATATGTCCACTACTGTCCTCCAAACCTCCAAACTCCAAAAAGAAAATCTTTTCTCAAGATCTAATAACTCGCTTTTTTTCTGGGCTTTCAACTTCATGTCAGTCCTCATCTATTCTGCACTTTGTTCAGTTGTTTTTCCATATTTATATTTGAAGACCATGACATGCGTTTGAAAGCTCCAGAAGTAGTTCTGTGCATATTCCGATATTTCATACACACATTAGCCAATTCAGGGTTCCAACACTTTTTCCAAAGTCAAATTCAAGCACTTTCCAAGCATTTCCAGGTGCATTTCCATGCTTTTCCAGCCCCTTCCAGCTGTGGTAAACTCCATCTTTGTACCAATCCAATGGTCAGTATTCAGTCTACTTATTCTGTCACTTGTTCATCACATTAAATGAGATGTTCTTGTCCTCTAAACAACCAACATGATGTTTGGAGACAGCTTTTTACAGAAGGACCACAAATGAAAGGAAAACTAATTCCACTAACAGATCCACAGAAATATAATCACCAACTATTTTCATCATCTGTTCATCATCAAAAGTCATTTTTCATAAAGAAATGTCAGAAAATGCTGTTTTCAGTCCCTCAGATATGGAGATCTTCTTTCCTCTGTTCTATCATAGATGTCATCACATACAACACACATTTATAGACCTTTAGTCTACATCCAAGACCTTTCCAAACCTGAAAACACCACACTACCACACGCGTTTTCAAGGTTTTCCAGCACCCGTACCAACCCTGTAATTTAACACGTTGGTTCAGTGTGTGTGTGTGTGTGTGTGTGTGTGAGATGAAGTTGCGGTGACTTACTCTCTAGAATCGGACCGCTCCGGTCGTTGGTCACGACGGCCTTCTTGAGTTTGGTGCCCTTGCAGATGTCGGACAGCAGCGCTCCTCGGCCCTTCGCCTCGGACGTGTTCAGTTTGGGAGCGGTCGTGTTCGCCTGCGGAGGAAAGTCAACAACCGTGTTAACGTCACGGCCGGTTCCTCGGGGCTGAACCGCCGTGGAAACGATTTGGTTTTGTCGGTCGAGTCACAGCTCGTATAAAACAGACGGAGCGCTGATGTGTGAACTGTTCAGAGTCATAGTTCATTGTTTGAAACACATATTCAGGGATTGCAGCTGAATGGACCTTGTAGTGATCGTTTTTTTTTATTTTATTTATCATACACACAGCAGTTATAGTGAAGTCGTCCCAACAATGCCACCACAATATAAAATGTTTAAAACAAGTAAAAAAAAAAAAACACAGAAAATACATTTGAAGCACTTTCAAGCTCTTAATTCTAAACCCAAGCACTTTCCAAACCTTGAAAACAGCACACAAACATTCAAGTGTTTTTAAGGATTTCCAGCACCTGCACCAACCCTGTTTATAGATCATTTAAGATGTTTTTCCAGCTTAAGGAGCCGGTCCTTTGGGACCCCCCTCGGTGAGTTGCCGTGGAATGACCAAATACAAATTTGGATCGGCACCCAGGAATCAAAACAAAGCATATCGTGCTGACCTGGCTGAATGTGGGGGGAGGCGGGGGTCCCGGGGGAGGGGGAGGAGCAGGCATCCTGTCCCTCTGTTGGCACCTCTGTGTACGGAGTGGGGGGGCGAGGTAAAGGACCGGTCACCGTCTCAGCTGGACCAACACACGTCGACTCCTGCAAAACAGACACATTTCATGATCATCAAAAGAGTTCATGGATTAATGTATTGAAGATTTTGTAATAGTACGGCATAGGAATAGGGGCTCCTACTCTTTATCAAACATTTACAAAATTATGTTTATTTGTTTTCTGTTATGTTTTTTTCTGTAATATTTTACTTTTTTTTCTTTTTATAAATGTTCGAAATTAAAGTTTATTCAATTCTACTAAAAACATAGCTGCTTTCTTGGATACAATAAGGTGAACTTACAGCACTTTTTTGGCATCAATATCTCCATATCTAGGAAAGAAGTAAACCTTTTTCCAAAAGGATTTGGTTTTCGTTTGCTTGACCTAATTTCTTAGAGGCACTTTAGTCCTTTTATCTGCAGAGCACACCAGCAAATCAAATCCCCTCTACCGAGCTCTATGACACACGTAAAGAAAACTACATGTACTCTCGCTGTGCAGATCCAAAGAAGTACCCAACACATTTCTAGGATTCGTCATTAGTTAACGGTGCCAATAACAAAACGACTGTCTACCTTCTGTGCAAACGTGGTTGGAAAAAACCCGGCCCGTGTGAAATGTCTTCACCAGAGGGGGAAAATCATTTGGTTTGGGAGAAACAGAACAGCAACAGAGGGAGGCTGAGAGAGTATTCACAGCCGATCTCAACACAGCAATCGCACTCGGAAACAAACCAACCGGACCAGACCTCCTAGAGTGGGGGGGGTTGGACTGCCTAGAGTGGGGGCTCTCAGTCTGGTTGGACCGCCTAGAGTGGGGGGCTCTCAGTCTGGTTGGACCGCCTAGAGTGGGGGGCTCTCAGTCTGGTTGGACCGCCTAGAGTGGGGGGCTCTCAGTCTGGTTGGACCGCCTAGAGTGGGGGGCTCTCAGTCTGGTTGGACCGCCTAGAGTGGGGGCTCTCAGTCCGGTTGGACCGCCTAGGGGGGGGGGGGGGGTTAGTTTTTGAAACCCTGATACTCTCATATGTATTCTGAAGGCGTTTTCTGGGCGCTACAACACCTACACCAGAATATATAATAAAAGTCTCAGACTTGCGGCTGACTTTATATTTACTCAACGCTACTTAGAAGGTAAGCTTGTCCATATTGAAGGAACTGGTAACACACACACACACACACACACACGCACACACACACACACACACACACACACGCCTGAAACCGCTCTGAACGTGTCACCGCATTGATCGAGGTCACTGGATCTCCCCAAACCAGTTCGCTGCCTGGGCCCATTGTTGGCTCCTCGCCCCGCCCTCCTCCTCCTCCTCCTCCTCCGCCGCCGCCACTCCATTCCTCAGCAGCCCGGCCGGGTGTCGGGGCAGGTTTTCACCGCGGGGAAACCAGAGGAATCTCACCGAGCGAGCTCACCAGTCGGTCAGTGACTGGTTTTAAACAGAACGTCATAGAGACTGAAACTGAGTGTGTTATCTGTGTGTCCGAGGACTGAAGCCACAAAGAGAGGACTTTAAGGCATTTAGGCCTGCTTGTATTCCACTGGCAACCAGAATAATTACACAACCGCCATTAACATACCGCGCACACATGTCATCGGGCTTGTAATCGAGATGCATAAGCCAACATCTAATCTGACGGATAAAACACAGTTTGTAAGACGACGTTTTGTGCAAAACACGTGCAATGCTGGTCTTTATTCTGTTTTTTTTTTTAAATCCCTGCTTCTAAAAGTCAAGCTGCAACAATTAGTTGATTGACTGCTTAATCCCCTTAAGACAATTTTGATAATCTCTTTAAATGTCATTAATTAAGTAAGAAAATACAGCATACTTGTAACAGCTTTTATATGCTACATTAAATACATGACTCATTAAGTTTTATTTACAACATAAACAGCTATTAGGTCATCAGTTTTGGAATCGGATGGGAATTTTCCATTTCAGTGTCAAACTAAAGAGATTAATGGTCAAATAGTGGCTTTTACATGACTTTCTATTTTTGTGATATCATCCTTGTATTCTGAATTACAGCCGATGCCGAAACATTCCTTCTCCTGCTGACAAGTGTTGAGCAATAACGTTGAAAGATGTTACGACATATTGAGTGTCTTAATAAGGGACAAGAAGAATCAAATAATATACGGGACACCTGACTTTGAGTTCGTCCTCAGCTTATCTCCGGTCCTTAAGTGCCTGTAAGAGTAAAATCTTTAAATAAAGCCGTTACTTCACTGAGCCAATAATGGTGCCTAAGAGCTTGATGGCGATAGAGGGCCGCGTTTTGTTTAACGTTAACCTGTTGAGCTGAATACAGCGGAGGCAACGTCAAGAATATGATATACTGGATATGTAAAGTATAATTAAGTATTTCTTGCATAGATGTTAGGGGTGGAGGGGGAAAAATCCTCAAATTAATCGTGATTTCTTTTTATGGGGCAGGTTTAAAACAATTTATTCTCCCCAGAATCTATCAATCAATCTCTATATATCTATATCTATATATAGTTTTTATTTTTTTTTTTACAGTAGACAGCCACATCATATATGTTTCTGGAAAAACCACCGCCAGCAGCAGTTTACTTGTTATGGACTACTTTTAGATGTTAATGAAATAAATGTAAGACTGACTGACATTTGATGAGCATTGTTTTTTGAAATGTGACTCATGATATATATATATATATATATATATATATACACACACACATACACACACACACACATACATAAATACATATTATTTTATATATATATAATATATTTATTATATATATATTTTTATATTATAAAAAATATTATTATAAATTATATAATATATATTATAAAAATAAATATTATTAGAGAGAGAGACAGACAAACACTATAAAAACCAGACAGCTATATGCTAATAAAACCAACAGGTCCTGACCTTTGACCCCTATAATCTGACTAAGCCTTTTGCATTGAAGATTGAAGTAGAGGGAGGTCCATATGAGGGTCAAGTTTGCTGATGTCTGGTCTCCATTAAGCCATTTAGTTTAGTTTAGTCCCACATCAAATGTGTGACGCTGCACAGGCAAATACAGAGGGGGGGGGGGGGGGTATGAGGAAGTAAAGATGCCTTTGTGTCAAGGAAATACACCGAGCTAAAGGCCTGTGGTTCAATGCGTGTTTCGAGGCTTTTACGTGCACTGACAGTGAGTCTCGTGCGCGATGATAACGCAAAAAAGGGAGGGGGTGTTGAACGCAGAACTTTCACTTCTCATGGAAGTATTTGCTCCCCACTTGTGTTTGAAAGTAAAAATCTCACACATTAGTTCTTCCACAAACTGCGTACATATAAACGGAAGAGAGTGTAAAACAGGATTAATGGGCTCTGTGCAGGTAGCTGCAGCCGCGCCCTGCAGGTAAAGAGGGACAAAAACATACCTGAGCTGCTAGCTTAAACTAGCGGGCGGAGTGAAGTTAGCATCCCGAGGAAACGTACTACTCACCCCGGGGCTCGAAGAAGAGGTTTGATGGTCTCGTCCAGCAAAACGACATGCATGGAAGGTGCCGTTGTGACCCCCACCCTCAAACACACTTATATTAGGGTGTGTGGGTGCTGGCAAAGTCTTGATGATGTAACTACCCCAAAAACAAAACAAAAACTCACAGGTTAGCCGTGCTAACGTTAGCCACCAGCTAACGGCTAGTGGCGGTTGTACAGCGCAGCTAACCGCGGTTAGCTCGTTAGCACCGAGCTGTTTACTTCCCGAGCTGTCAAGTGTCAGCGCAGTCCGGCTGCCTCTGACTTTTGTCGGCCAAACTTTCCCCCGCCGAGGAGACGAAGCCGTCCAAAGAGTCACTTCACACGGGTTTCTGGGTTAGCTGCGGAAACTTTTACCCGCACTCCTGACCGGCTGCGAGCCCAGCCATACTCGCCGTTGACACCGTTTTTTTTTTTTTTTATCGGCCCCTTCTTCTTCTTCTGCTTCTTCTTCTTCTTCTTCTTCTCGGAAACCCGGAAACGGTCCGAACCGATACAAAATGGAGGCCGACCTGCGCTGCGTTCATTTACCGTGGTAAATTACAGATTCAAAGGTCGTGAAGTCGTCTCTGTCATTTCTAATGTTTATCACTTATTGTATTTAGTGATCCAGTCAATATGCTAATCTATTTTTGGCCGTTGTAACGTTAATATGTATATGCTTTGTACTTTTTTAATTTTGTTTTGTTTTGTTTGCTCGAATTTATTTATTTATTCCTGTCATTTCTCTGTTATTATGTAGTCGAAACGTATGTATGTCGAAAACGAGATGAAACATCTCAATGGGTTTAAATAAACACATTTCAAACAAATGTCAAAACCCAGGTATTTTGGAAGGGGTGTACACTGTACAGTTTTTAAAAATATTTTATGTATTTATTAACAGTGACAATAATCAAACAGCACGGTAAACACACAAAATATATAAACATAACAGCAGAAATACCAGGGGATCAGAATATATAGCCAGAAATCATAAATTAGTTTGTAAAACTGTTATATAGGGTACACAGATTCAGAATTTGCGTTCACGCACCGTGGTAAAATCCAGACTCCATGGTCATTATGTCAAAGTCAGGTATTTTGGAAGGTTTACACTTCCTACCCAAATATACGAATATTTTTCCACTTGAGAAAACCGTTTGTATTGATGAAACCTGTAAAGGTGTTGATGATGCCATGTTTGAAAATTTAATTTTATGTCAATAAAAACAATTCTGGTATTTGGGAAGGGGTGTACAGTTTCTTTTATTATTTTTTTAATCTTTTATTTATTCTTTAACAGCGGCAATAATCGAACCGCATGGTTAACATACAACAAAAATAACAGCAGGAATGCCAGATTAAAAAAATAAAAATAATTCATCAATAAATAGATACGTTTTAATGAATTTATGTAAAATAGTGCGTTTTGAAAGCGGAGGGTCATGTGACTGTAAAAATGAACGCATGCGCACATACGGTAAGCTGACGCGCATGCGCACACAGCGCTTCCTGTCAAGATGTCGCTGAGCAGAGGAGCAGCTCTGTGGAGGACGTTGTTACCCGGATGCCCTCTCCGGTTCCCCGGTTCTCCGGTCCGGACGCAGAGCTCCGTGGTCCGGGACCTGCTGGTGCCCCGGACTTCGCTGTCTAGCCCGCCGTGGTCGGAGCAGCTGGACCCGGTCCCGGTCGCGGAGGAGCGGCGCCGACACGCGGCGGTCGTGGACACCGTGAACCGGCGGATCGAGCGGCAGGACTTCGGCCGCCTGTTCGCCGTGGTGCACTTCGCCGGCCGCCAGTGGAAGGTCACCGGCGAGGACCTGATCCTGATCGAGAACCAGGTCGAGGCGGAGTGCGGCGAGCGGATCCGCATGGAGAAGGTGCTGCTGGTCGGCGCGGAGGACTTCACCCTGCTGGGCAGACCCCTGCTGGGCAAGGAGCTGGTCCGGGTCGAGGCCACCGTCATCGAGAAGACCGAGTCCTGTCCCAAGGTCCACATGATGTTCTGGAAGAGACACCGGTTCCAGCGCAAGAGGATCGTGATCCAGCCGCAGACCGTGCTGCGGATCAACGGGATCCAGCTGGCCCCTGGACTCTCATGATGAAGAGGAGGAGGATGAAGGACTGTCTTTAGTATAAATATGTAAACCGGTATGTGTTGATTAAAAACTGTAAATAAAGCTCCATCTTTTGCAGATGACTTGAAATTTTTCATTTTTATTTATTAAAAAAAAAAAATATATAAATATACAAAAAAGAATTCATATCGATATTTACCTAAATATTATGCAGAATTGCTCATTTTTAATCACAGATTTCTGGGTTATCATCACAGTAAGTAAATAAAACAATTAAAAAAAGTTTCACAGACTGTTTTGTCTTTAATATAAATATTAATGCGTTGCTTTACAGACTTGCAGATGACTTGACTTGTAATTATTCAGTTTATCATTTAAAATGTTTTAAAAAACAGTAAATCCTGTAAATATCCAAGACATATTAGTATAAAAGATGTAAAATTGTGAATATTGTTAAAATATAGTATATATTCGTTTATAAGCAAAGAGGATTTTCCTCCAAACTCTGGAAATAAAGAACGAGACAGAAGATGTTTGTCAACAGTCTGCAAAAACAACTGCTTTATTTAGAAACCATCAGGAGAAGTCGCTTGGCTGCCCCTCCCCCCCAGAAGACTTGATATCTCTTGAAGGCACTGTTGAACATTTCTGCTCAGCGGTAGCGAGATGACTCATAACAGAATTCCTCAAACGCAGGAGGAGGTGATGTTTGTCTCTTAAATCAGGAGTTTGTCCAACAGGCAGAAACACAAACAGCCGTCAAATGAAACGGTTTTTTTTGCTACTGATGTGATCGCGGTCGATGTGATTCCAAAGTGCACTAAATGCAAACACTCTCTACGTGTGTTCTTAAAGCCGATGAGTCTGAGTTAAGACGGATCGACTGTTAGTTGCATGTAGACGTGCAGACGATTCCCGACGAGGAATCATCTCTGCTGCAGCTCGGCAAAGAAAACGCACAAAAAAACAACCCCAGATCCAAACCACAACCCAGGTTTACTGAAGGTTTAAATAAAGATGGCTGCTTCCCGAGTTTAGTGATTTAATGTCGGTACTTCTGGAGCAGAACCTGGAAGTTTTGACACTAAACTACAGCATTTCATAAGAACCCACGAGTCCCGTTTGTAGACATCAGACCTGCTGTTTGACGGGGAAGACCGGCCCTAGAGAACTGGTCCAGGAGAACCGGCCCAGAGTCTGGAGAACCCGTCGATACGTGTCTAAAACGGCGCTTTTGTGATGAAAAATCCAACAAACCTATTTCCCCATCCAAGAGTAACCAATAACTCTTTAAACTTCTAACCTGCATGTGTGCGCTGCATTAAAAAAAAAGATAAATCCCCAAACTCAAAATTCCAACAAGTAATGGTTGAACTGTAGTTGAACGTGGAAGAAAATCACGAATGCCCAAAATTTAGACCCCGACTAAAGGAAAGGGCTTCACCTGAATTCAGCTTCCTTCTGTCTAGTTTCTGCTGAGTGTGGCTCATTTGTTGATCACCAAACAGACTTTATGTCAGGCTATGATGGCCGATCAAATGAAAAGTTTAAAAAACATTTTGTTAAATCGATCGCAAGGATAGAAATCGTTTAAATTCCATCCACCACAAAGTTAAAGAAAAGCATGTCACAGCAGCAGTTAAAGGGGAAAAAAAACACTTTTCAAAACAAAATCTCAAGTATAATCTTCAACAGTCCGATTAGAATTGTCCAAAAGATCGACTCCTCTTCCTGAAAGTCCTCCTCCGCCGCTTCGGGGGATTTCTTTTTCTTGTGTCCGTCGTCCTTCTCGAACGGGTCAAGCCGAACCGTCTGATCGTAAAACACCCGCATTTCAAACTCGCTCTCCTTGTGAGACGGGTGGCCGTAGATGCCGATGCCCACGGGCCTCACGAAGTCCCCGGGGACCACAACCACGTCCTGCCCGCAGGTGACCGACTGCAGCTTGTAGGCGTCGAAGCTCGGCCGCAGGGTTTTATCCGACACGTAGAGGTCCGCGTCCCCCTTCAGGCTCTGCATGTGCAGGACGATCCGGCCGTCGTGGTTGAGGCGCAGGTAGCTGTAGTTCCCGGCCCCGATGTTGCCCTGGACCACGTGGAGCAGCACCCACTCGTCGGGGACGCCGCCGCCACCGCCGTCGTCCTCGGGGGGGCCCAGGAAGCCTCTGGCCTGGCACAGCAGGAGGGCGACGACCACCAGGGCGCTGCAGCTCAGCATCATGACGAAGGCATCGGTCAGTCAGTCACCGCCTGGACGACACCAGACAGCCTGGCAACGGGAGGCCACACAGATTAATACTACCACTACTGCTAATACTACTACTACTGCTAATACTACTACTACTATACTACTACCAACACCAAACCCAAGAGCCTGGTCTGCACCAGATTCCTGCCAAGGAGCCTATTAAGCAGTTTTTTCTCACCACTGACGCTTCCTCCTGGTGATGTTGGGACTTTGAAAATGTATTAAATCTGAAAATCATGATCCTGTTCTCATCCTGTGTGTCCTGTTGTAATATGACACTATAAATACATACATTTAATTTAAATTAAACCAGAAGCTTCATTAGGGGCCCAAACAAGGACGTAATTTAATTCAACTCGTGCAACTTTTGATTCTTTCCTAATTTAATCATTCTGTTCATGCATTTTCTGATTATTTCTTTTAGTATATCAAATAAAGTTTAATAAATCCGAGAAAAGCAGCAAGTTTTCACATTTCAGAAGGTGGAACCAGAACTGGTTCTCGTCTCGTTTGGTGGGACCCGTCAAACAGGATCCCACACCAAGATGAAAACCAGCACATGACATAAGTGTTCTTCTACACAGACTAAACGCTTTGGGAGCTGAATCCCAGGGTTCCTACACTGTTTCAGAATTCAAGCACCTTTCAAGCACTTCAAGGTGCATCTCCATGCTTTTCCAGCCCCTTCCAGCTGTGGTAAACTCCATCTTTGTACCAATCCAATGGTCAGTATTCAGTCTACTTATTCTGTCACTTGTTCATCACATTAAATGAGATGTTATTGTCCTCTAAACAACCAACATGATGTTTGGAGACAGCTTTTTACAGAAGGACCACAAATGAAAGGAAAACTAATTCCACTAACAGATCCACAGAAATATAATCACCAACTATTTTCATCATCTGTTCATCATCAAAAGTCATTTTTCATAAAGAAATGTCAGGAAATGCTGTTTTCAGTCCCTCAGATATGGAGATCTACTTTTCTCTGTTCTATCATAGATGTCATCACATACAACACACATTTATAGACCTTTAGTCTAAACGCCACAGTAAAATTCAAGTGTTTTCAAGGATTTCCAGCACCCGTATCGACCCTGACTTCACAACACAATGACGTACTTCTTACTTTTATAAGATTGGATGCCGGATCTACTTAAGTATATATCCACAGAGTGGTATTATCACTTTTAATGTACATGCTGTGGTG
Organism: Chelidonichthys spinosus; assembly: GCA_029853015.1. Lineage (NCBI taxonomy): Eukaryota > Metazoa > Chordata > Actinopteri > Perciformes > Triglidae > Chelidonichthys > Chelidonichthys spinosus. The sequence continues at coordinate 28,718,631 of CM056824.1, forward strand.
GAAAAGGCTAGCTGCTAACTGTCCTCAGGTCAGTTTCTAAAATAGAAACCAGCGAATCTCAGCGGAGCTATAAATACCCGCTCGGGCTGACCTTTGATACGAAGCAGATGATATAAACAGAATTGAACGGTTATGGACGCCGTCTCTCAACCAGCACATCCGCCTTTTAACGCGCGGCTTCACATCTTTATACAACCGGAAGTCTAACATTACGGACCTGGTCCGTCCTGGTCCGCCCGGGTCCAGATAGAAGGCGAACAGTAACGTCGATAACTTTGATTTTTTAATGCTAACCTGCTAACGCGACACCTGCCTGCGGCTACACCCCCCAAAAAATAATAATACTCAAAAAACACAGAATAACTCGCAATTCTGTATATAACCCGTTAGCTTAGCATTAGCCACTTAGCGTGACTTATTCAACTTAACTTAGCTTCTTAACCGACAGCTCTCGTTATCGTTAGCCACCGAGCTAACGATGCTAACTAGCTCGTTCAGTTTGAGCTAAAAAGCTGTTTTCCAGGAAAAGGCGCGGCTGGCGAATCACTCGCAACTTGATCGGTTTGATCACCGATACGTTATCGAACACGTGTCGACTATCGATTTGGCGCAGCGCTCCAGGTTTTTACTCACGTAGCTGTCATTTCCTCGCCAGCATCTTCGTCCAAACACAGCAAGCAAGCAACCTGCTGGAAACAAAGTTCACTTCTTCACTTCCTTTTCCTTTGACTGCCGTCCCCCCGACAGCCGAGGCTCGCTCACTGCCGCCACCTACCGGTGAAACCTGGTAACGGCTACTTTTTTCTTTTAATGAAAAAACAACATACTAAACAACAAACTACATTTTAAAATCTGTACTTTCTCACATTTTTTTCTTATTAATATGACGCAATATTCAGTTAATCTTGTTAAAAAAAACAGCTAGTAGAAATGTCCTTCATAGTGATACTTTGTACTTAGACAACTTGTTACAAAATATAAACAAAAAGTAAATATTATAGATTAAGCTAAGTGTATGAAGTAATTAAAATTAACTTTATTAAATAAAATCATTATAGTTCACGAGGCCACATATTCATTTTTGTATTACAAGTATAATTTGAGTTTGTACTGTAAGATAAATGTTAAAAGCAGAATTTTTTGCCCCACAAAATCTAAAAGGAAAAAAAAGTGTATGGTTTGAATATATAAACTAAAAATAGAAACAGAAATGAGAACAAACGCAAACCCACAAATCTAGAAGTCAAACTGGAGGAAATTAAAAATGCTCTCAACACATTAAAAGTAAATGGATTCAGACAGACAGCCCCACTTCAAGATTTACTGCAGAGCCCCCTAGTGGCCTCGAGGTATTGGTGCCAACCATAAAAACTCCCAGCTACTTCCCTTCGACCCCTTCGACCCCTTCACATACAATAAGAGAAGTCCAGTGATACATCGTCCTGACAACCGTATCATCAAGTGTTGCTTTATTGGACAGCATATATTCACTGGAGTAAAAAGCTCGTCCTCCTAATTCTCCTCCTCTTCTTCTTCCTCAGAACCACAAAGACAACTCATGTTCGGATTCAATAGAAAAAAAAAATGATAATAAAATCCCACAAGAAGCACGACGACACGAACTCCAAGCAAAAAAAAAAAAAAAAAAAAAAATCACTGCCAGAACAAACAAACACTTCATGAAACCAAAAAAATGTTAATTCTTCTCGCAATTTTAACCCAATTTGTTAAATCCGATGTGATCATCTCTCCCCCCCCCAGTCAAATAACACACACACACACACACACCCCTCACTCATGAAAATCAACTTCTACAAAATGTCTCACGTTTGTTTTTAGAATCCTTTTCACTTTAATGAACACCAACTGTAGTTTTAAACAAAGAAAAGCAACAAAAAAGAAAAACAACAACAAATGTTGGGGTGAGGTGGTGATGATGGAGGGGGGGGGGTCTCAACAACTGGTTGGATGACTTGGTCGGGTCGGTATGTTTTCAAAAACCACATCAAATTTTAAATTCTATATAGATATTTACTCGTTCAACAAGTCTGCTTAATCTGTCCCGTTAGATACATTTGACGTCACGTGGAAATTATTTTTCACCACTTCAGCGTTAAATATTTTTATTTTACTGCAAAAACCAGTCGAAACGATTTAAAGGCCTCCGAGTTTGAACGAGTCGAGTCGATCCGTCGAGTCCACGCACCCTGGGACTGGGACCCTCACTAGGCCGGGATTAGGACCCTCTCCAGGTCCGGGACCCTCACTAGGCCGGGATTAGGACCCTCTCCAGGTCCGGGACCCTCACTAGGCCGGGATTAGGACCCTCTCCAGGTCCGGGACCCTTGGCCTTTTTAAAGCGAGAGGTGTTTTCCTGACGTAACTTCAGAATGAAAAAGGCCCTGAAGAGAAGTGTAGTGATCTTTATTTATTTATTATTTCTTCTTCTTTTTTTTTTGTTACTCTCCTCAGAATAAAAGATTATCTCAACATTTAATAAATCACTGCATCTGATATCTTATAAAACACGCTGATATTTTCATCTAATTGTGGCAGATAAAGAAACGGAGGGGTTTAAATATGCTTGTTGATGATTCAAACTATACAAACTGACTGAACAGAGCTCGGCTGCGTTTGCTTTTTTATGTGGTGGGGGTGGGGGGGGGGGAGGGAACAGGTAACCATGAGCTTTTCCATTTAATTCTTTTTTTAAAAGGAACATTGTCTGCAACAAAAAAAAGAAAAGAAAAATGCTTTGCATTAACAGTTTACGATGTAGTACCATGCTAGCGCTGCTCGCCTCGTCCTAACCGTTTATTAGCAGTGGAGCATCAGTGCCGTTGGAAAACTACAACACACACACGACTGTTATTAACCCCATTCTGCCCCGGGGGGCACCTTCTGCTTTCAGCCAATCACAACACCCGAAAGAGAAGGAGGAGGGAACAACTCACTGACAAGGGGGGGGGGGGGGGGGGGCAAACAAACAAACAAACAATCAAATAATTTGTCTGTACAGAAAACAAACCGAAGTAAACAAAAGCAGCAAATGCAGAAAAATCACACTTCATGCATTCAAATGAGTGGCAGCAGGAAAATAACGGGGGGGGGGGGGGGGGGGGATTCACAGTTTTCTGCAGAGATGGTTGTCGGTGATGTCGGTGATGCAGAGTGAGTTTGGGGGGGGGGGGGCTTTCCTTCGTTGAGCGCCGGCTGTATAACGTTACTCGCTGTTAGCGGAGGTGTTGGGGGGGGGGGGGGCAGAATGGGGGCAAAACTACATTCTCGGTCCGACTAAAATGAATTTGCTTTGTTAACGTAGAAAGAGTCTCTTTGCGTCTCCAACACTTTGTTAAATTCTTGGCTTTGCCTTCTTGTTTCATACAGTTTCTTTAGAGGGAATGAAGCCTGCTGTAAGTACGCTGGTCTCCCGCTCTGGTCTGTAGTGAGGAGGGGGGGCAGCTATGATGCTAGGAGGTCCGCGCTGGAAGGAGGAGGGGGGGATGGGGGGTGGGACTGGAGGAGGAGGCGAGGGGTGGGAGGGCTCAGACTGGGGGCGCTTTGCGCTGCAGTAGATACTGAGAGATGTCGTCTGCGTCGCGTTTCAGCCAGCCGGCGTTGAGGAGGATGTTCTCGCAGCACTGCTGCACCGTACGCTCGGCCGCCGGCGCCGGGTGGCTCTCAAAGAAACTCTGCAGGGACACGAACACACAGACGTTCATCGTATTAACAACTTCAGGGGGCGTGGCGAAGAGAGACGGGAAGAAAAGAAATTATTTGGCCACGATAATCCGGACATCTTCATATCGTCCCACGTTTTGTTCAGAATGTCTTTTTTTTCCTCTCTTTTATTGTACATTATATTGAGATTTTTAAATAAAGCTTCAAATGTCTGTCGCCATATTTTATTATGACATCATCGTCCTGTCCGTCGTGATGAACGTGATGCTCTGTTTGTACATTCTTTACATAACAGACATTTTCCCCCCTCAAAAAAATAAATAAATCAACTTCCAGGAATAAATCTTCAAAAACAACGAATTAATAGGAACGGAGGCAGTCTCACCTTCACTTCAGCAGCCATTTTGTCAATGGCGAATCCATCAACCGTCAGCTGCAAAGACACGTGAGTGAGAAACGTTAATCTGAGGCCAACATATTAACACAACGACGTCACGACGAAGCAGCAGGACCGTTTCCTTTCCTCACCTTGATGAGCCGTGATATGAGGAAGCCGCCCTGGTAGCGGTTGTAAAGCTCCTCCCAGTTGTCCTTGACGAACTTCCAGGCGGCTTTCCGACCTTGTTTACTGCTGCCGGCCACGCCCCCGATCACCGACACCGTGTCCTGGGGACGAACCTCTTCCTGTCGGGGGGGGAGAGCCGGAGAGAGGAAAAGGTGAGCCGAGGAGTCGGCATCTCGCTGGTAAAACTTGGACATTGAACTGGAAAGCAAAGAGCGTCACCCTGCACCTTGTTGTCGTGGTTACGGCCGTATCCTGGACCACGGCGTCAGTGTAATCATTAAGCCATGAAACGGCACTGATTAATAAACTCAAAGTCCAACAAGAAGGAAAAACATCAGAAACGGTTTCATATTATTATACATTATTTTGATTAATTTATCATCATTTCTTTTTTTTGTAAATGTATAATTATTATTCCCTTTTTTATTTTTATTACTATTGTTATTTTTTTATTTATTTATTCCATTTTATTTTTAATTATTATTGTTGTTTAATTATTTATTTATTCTATTTTTTTAAATTATTATTATTATATTATGAATTCTATTTTATTTTTAATTATTATTATTTAATTATTATTCTATTTTATTTTTATTTATTATTTTTTAATGTATTTATTCAATTTTGTTTTTAATTATTATTATTTAATTATTATTCTTTTTTATTTTTATTTATTATTTTTTAATGTATTTATTCTATTTTATTTTTAATTGTTATTTAATTATTATGCTACTTTATTTTTATTTATTATTTTTTAATGTATTTATTCTATTTTATTTTTAATTATTATCATTATTATTCATTATATGGTTATATTTAATATCATTAGTACAAAAAAAATAAACCCTGTCAGATTTTGCTCCAAAACGCAGGACGATAAACACGCTTGTAGAAACCGGACTTAAGAACGAATGAAACCAGAGACCGTGCGTACCGAGAGGGCGAAGCTGAGGACTTTCTGGATGAGGTCGGGGGCTGAGATGGCGCCCAGCACTCGCTCGATGCGATTCTTCTCCTCCTGCATGTCGGCCTGCTTGTGGAGCTGCAGACACGAGAGAAACCAAGGAGGTCGTTAGAAAACATACGACTCAAAACAAAACATGACCGCATCAATGAATGTGGAATTATCACATTTTTCATATTCATATTGTGTGAATAGTTGATCCAGTAATGGGACCTAATCCATAACTGGAAAAAAATAAATTGGTAGATTATTCGGAAAGAAAAATGATCATTAGATTAGTGAATTAATCGGAAAAATCGTTAGATTAGTTGATTAATCAAAAAAAAGTTTTTAAAAATTAGTCGAAGAAAAAAAATCGTAAGATAAATCAAACAAAAAAAATATCGATAGATTAGCAGATTAATATAAAAAAATCGTTAGATGAATCGTTTGTTGAATACGGACAAAATGTAAACAAATAATATCTAAAAAACGAAGGGACTTTGGAGGTTAACGTTACGCTGGTATGAAGAGAGTAACGAGTAGCAGCCAATCAGAGGCTTTACTTTCATATCTGTTTCCAGATCAGTTTCATGTCTGTAAGCCAACATCACACATTTCTGGCGTAACGAGCCGCGGTCGGCGCGTACGATGGTTCGGTAAAGTGCGTTGGTGTTATGATAGAGAGCATCTTGGCGTTGGCTGCAGTCTTACCTTCAGCATCGTGTCCAACGTGGCGCTGTCTCCGTGCTTCAGCACCGTTAAATACACCTGGGAGACAAACACACGTCCTTAGAGACACACAACTACTACTGCCACGTCTGAATGGGTCATCGTTAGAACAATACATGTATTTCCACCAACTATTTTCACTTTTCAAGGAACTTAAAGGTCCATTAAAGACCTGCAGCCTAGAAAACTAAACACTGCAACAGTATTTACTGCTGCATGTAATGAATGAAAGTCACAGAAGGAAACTAACTTCATGTGTTGAGGGTTTAACGGCCATGGAATTGTACTTTAGAACATCAGCACAGCCAGACAATTAACCTCTCTCTCTTTTACTGATTACTGGGATCATATAATATTAGGCCAATCAAATCAAATAAAAAAAAACTCCCCAAAGACGAAGGCAGAAAGAAAACAGAGTTCAGACACTTTTTGTAAATGTTTTGGGATTTTATAAAGTCAGATGTTGAACAGAAGAAAATCATCGTTATATAAGTGAAATAAAAGTGAATAATATAATATAATATTAAATGAATATTTAATGTTGTAGGGTTTTTAAGCATTCCAACACTGCTACTTCACGTGCGATATAACTTTTTATTCCTTTTTCATTATAGACATTATCTTATTTGACTTATTCTACTAAATGTATCTTACTTTACGGTTACTGTATTGGACGAGGGTATTGGTATCACGTCTTATACTAGCGGTATACTGTAAAGAGTGTGATAACTTATATTTATTACTCTATTGTTTATATTGTTACTGCATTCTTATTCTTCTGCTACAGTTTTTTCTGTAATGCAACATGTGAAGACAAGCATGATATAAATAAAGTTTATTATTATATTTATTTTACTAACACCAAAACGAAACATGTCGAGTAGAAAAGTGTGTTTGAGAATATTCTTCAACGGTTTAACGGTACAAAACCACTCGAGGATGGTGGGGTTTTGCTCACCGGGCTCCGGAGGTCTGCCGGCAGGACCTGCTTGCCCTCCACGTGGTCCCTGAATCTCCGTCGGGCCTCCTCCAGTGTGGGTTTGTGTCCCGCCTTCCCCAACTTCCCTAGAACCAGACCTCTCAGCAGGGCGTCCAGGTGGCCTGCAGCACAAACCCCATCGCTCCGGTTATCACCTTCATCGAGTCACGTCTTTTTAATTTAATCACAGAGGGATCTAATAGACTCAGCAGCAACAACCACCTTCTCCACAGTCACATTCAAGCACTTTTCAAGCACTTCCAGGTGCATTTCCATGCTTTTCCAGCCCCTTCCAGCTGTGGTAAACTCCATCTTTGTACCAATCCAATGGTCAGTATTCAGTCTACTTATTCTGTCACTTGTTCATCACATTAAATGAGATGTTCTTGTCCTCTAAACAACCAACATGATGTTTGGAGACAGCTTTTTACAGAAGGACCACAAATGAAAGGAAAACTAATTCCACTAACAGATCCACAGAAATATAATCACCAACTATTTTCATCATCTGTTCATCATCAAAAGTCATTTTTCATAAAGAAATGTCAGGAAATGCTGTTTTCAGTCCAGAAAATATGGAGATCTTCTGTCCTCTGTTCTATCATAGATGTCGTCACATACAACACACATTTATAGAACTTTCAAGCACTTCATTCTAAACCCAGGCACTTTTCAAACCTTGAAGACACCACACTAAAATTCAAGTGTTTTCAAGGATTTCCAGCACCTGTACCAGCCCTGGATAATGTATGATGTCATTCTGTAGACGTCCTTTCATAATTGTAGGATGCATTTAAGGTAAACATCTCTTAAATGTACTCTAAAAGGAGTATCTTCATTGCTTTATTTTAGCTCCGTGTTCATAAACAGATGAAGACTTCCAGCTCCTCCTCCTCCTCACCTTCCCCCGGTTTGCAGTCCCAGCCGAGCTCCAGGCCGATGGGGGTGAAGAGGTCCCGGATGAACTCCTGGATGTCCTCGTGGAAGTCGGTGTGAGACAGCAGCGAGGACAGGACTCCCAGGTTGCAGCTGAGGTCGCTCCACACCGTGTAGTTGGGCTCGTTGACGAACGCCTCCATCAGCTTCAGCACCTCCACCGTGCTGATCATCCCGGCACGAGACTGGAGACGCACAACGGGGTCAGACATGCTCCTCCCCCTTCACAGGATTCTCTCAAATTAACAAATACGTCCAGCAGAACTGGAGCCAAGTGCTTTAGGGTTCTAGGTTTCCTCTCGCCTCACATTCAAAGTCTCAAACTGGAGGTTTTAAAGAGTATGTACTCTTAGTTTATAACGGTTGACGGATTCATATTTTTATTCTATTTTGGCATTTCTACAACATATTAAACAAACAGGAAGATGTTTTTTTGCTTAACATACGTTGTATTCATGTTTTTGGACAAAATGTTTGGGTTCAAATCATTTCGGGGACCCCTTGTAACTCTGCAGTCCCCCGTAGGGGTCCCGGACCCCCCAGGTTGAAGATATCTGGTCTACATCAACACATTTAAGTTGAATTTGTACTCATCATCCTCCTCCACGGAAGCCAAATCTGCTAACCAACCAACCCCCTTCTGTCTCTTCTATTCGGCACCGTGTTTGTTTACACTGGCAGGGACGTGGTTTCCATGGAGGGAAGAAAAGGAGTTTATTGTTAGTGTGTGTGTGTGTGTGTGTGTGTGGTGAGCTTCACCAGAGAGAAGAGGTCGTTCTGCAGGCCGAGTCGGTCCACCGGCTGCAGGCTGAGGTCTCTGACGCCGGGCAGCAGACTCTCCAGCATGGCCGTGCTGTACTGGATGCGGTAGAAGCCCACGGTGCCGGGGTTTATCTGTAAACAGCAAGACTGGGTCAGACTGTGGGGGGGGGGGGGCAATGTAGTTTCACCATTTTTATTTTTGTGCATGGCTTAAAAAAAATCCTCCTAATGCTCCAGAGTCTAGTCAACCAAACGGCTCGGTGTGCAAAAGCTGATTATTCTGACTTCCAGAGAGAGAAACGACCTTTTGTCTTTGCGTTCTGTTTGCAGATCTGCAGCTCCGAGCCGTCGCCGGGAGCCTCGTTAGGTCTGGCTCATCATTTAGTTGTCAAGATGAATGTTGACCAAGCTTTATTTACAGATCGGCCGACACGCCTTCAATCATTGCTCACTTCCTCCTTCACACAGCAGATCAGCAAACAGCTGTGCTGATTTGCAAGTTTAAACCCCACGAGATCAAACAAGCCCGTTCACGGTCGCACTTGCAAATTACCCACCATTATTTATTTAAGAGTAGAACACCAGTGCAGTTTGTTTTGTGTGGTATAAAGAGAACCGGATTACGTCACCACTGCTACTGAACAGATCGAGGAATCTTCTCTCAGCTCAAGAGAACCGGATCCCGCTGGTTTCAAAGTTCAACTTTATTTTGAATGGAAGAGGAATGTTCCAAGTTGCCAAACATGATGACCGGCTTGGCTTAAAGTTTTACTCGTCTGTGTGTTCGTGAGCTTTTCCCACGTCTTTAGCTGCAACTATGATTATTTTCAAACACGCCCAATACTGAATATTCCACACCGAAAGACAACTGGAACGCCATTTAAATTATTCAAAACACTCCTACAACTAACCTGCGTTTTCACTAATTTAACAAAAGGCAGGGTTCCTACACATTTTCCTAAAGTCAAATTCAAGCACTTTCCAAGCATTTCCAGGTGCATTTCCATGCTTTTCCAGCCCCTTCCAGCTGTGGTAAACTCCATCTTTGTACCAATCCAATGGTCAGTATTCAGTCTACTTATTCTGTCACTTGTTCATCACATTAAATGAGATGTTCTTGTCCTCTAAACAACCAACATGATGTTTGGAGACAGCTTTTTACAGAAGGACCACAAATGAAAGGAAAACTAATTCCACTAACAGATCCACAGAAATATAATCACCAACTATTTTCATCATCTGTTCATCATCAAAAGTCATTTTTCATAAAGAAATGTCAGGAAATGCTGTTTTCAGTCCCTCAGATATGGAGATCTTCTTTCCTCTGTTCTATCATAGATGTCATCACATACAACACACATTTATAGACCTTTAGTCTACATCCAAGACCTTTTCAAACCTTGAAAACCCCACAATAAATTGAAGAGTTTTTCAAGGATTTCCAGCACCCGTACCAACCCTGAAAAGGGCTTTCCATTCCTACTTGTTCCTGCTCTGATCTGATCCATCAGGATCCCCATCAGGGACATTTATCCGATCTCAGTGGCCTCTACAACAACCCTTGGCACATAAAATATTTATAGCCGTTATGTGAAGTATGAGATCGTAACTTTGCAGATTCCCCTGAGTTTATCAGGATCAGAGAAAGTTGGATCGGTCCCTTCCCGATTCCATCCATCCATCCATCCATTTTCTACCGCTTATCCTGTATTCAGGGTCGCGGGGGGGCTGGAGCCGATCCCAGCTGTCATTGGGCGAAGGCAGGGTACACCCTGGACAGGACGCCAGTCTATCACAGGGCTTCCCGATTCCAAAAAACAAAATTGATAAAATAAAATAAAAATGAATGTGAAGTAAAGCACGGTGACTTGAGCTCACCTTGATCCACTGGTCGGGGGCGACGCCGCTCAGGGTGATCGTTGTCTCGGGTCTGTCCAGCAGAACCTTGAGCTTGGTGCATTTGGGGTCCTCGCTGGTACAAATACTAAGGGGAACCATCCAGCTGGGGCAATCCTCACCTGCCCAACACACAAGACATCAGTTAGGACTGGTCGATGCATCACGATTTAGGCCACGACGTATCTCATATCATATGATGTATGTATGTGCTAATTATTATCATTATTAATTACAATTTAATTATGGTCCAGCCTTCATATCAGTCAGAAAAAAAACTAGCAAGGGGTCAAATAAGAGCAGAAGTGTGTTTATTACATAATATAGTATGATTTGAGTGTAGTATAATATCTAATAATAAATATATGACAATATATAATATCTAAACATGAACTGTGAACTCTCACCGTTGTGTGGTCCGCTGGCACAGAACTTCTTCTGAGAGATCTTGAGGATGCGGTCGTCACCTTGCTATAAATAAATATGATAAACGTGTGTGTGTGAGAGAATCAAACAAACAAACAGGACACAAAAACAGTAGCAGAGTTTTTAGTCGGCATTGGAAGGAGTAAAAACACGAGGGGTAATAAACTGAAACTGAGATCGATTTAAAGCGTTCCACCTCGAGTCAGATCACACAGCTCACCTGCTCCTGGTCCACCTCGATTATCGGGAAGCCCATCTGCTTGGTCCACGAGCTCATCACCGCGGCGATGGGTTTTCCACTGGCCTGTTCCAGACAGTCCCATAGGTCCTCTGTGGAAGACAGACGGCAGGTCGGAGGGTCAAAGAAAGCTGCAAAACGTCTAATTTCATCGAGGAAAGCATTTTCCTGCGTTGCTTACCCGTCGAGGCATTTTTATGTTGGAACTTCAGAAGATAGGCGTTCATCCCTTTCCTAAAGTCCTACAAAGAAAGAGTGAGAGGTGAACCCGGACGAACCGACACACATGGAAACGGTGGGACACATGTCGGGACAGCCAACCTCGTCTCCTGTGTAATTATGCAACATCCGGATCACCGAGGCTCCTTTGCTGTAGGAGATGGCGTCGAAGATTTCATCCACCTCCGACGGATGGCCCACGTTCACCTGGAGCATGGAACATAGACATCAATAAATATAATATAATATAGTAAAACATGTATTTATGGCTGCTTTCTCAACGACACTCCACTACTGTACAAAAGCTGAGGGATGGGGGAATAAGAAAAGAGAGAAAAAAAGCTGCCAATGTGCGAGTTTTGGCAAATTTTGCTGAGATGCTAGTGGTAGCTTTCACTTGTTGTCATAGCAACGCCAAACAAGCAACTTGTTTACATCAGCTATGACAAGTGAAAGCTACCGCTAGCATCTTAGCCCAACTGCCCCAATCAATAAACACCCGTAAGATGACATGTTCATTACAAACATAAATGTACATTCGTCGGAAGTTAGCTAGCATAAATGCCGGTTGTTAGCATTGTAGTAAACTTGCATCTTTTTTCCTCGGAATGTTGCCCACCTGCCCTAACACGCCATCGCACTGGAGTGACAGTCATTCACTCAGTCCACTTGACATTCATGGGAAGTTAGCTAGCATAAATGTCGGTTGTTAGCATTGTAGTAAATTTGCGATCTTTTTTCTCTGAATATTGCCCCCCCTTTAGGCTCTTTTTTTCCCCTCTCTCTCTACAGTGGCCCTGATACGCCATCGTACTCCACAGATGGAACAAGCAAAAACAACGTGAGAAAGAATTCCTTCCTAACAACGGACTCGAGCTCTCCGAGTCTGAGGAAGTGACCCCCCCTCCGGTCCTCGGCTCACCTCGATGGGATGGCTACTGTCCAGCGCGTCCAGGTCCAGAGCGCGGGTGTAGTCTGCCGAGACAAACTGGGTCCAGATGTCGTACTCTGGGAAGCAGTGGTCCACACACAGATACTCGATCCAGGATGCGAACCCTTCATTAAGCCACAGATGGGTCCACCATTCCTGCACACACACAAGACGACAGGGAGTCCTCAAAGTCCCTCAAAATGATTCCCATTGCTGAAAATATGACCTTGTGGACTCTGAGTTAAGACAAAGTCAACCAAATGACAGCACGTTCTGGAGGATAACGGCTTAAGTGGATGACATTAACAACACATTTAGGTTCTACATTCGGAGGACGGCCTCTTGGATCTGAGACAGGTGCTTCTGATTCACAGGTATGTCCACAAAAAGGAGAATATTTTCCCACAAAAAGGAGAATATTTTCCCACAAAAAGAGCATTTTGAGTGACTCGCCTATCTTTTATGTGGAAGTCAAGAAAACGTGCTAAACCTGCTCTTCCTCCTGCATCCAGCTCATCATTTGAGAAGGATTTTAGAGGCAAGCAAGAACTATAGGTTGCTATTTCATAAAATCAAGCTTTGCTCCAGTTTAGACATTAACACAAAATTAAATTAGCATTTTTTTACTTTGCGACACCCCACAAAACAGCAGATGGACCCGTTTCTCCATTTTAAAATCTCTCTTCCATATTTTGTCTGTTAGTCCTATGACTATGCTCAACGCTAGATCACAAGGCATATCTGTAACTTTCACTTTCACAAATAGCTAATGTAAGACAGATATGGCTGGTTACCATGGTGACCAGGTTCCCGAACCACTGGTGGGCGAGTTCGTGTCCGACCACCAGCGCCACCCACTGCCTGGAGGACGAGCAGGAGTTCTTGGGGTCGATGAGCAGAGCCGTCTCCCTGGAAAAACAAACAGCAGCAGAGAGTCGGAGAAGGAGACGGGCTGAAGGTCGAACGCCTCCCCCCCCGACCTAGTGTGCTAATCACATGCCTGACCCGAACAGGTGGAGTCCAGCTAACCGTGAAGCAATTAAAAAGCCATCAGATGAGATCAACAGACTACAGTTTATTATTCATAAGGATTTATCACTTTGTCTATAAAGCACAGGTTAAACTCATCAGGTGTGAAAGGAGGTGTTTGATATTCTAGTATTTTATCCTCATGTTTTCTTGGCTTTTTCCTATCTTGTCACATCAAACAATAAAAGCAAAGGTAACTCATGATATGGTAAAACTGAGAATAAAAATAAATTTTGCATTTCGCTCAAAAAGGCGACAAGTTTGCATCTTTGATAAAAAGTGGTGAAACCAACCGATCTACCGGAGCCTTGAGAAACATCGTCCGACTGCTCGTTATTATTGGTTTGGATCAACAGGCCCAAACCAACATACTACGATGACACAAAGGACTGATCGATTATTAACTCTCTTTTTTTAGTGCTACTAAAACAGATGACATTCTGGGTTCAATGATGCATTTAATTTATAATAAACCAGTATTACTCAGAATTATTATTCTGTAATTAAGAGTATTGATTATGTTTTAAAGTACAGCTTACCTGTAGGTAACAAGGCCCCAGTTTTCCATGGCACCTAAAACAGGAAGGAAGGATAAAGCGTTTCACTTCCAGACGTTTTTTCTTTTTTTAAAATATTGAATGTAGATTTGACGGCTACTCACCGGCAGCAAAATCAGCGATAGCTATAAGATCGATTTTAGGCAATGGATAAGGAACATTGAAGTAGTCGTTGTAGAAAGGTAAGGTCTTAGTTGCAACCTGCAGAGAAAAAAAAAGAAAAGAAGATGTCATCTCCTGTCATATTGTATAATTTAAGTCTTAGAGCAAACGGTGAAAACATCAAGTTTTCTCACCTCCAGCGCAAATTTCCCTTGTTCCGCCTTCCCGACGGGCGTGTAGACGCGTACCGTGATGCCGTCTGACGATTGGCTCTCCACAAAGTCATATTCACCAATCACGAACGCTACAAGGTACGTGGACATGATGGGCGTGGTGGCAAACTTCACTTCCACCAGGTTTTCATCCTCCGGATATGGCTTTCGATCGATGACATTCTGGAACGGGAGGGAGAGACGCAGTTAAGAAACAATATGGCGTGGAAGCGGGATTACCGTGAATTTAACCGTCAATGTGCAAAAAACAGGATGTGTTTTTTTTTGTAGCAGATCATTGCTCATGTACGACGGCGTATTTGGGCCACTGTAGGGAAAAAGAGAGGGCTGAGAGAGACGGCAATAGTCAGAGAAAAAAAGTGAGAACATTTGTGACTTTATTACGATGCTAACAAGCAGCATGTATGCTAGCTAACTTCCCATGAATGTACGTATTTATGTTTGTAATGACTCATCCCAACGTGTGACATCACCTCGTTAAGGCCCTTAGGGTGGTGATGATGATGATGCTTATTGTTGCTTTTATTCATATGAGGACACATTGTCGTTTTATGGGTTTTATTGATCGGGCGGTTGGGCTAAGATGCTAGCGGTAGCTTTCACTTGTTGTCATAGCAACGGCAAACATCTGGTGTTAGCTGAACCAAGCAACTTGTTTATATCTGCTATTTATATTTATATTATGTATTTAAGTGGCAAATATTCGGGATTATAAAGTCACAAATTTGAATATTGCTGTTGACCAATCTGAAAAAACAAAACAAAACAAAAAGCATGGTGGTTCGATCTCCTGGTCCTCCAGTCCAAGATCCTTCCCCACCGAGCTGAGAATGTGTTCGATTAGATCCCTAGTATAATGTGAATGTGTTGGATATATAGCTCATATTCAAAACTTGGATCATGACTATTTCACACAGATATAGGAGCTACATGTAAATTAAACATGATGATGTAATGAAGGGGCAGGACACCATAACCTAGCTTCCTCCTGTCCCTCCTCGAATTAAAGATTTTATTGAATTATATTTTTGTCTTGTTCATATTTATATGATGTATTTCACGTCATGTAAATATTAATATATATGTAATATATATTTGTATTGGAGAAAACTCAAGATCAAATGAAATTGTAGATATCCATCACCATCTGTCCCAGCGAGTAACCGGCATGTTTTCTCAAAGTCGAGCTCAAGGCTGTGAGCGAGACTTTGAGAAAAGAAAAAAAGTCAGAGTAGTACTTGCTGAGAAAATACATTTCAGCAGGTATGTGGACACTAAAAGGTCAACAGCTGGACTGGGTTCAGGTCCCACTGGCCAAAAATAATCTTCATCTTCGTCCCGTCACTCGATGGTCTGTAATCATTATTAATATTCTTTGGTAATCTGTCTCCCATGATGAGAGGTTATTGTTATCCCGACACTGACACAACTGGCAACGGGACCAGACATGAAACACACACACATATTCAGTCAGGAAGAGCTAAATTTAGCTGCGTCGTCACCAGCCAGATGAACTGCGTTAGCCTGGCGGGGGGGGGCGGCGGCGGCGTTGGAAGTTATCTAAGCCAGATGATGTTTTCTGATGCAATTTGGCTGCAAAGAGTCTGTATGACGAACACAAGACATGCTTTGTGGGTTTTTTTAGGAGATCTGTCTTACAGTGACCTCGCTGCACATGTACAGTAGATTCATTTCACACGTGGTTAAACAACATCAGACAGAGGACACACACACACACACACACTTTCTCAGAGGGAGGAGTGAACTTATGACACGTACCATATTTGACAAGGCTACTCGGTCTTTGGGAACTATCAGAGCGATGTCGAAGGTGGCTTTGATAGCTGGCTCATCCCAACAGGGGAAAGCTCTGCGAGCGTCCGTGGCCTGCAGGGAAAGGGGGACAAAAGGACACAGAAATCATACCCCGTGGGTTCGAATCTAGACGTATTCAGACCTGTAGTTAGTTTGCTTTGGTCCGATTCAGGGAGAACTATGTATAATATTTAAAATGTACATGATGCACTTAGAACTTTGCAACGAAAACACCACAAATGTTCTGTGGGACGTTTTGAATCTTCGGAAACATCTCATCGTGGCCTTCGTGTTAAAATCCCCCGAACATGGATCAATCAAATTTAATATTTAATGAGCACTGCTGGAGTCTGCTTCTCTCTAACTGTTGCGCATGTGACAATAAATAATGACGAGAGGATAAAATCTAAATAGAGTGGAGAAGTAATCGCCTCATTAATAAACCGTTGTTGTGTTTTATGAATATTGTAAGATCTATTTCTGGTCCTCTGACGTGGTTAAGGACTCTGACATCGCACCGTGCTGACTTCTGGTGTTTTCCCTCATATTTGTCCTTTCAGATGTCAAAGTGAGACAGACAGTCGTTCTGCTGTGTGAGCAGCAGCAGACTCCTTCCCTTTGTTTTCAGGAGCAGGCAGCGCTACAGTCCAGCTTTTTCCCATCCGTGCCAGGTGGAAAAACCCTGTCAGCTGGATTTCAGAGCACATGTACTGAAAGCATCACATTTAGCTGCAGGATTTCCTTTAAATTAAAAAAAAAAACCTGGAGCCGATGATTTTATCTACCGATCAGCTTTGGAACTATGTTTTGCCCAGTTGGGGCACCAGAGAATCAAGGAGGGCTCCCTCACCGCAGGCGTGGACCAGCTGGTGTTGCCAGTAGTTCATTATATACTATAGTTGCTTTTAAGGTTGCCATCTATTCTCATATTGTTCAGATATATTGCTGTGCCTTTCATTGTCAACTACGGCCTGAATCTTTTCCCAAAACCAAGAAGCACACTCACTTGAAGCAGCGAAGTGCGTCATTATGAAAGTATTAACTTTTAAGGCTGAATTTGAACTTCTCTTTTAAGCTTTCTTTTTTATTCTGCACACAACTACTCGTGTCACTTTTTATGTGTAAGAGCATAAAACGGTTGAAGGTCAGACAAAACTTTCCTGCCAATGTTTACTGTTTCCAGAATACTAAAGCGAGCTGCTTCCTAGTCCTCCTGGCTTTGTGGGGATTTCTGCAGGTTTTTAATTGTCCATCAAAAACAGACAACTCTCAATTTAGTGAAATGATTCATGAATATATATATTATTGTAACATTCAAACAACAACACAGATTGTTAAGTGAAGTATCAGTGACGTGATCAGTCTCATTAGCATTTCAATATACAAATCTGTGTGAAGTCACGACCTGAGAGCTGCTGAGGACTCCATGTTTTCTTTTCAAGCTCAAATGACTTGTGAACATACAGGTGACCACATTATCTTCCAGTGTGCACACACTGTGGTAGAAATCACTGCAAACAGCAGGTGGATGGATACCCTGCAGGTTCTAATGAAGGTCAGGACTCCAGACTCTCAGACTGACCCTGGTTTGAGCTCAACTTTCCCCAAAAGAACACGTCAACACACAGCAGCAGCAGCATCATCGAAACATGCATATAAATAGAACAATATCTGAGATATTGCCTAATCTGTAACCCAATTCTTATAAAGAGTCACGTGACCAACACTATGTCGCAACACAAGCACGAAGTGGGTTAAGCAACGCACTCGACTTGCCCAAAAGAAAACATCCCATTGCCCCGAGGACGTTACCTCAAACTGTGTGACAGCAGCGTAGCGGATGTCTCCAGCAGTGGTTGTATATTTACTTCTATAGAATCCCTTCATTTTGTCATTCAGCTCCCCGACAAAGTCTATCTTCAGTGTGCCGGAGCCTGGGGGGGGGGGAAGAGAGAGAGACCGTTAGTTCAGGGGAAATTTGTCATTCGTCAACAGTATTAATCACAGAATGATGCTTCAACAGCAGAGACGGTCCCTTCTTACCTTTCTGTAAAGCGCTAGGAAATGACAGGGTGACTTTCTCATCCTCGTTTTGATAGTTGAATCCTGTAGCGTTAATTTCTAAAAAAAATAAAATGTGATCAAGAAAAAGCCATGAGACGGTTTCAAAATCAGGTGCGATCGAAAAAAATCAAGGTATCAACAAAGGATGTGGATTGATGAAAGAGGGCAAAACTGGAGAGTCAGATCCTCACCTTCTCCTCCCTGCGGTGCAAAGGAAGCTGTGATGATGTCGATGTCGGCACAGTTCATCACAATCTGATTTGTGGCTTGTGTAACCTGAAAATATTGACATAAAACAGAATAATTGATCCTCAAATTATCCCCGTGTTGTCATTATTTTCAAATCCTGATCCGTTTGGGTTTAAAAATATCTACCGAGTGTGTTTGTTTGCAAGTGTGATAACATCAGATACCCGAGACAGGAAGGACTATACTGCAAGCTAAACCCACAGAGGTGAAATGGCAAAACTGGCCACAGACAAAAAGAACCAGTTTGGGTAAGAAAAAGTGATGAAAAAAGAAAGGAAGTCGGCACTTTCTGACTTGTGATGTGCAAACAGTGGATGTGACTCCTCGACTCTTCGTTGGATGGCGTGCAGTTTTTCCAGAAAAAGGGCAGCAATAGTGACGTTCACGATTTGTGGCACTGGTGGTTGGACGCTGCCGTTGTGTGAGACACTTAAGAGGCTGCGAGGCAGTAATAATGAAACATGCCAGGCAAATGGCAAAGTGCCACATAACTTGAGTTTCTTTCTGATGACAGGTACACAGGGTGTTTCCACACTGTGGTTGAGAAATATCTTGTTGTGAATAAACAGGGAGGACTAAACTTTATGACATGCTGAAATGGGAAACTGCATTTACTGCCGGCAATATGGGTAGTCCAAGTGTGTTTAAATATATTTTGCTATAATAGTTCTTAGCATACGATCTCTCACATACATTCCCTGTACTTTCTCGATGCCAAAACTTTGATCGAGAAAGAAAAGTAATGAAGTTATTCTTTAAAGTAAATGTGAGCTGTATTTTAATATTTGACCTTGAGGTTAGTGTTATCATGTCTTTTTATATTTACTACTATGATCTGTTCTTGATAAGGAAGCAGTTTATCTGCCATTAGTGAAGGGTGTCAAATACACACACACATACACGGGGAAAAAAACAAACTAATAGTAGTACGTGTACACATATAGAGCATTACATAAGGATGTGGTCAGTCTTGATTGTGCTGGTGATGTGTGTTGAGTGAGTGTCACCATGAAGCACAGGTGCGAGGACATTCAGCTGCCAAGGTTCATTTACACAAGATAATCACAAATTCTCACTCTGGAGAATGAATACAAAAGTGAGCGGGCGTGTTTATTTTATGTGTCAGTTACATAGTAGCTACACCCTCCGATTCACTAACCCGTCATACCGCAAGTCAAGTGACGAAGCCAAAACACACGTAATCAAATGCAGAGCGCATTCCTTGAAATCGAAAGAATAGTTAACCAGTTCTGCTCTTAAAGATAAGTCTCTTTTTTTTTACAGTCCGAACTGTTTAGTACATTTGCTCAAGTGCTGCTTTTTAAGTAACTTTATGCTTCATTTAAGCAACTTCTACTCCACATCTCCTGCTTTTCAAAAGTTGAGTTTGCACAAATAATCTCATTACTGGTAACGAATGCATACATTGCCAACAAGTAAAACAATATTTGACCAATATAGAGGAGGAGGACAACCAAGTATGATTATTGATCAAACTAAATCACAGAGAAATATTGTAGGTAAATTACAGAATTGTACTATTTTAAATGACATATGATGGTCTGCACCTTCTCAATGTATTCAAGTTATGGATAAATCTGATTTATGTTTGTATTTTTCTTTCCTGCTTGAGATAAATAAATAAATAAATACAAGTACACACAATAAAAAATCTTGAATGATGAATGTTGAATCCGGTATGTAGTATACTTTGTGATCATGTATCTGACAGCTTTAGTTACTTTTCAGATTCAAATGTTTCAAACTACAACACCTCCCATGTATTTTAATGTTTGTAATAAAGTGACTGATGATGTTCCTTTATGTGTTGAGTTAAACTCTCCGACTTCTTCAGCTAAATCTGCACTCTCTCAAGACTGTTTACAATGTCATTGTGCTGTGTTTGTATACATACTTATATTTATATCTGCACATAGTAGTCAAATGATATGTTTACCTTTTATTCAGTTTGTTATCCTTGTTTTAGTTGTATGTTTATGTCTTTGTGTGTATATTGAGGGCGACAAAAAGCCACAGTTAAATTCCTCTCTTTACTCTTAACAATCTTTTATTTTGTATGTTTTTGCACGTTCCCGTACAGCTGTTCCATCTTTATTTATCAGTCATCCCACACCTTATGTCTGTTTGTTTATATTGTTTATATTATCGTATAGTCACTGTTTTTTTTTGTTATTGACTTGAATGTATGCACCTTATTCACCAAGACAAATTGCTCGTTGGTGTAAAATCCTTCTTGCTAATAAATCTGTTTCTGATTGTATGTGTTTTTACACTTACTTGGACAATAAAGCTGATTCTGAAATAAACTATTTAAAAGCCTCTTCTGGTAAAAAAAAATAAAAATGCTGTTTTTTCTGAGCTCATGAAAAGTTGATTTTTCCCCACATATGATTATTTGTTGGCCATAAATTAGCACATTAAACAGCTACAGTTGTAGTTACATTAACCCAGAAACGTCATTGATAACCTCACAAAAAAAACATTTTACGACACAATGACTACATTAACGTTTAGTACATTTAGCTAAACGGTACTACAAAAGTACTTTTATTTCAGTAAAAGTGTCAGAATACTTCTAACCGCTGTGAGTGAGGCAGCGGGTGGGAGGGGGCGACATGATGTTGCCATGATTTAGCAAACAAGTGAGCTAGCCTGCTGGCTACTTAACAAGCTCACTAATCTAATGGCTGATTAATTGGCATTAATAGCAATTCGTTTGGTGTAACAGGGGGGGGGGGGGGTAACATTGCTGACACACAAGTTGCTCTTTAAAAAAACACACACACACAAACCGACGATCGGCGCATTGCAATGGCAAAGCCTGTTAGCAAAAAAAGACATGACGGGCTAAAGAAGCTAACATGAGAGTGCAAGTCTGATTTTGCGGTCTACGGGATTGTTGTGCTAGTTAGCTTTAATTAGAACCAACTTGTGGCTAGTCACAAGAGGTCCAGACGTTATTTTTATTTTTGTCCCCCTCCTCTCCCCTCAACATTCATGGGTCTCCTTCAAAGCCAGTGAAAGAGAGCCCCGTCGAGAAAGCTAGGTTAGCAGCTAACGCTAACATTAGCTGACAGCTAGCCTAGCGGCTACCGTTTTTTGCCGTTAACAGTCGAACATGGAGAAATTAGCTCGCTACGGGTAACGTTAGCTGGTCAGATTACATAACAAGAACCCACCGCCATGCACTGACAAATCCATCCGTGTGTGTGTGTGTGTGTGTGTGTGTGCGTGTGTGTGTGCAGTCAGACACCCCACCACCACCACAACCACCACCCCGGGTTCAACGTTACGTTACCTCCACCAGCGCCTCCAGCTTGCCTTCAAAGGTGAAGTCAATCAGGTCGGGCTTCAGACACAAGCCGTAGTTGACGGGGTAAACGTCAGCGGGTAACCGCACGAAGGGCCTCCTTTCGGGCATGATTCCTGTGTGTGTGTTTTTTGCCCAGCTGCGCTACCGAAGAGGGTTGCCGTGTGTTGTCACTCTTCGTTGTCCTGCCCCTGAGTTGTACGAGCAAACAGAGCCGAAGCAAGAGCGGCGGGCCTCGACGGGCGAGGAGGAGGAGGAGGAAGGAGGAAGGAGGAGGAGGAAGAGGAGGAGGGACGGCGGCGAGCCTGGTGGTGGTGGTGAGTCCGTGTATACGGATGATGACAGCGGAACCCTGCGGCCCAGTAGCAGCAACATTAACTGGAACCCTCTCAGCACTTCTCTCTCCCCGCGCGCACACACACACATACACACACACGGCCCCAAACAACTCAAGTTAAGCAGCGTCGACCGACGAGTGAGCAACGTCATCACGTCGCGTCGACGTACGTGCAGAACGTTACAAACGTGCCAGCGGTGGAAGTATTCGAGTCAGGTACCAATTTATGGCCGTAGAAAATATAAAAATGTGAAGAATACGCAATGACGAATAAAAGAACAGCATTCAAAATGTATTATTTATTCATTTAACAGGGACAAGACATTTTTTTCACAAATGACGTTGAAATGTCGTTTAATTGAACGACAGAATAAAAAAAAAAAGACCCAAATGCTCATTTGAAATGAGAGTTTTATTTTGAAAGTGTCCACCGGAAGTATTTGTCCCTTACGTTTCCCCAAACGGTGTCAAGATGGCGATGCCCGTGAGGAGGACGCTGCTAGCTCTTCACAGAGCTACATGCGGCAGTTTGAAGGTACGGAGACATCGAATAACACGTTACTTTATCAGATTTATTCAGACATGCGATAAGTATTCGTAGCAGCCCGTTTGTGTTGCTCGTTATGTGCGATTTAACGCCGCACGGTGTCCTGACCGGGTTAAGCTTAGCTAACGTTAGCTAACTAACTGACAGCACAGAGAGGGACCTGCATTTCTATTTATTTATATAGTATATATTTATATTTTAGCCCTGTGATAGACTGGTTACCTGTCCAGGTGAACCCTGCCTTCACCTACGACAGCTGGGATCGGCTCCAGCCCCCCGCGACCCTGAATACGGGATAAAGCAGTAGACAATGGATGGATATTTATATTGTAGCCCAGGAAAACTAATAAAAGCAACGTGAGACATGATTAGAATACAAATACTCATGACAAGTAAAATTGTGAGGTTGTGAGGAAGTTAAAACTCTGACTTGTGGAGCCATTTTACCTTTTAACAGTCACATTTTCGTGTGTTGTAGAATGTAACTAATGGATCATAATTATAATAGGAACTTTATACTTCTACTCCACAACACCAGGCAATATATTATTATTATTATATGTCTTTTCTTTTGTTCTTTTGTTCTTAATAGCTTGATTGGAGGAGGTTTTTGTACTGTCCTTTTAGTTGATTTATTTATTGGATGTTTTTCATTCGTTAATGGTGAAGAATGGGGGTAGGGCTTGACAAGTCCAGGCTTCTTCCTATCCCTTTTAAAACAAGTCTTATGTTATGTTTAAATTGGCTTTATATATATATATATATATATATAATCCATTATTATTTATTAATAGTACCTTGTGATATTAGTACTTTTTTATTTATCTGAATACTCCCTCCAGCCCAGGTTTAGGCGTGGAACTGGACTGCATTATTTAAAAAAGGTGTTTCTAATATTTTATCCACCGTTCAATGTAAACATGCAACACCACGGCTAACTATGACCTCAGTGATGCACATAAAGTAGAATTATCACCTTTCTGAAAAAGTAAAATTTTGTTTAATTTGTCTTTCTCACTTTGTGTTGCAACTGCTGAACCGCATATTTCCCTCAGGATGATGAAAACAGTGTTATCTTTAAATTCACATTCTCTCAGAATGCTGAGGCGTCTCTGGATGTGCGGCATCGAGTCCCACTTTACGTGCCGGTCCGGACCAAGAAGCGGTACTTCATCCCTCCGGCGGTGGGCCTGAAGGGAAAGAAGGAGGAGAACCCGGAGGCCAAGGCCCGAGCGGCAGGCATCGTCTTCAGACAGCAGTACTACGAGAGGCCTATTAACATTGCCTGCACTGGTAATAATGTTGTTTTTTTATTATTAGTATTTTTATATCTCTCCTAGTTGGAGGCTTCGTACCGATTGATCCTCCCTGTCTGATGTCTTTCCCAGCGGGGATCTTCGACCCTTACATCCCCCCGGAGGGCGACGCCCGTCTGTCCACACTGTCTAAAGAAGGCCTGAAACAACGGACGGAACAGATCCGACAGAGCGCCGCCTCACAGCTAGCGTAATACCCATACCCATGTGTTTCTTTTCACTGCCAAATTGCATCAAAAACATCACATCACACTTCACAGTAAACGTGAGACAGTTTTAACGTGTTTCTTTTCCAACAGGATCCGTAAAATCAAAGAGCACGACTCTCTGTTCAGAACGAAGGATTTTGGTGTGCAAGCTCAAGAGATCTTCATCGAGGCCCACAACGCCCTGACGCAGTAAGCTCGAGTCTCTCACTTCTCTCAGCCAGCTGACGCAGCTCCTCATCCCCACCGATGCTGAATATCACAGTGAAACACTCCTTATAGACGCTGCACAGCATTAAAAAACAAAAAACCACCTTGCTTTGAGGATTAATTAGCAGGTTCTCTGTAGACGAGAGCTGTTGTTCATTCGTTTTTTTCCTGGGATCAAACACTTATTTTCCTCCATTTAGGACAGATTTAGAGCAGAGCTCTGATCCATAGTGATGCAGCATGTTACCCTTGAGCAAATCTTCGGGTTCAGACAGGAAGATTAACGCCTGCTGTCTGTGTTTTTGCAGGTTCAACAAGCAGAATCTTCACTCCTTGATAACAGAAAGGTGTTATCCTGTAAGTTGTTTCTCCTGAACTGTTGCTGTCTGAATCCCTGAGTTGCTTTCATTCTCACGCCTCCTCATCACTCCTCTGTCCCGTGTTCAGGAGATGACGAGGGGGAACCGCTACAAGACCATCCGGTGGAGGTTTGTAGAGTCCCTGGAGCCGCCCAAAGTGGTCCACGCCCGCTGCCCCGACATGGTCTCCAAGGGCAACCTGTACGGCCAGGTGACGGTCCGCATGCACACCAAACAGGTAGGCCTCGGTTAACGGCCTGTTGTCGAGGAGAATGAACTATATGTGTGCAGAACTTTTTACTTTCTCACCCAAGTATCATTAATACTGCTGTGTCAATGATCTGTCTGTCTGTGTCTATCCTTCCTTCCTTCCTTTTGCGTCTGCTTGTCCTGCAGACTCTGGCCGTGTACGACCGCTTCGGCAGGCTGATGCTGGGCGGCGAGGAGCAGCCGAAGGACGTCCTGGAGTACCTGGTCATAGAGCGACACCTCGTCAACCCCTACGGCCGCTGGAGGTTACACGGGAAAATAGTGCCGTCCTGGGCTCCGGCCAAAGACCCGATTATTAAGGTGACCCTCTGCTCTTACTGGCTGACAACCTTTATCTTTTAATAGGAGGAAGAGGCAGCGCTCCAAGACGCACTTACTGTCGTAAAAGGAAATCTTCAACCCTTTTATTAACTGGCTCGTCCATACGTCACTTTAACGACCATGTGAACAAGGTGTTTGAAGCTTTTCAGTATCATTTTCTTATTTTTCAGTGAAGGATTTCCTCCTCCTCCTCGCCAAATAATACTCTTCGTCTCTTCCCCTAAAATAGAGGTTGTTTGGTAACCGTCCAAATGCTGCTCCGTCCCCCGGTTTAATAAACCGGCCGGCCCCTTTTATTTAATCTGCTAGGTAGAGGAAATAACAAACCCATTCCTGCAAACTCAACTACACCACGAACGTCTGAATCAGTTTGAACAGATCTGGACTTTATAACCCTCATGCAGGGAGGATTTATTGCAGGACAGTTGTTTGAGTCCCTTCGTTTTAGTGAATGGGAACTAATAAACCGGCCCAAACGGGAACCAGAGGACGGTGATCAAATGTTTAGCATGTTCTGTGCATATGAGCTTTAACTTGTGGTGTGGAAAAGACATCCAAAGACATAAAACCTTTTTTTTCTATTTTAAAAAAAGATTTTATGTCTCTTCACAATTGTTTTATGGATATTGTTTTATTATTCATCATACGTGTATTGCACAACATAAAACAAGCTAAAGTTCATTTCTTCAATTCACAAATAGAATTTTGACACAACAATCCCAGACTCGATTTAATTTACCCGACCTTCGTACATAAAATCAAAAACGGCTGCCGAACTTTCGCGTCTCCGTGGCGACTGAGAGAAAAGAAGACACTAAATTTCTCAAGTGCTGAAATGAATCAGTAGTGTTTTAATCCAGAATGAACCGTCAAGTTGCTAAAGACTGTTTTTGTAGCCATTGACCTTCAGAGAGTTATTTATCTGTGAGATTTTTTTTCAAATATAATGAATGTTAATGGTATTTAATTAGTGGTGCCGACATCTTTGGGGGAAAAAAATGAATTAAAACACTCAGCAGTTAGTGTGGATTTACAGTTCACCTCCGGAGTGTTTCTGTGGGAGAAAGTAGTTCCAGTGAAAACAATCAACAGGAAGGTCGTTTGAATCTCCAAAATAAAACTGATATAAATTCTGGATTGATTTTAATTAGTTCTGAGTACCACACATTAAAACCTCCTGTTGGGATTGAGGCGGTAGATCTCACTCACGGATACCTCAAATATCGAGAGTTTTCCTGATAGCGAAGCTCTGGCATGAGTGAGTGAACTCCTGCTCACCTTACTACGTGAAAGCAGGACGGAAACGCATTTAAAACACTTTAAATCGCCTTTTCTTGGACTCGATGAAGGATTATCTGCTTGTACGTTTCCTCGGTAACAAATGTGTCTGCTGTCATCGGTGAGATGATGCAGGGAGCCCTGTTAGAGTCTGACTAACCTGAGGGTTCGTGTTCAGGCTTCGAGACGTCCGACCGGAATAGAAGTTGGAATATAATCACCTTAAATCTGTGAGTCAGCGGCGTGCTGCGTCTCACAAACACCAGACAGATGGAGCAGTAATGTTGCCTGGAAGGCGTCTCTGACTCTTTAAAAAAAATAATAAATAGCTGTCTCCGTCGGTCTCTGCTCTCAACCTGTAGTTACTTTGCGATGGATGTTTGTTTATTATTATTAATAATAATAATGTTAATGTGATTTAAAAGCAGGAAGTTTAGTTATTCATTATGTTGTTCTGTTATTCATCATAACAGAACAACATAACTCTCAAATGTCTCCAAAAATATGATGACGTCTCAAAGTGATTCATTTTATCAAGATTTTCATTTTATATATATATATATATATATATATATATATATATATATATATATATATATATATATATATAATTTTTTTTTTCTCCAAGCATAAAGCTACAGATATCTTTTAAAATCAACCACACCAAACATTTGAGGTATGACTAATTATTTTGATTATATAAGACTCACAATCTGTTAAACCAACTGATAAATGAATGCAGGGCGCGTCCGCCAGCTGGAGTCTACGAAATGAAAACCAGATTCTACACAATCACAACTGCTCAAACCTAACTATTTGATTAAAAAACCCAAAGGTAAATACCAATACCTCCATAAATATAAAAGAAAATCCAGGAAACCCTCTATAATGATATAAAACCAAGAAGAAATGCAGGAGCATTCTTTCACAGTGATGTTGAGATTTAGGTTTCCCATCTCAGTCCTGGAGGCTAAATCCCCTCAGGACAACATTTGGCATTACAAGAAGTAATGAATAGTAATGAATAGATGGCACTTGAAGATGTATTAGGTATGATGTCTTGATTTTATTTAAGTTTTAATAAATAAAATGATGGTAACCTGCTCCTCTTCCTCTTCCAGACTGTCATAATACCTGGTCCAGACCTGAAGCCGGGAGAGGAGTTTGATGCCCTCAACTATGAAGTTCCCAAACCAAAGGCGGTTCAGTGGAACAAATAGGCCACGGGGTGGCGCCACTCTTTATGTCTAGACCACTGTAGTGGGACATAAATCGGCAATCGTGCAGCCAAAAATGCTGTTAAAATTGTGTCTGTGGCAGGTTAGTTTGTTGGCGCTGGCAGGAAGCCGGGCTTCCATCGGAGGCTCTGATCTGTTTGAAAGCTGCTGCTGGCCGTCGATGCTCTGGAAGCAGCAGGTGAGTTGTAGGAAGAACAAGCTGCGGAGTCCTGCAGCCAATAAAGCTGCTTCACTCCCAACAAATCACTGCACAACAACAATAACGGCTCTTTTTTTCTGTCGAATTCCTTTGACACCTTTTCATATTGTTTTAAGACTAACTTAATGTGTACATGCAAAAATAAATAAATGAATAAAATGTACAGATCTCCAGAAATTGCACGGTTTATTTCTGTGATCAATATACTGCATGTTGACTTCAGGAAATACAAAAATAAAAATGTCCCATTTATGTCTCTTCACACAGATTTCAGTGGATTTTTCTTTATCAGAATAATCTTTCATAGAAGATATTACATACAAAATTGAAAACAGAACATGAGCTGTATCTAATTGCAAATCAAGGAATTTGACAACATTATAGAGATTTTTTTTTTTTTAACATGAAGACAAATTACAGCACGCTCATTCAAAAGACACACTAACATGCAACAATGCTCAAAACTAGGTCACCATTGACAAGCTGGCGCAGTGTTTAAACGGAGAGATCACTGAATGAAAAAGAATCACTGCAGCTGTTTGGACTGAATGACACCGTAGAAGTACTGAAAACACCTGATTTCACCGATAACTGGTGACGTGTGACTCAATTACATCAATGCAAAAAACTGTTAATATTGTTTGTTTTATTTACCGACAAACTCAAAGAGGAACGATTCTTTAAAATTGTCTCTCACTCACTTCAGGGCGACTCTGGATGTAAAGAAACCAAGCTAATAATAAATATACAGAACAGCCACAAGATGTCTTTGACTAATCCATAAATTAATTTAATTTTTAATAATCTACATGGCCGTCTGCATATCGATGAAGCCATGCAGAAGAATCTCTCGTATAGAACAAAGACATTTTGAATAGATTTCCAGCAATGACTGTAATGACATAATACCAAAATCTGCATAAAACCCCCACACACAATTATTTGAAACTGAGACTGAACTTAATGCAGATTATTTGCAATATTTTAGTTCAAATTTCAGTTCAGTTTACCCACAACACAAGTGTACAAATTGCAATCACCACACATTTAAAGAAAATGTTTTTTTTTTTTTTTTTTTTTTACAGTTTTATCATCTTCTCATTGTCCCATCTTGGTGTCCAGTGCATAAAAAAAATAATCGTCAGGACTTTCGAAATGCTAAGATTATAAAACAATTTCCACCGTAAGGGTTCTTGAGTTTATGGTGATTTATGCATTATTTGGTGTTTCTTCTTTAAGTGTAGGAATGTAATTATCACCATTATTATGACTGAATCAAAGGTGAGAGCATAGTAATAATCATTGGCGTTTTAGTCATTAAGTCAGTCACTTAAGCAAACAGGTATGCATAGTTTTATCAAACATTAGTACTTCATAGAATGTAATTTTGAGATCTACTGCTTTACACTTAACACTTTCTTCTACTTTGAGAAAATATAATTTCCACAAAAGAACAAAATTAGACTGAATTTATGTGGCAGATGCTGGTTACGCTTCCAAGTTCCACGTGTTCGGTCCTGTGCTGTATTTGGGATTGCGAGCTCTGTGGACTTGCTAAGTTCAGGTATTGTGACACATTCACATCAACCACGGGTCCAACATACTGTATTCACACGACAAAAAATTGTGTATTGTCACCTAAAACATACAAATACACAAAGAAAAGTTTTACAATTGGGAGGGGATAGAAGCAGGAAGAAAAGGGACTTCATCTAAATGCCTTAGATGCCCTTCATCAGCCAAGAATTGTCTGTCTGTAGCTCCATTACTGGTTTAATGAGGGACATAATGCAATGTGTGCTTTAGCTAAAAGAAAACGTCAGGTCGTCAGGTTTGCACAGTTTATTGGGTTCCAGCTCATCAGGTCTTTGCTACAGACCTCTTCCACTTGGATAGCGGTCCAAATGGACAGTCCAACCTGAAATAACACAGCGCTAAATTCCTGTCTTTGATTAGCCCAAATTCTTGTTCCAACAAAAAGGGCTTACAGCTCTGTCAGCTGTAGGGGGAGCTGTTCATGGGCTGACACCACACTCCGACTTCCCTACGGAGCTGGGGAAGTTAAAAATAAAGTTCCTCCTTGACCACCAACAGCGTACCATACAAATGGCTTTATCGAGCAGAACGGATAAAATATCAAAGCAAATACAGACTAGATTTAGATCAAAAGTCCGGCGGGAATACGAGAGCCTCTGCAGCACATTCTGCATCGTCCTCTTCGTCTTCCTCAGGAATATTCTCAGGCTCCCATGTAAAGACGTCCGAGGCATTGTCTGTAAATGAACCAGATCGACTCCGTGCCATCTCCCAGGGACACAAAGCATCGCGTCGGCCCAAGGCTAAGTTATCTTTAGACTCCTCTATCTGCTGTGTGCCGATACCTGATGAGATCTCTCCTTCACTGAGGGGTACCTGGTTCTCTGCGGCTTCATCTTCATCACTTTTGGGAATATCACCTTTGCTTTCGGTTGAGGTTTCTGGGTCCTTGGACTCCCAGGGACAAATGTCTCCACCAGTGATATCTTGCTTTTGGAGAACTTTTGGTTCATCCGTCTCCCAGGGACAAACATTTTCCCAAGCACTATCTTGCTTTTTTAAAACTTTTGGTTCGTCCGTCTCCCAAGGACAAACATTTTCCCGATCGCTGTCCTGCTTTTTGAGAACTTTTGGTTCATCCGTCTCCCAAGGACAAACATTTTCCCGATCGCTGTCCTGCTTTTTGAGAACTTTTGGTTCGTCCGTCTCCCAAGGACAAACATTTTCCCGAGCGCTATCTTGCTTTTGGAGAACTTTTGGTTCTTCTGTGTCCCACGGACAAACATCTTCCCGGGAACTTGCTTGTTTTTGTAGTTTCTCTGATGCTTTTGATACTTGAGTTTTAACTACCCCTGCATCCTCTGTATCCCATGGACAGACATTTGCCTTTGTGGGTGGCAATGTGTCTTGCCTTACATAGGTCTCTGATATTTTGGGATCTTCTGCTTCTGGTTCAGCACTATCCCATGGACAAACAACAGCTGGCCTTTCCACCCCTTGCGACACCATGTTGGTAGCTGCAGGTTTTTCAGGTTGGTCAGTTTCCCAGGGACATATGTTTACTCTTGTGCTGTCTTTCCCATCAGTCTGCATAGAGGCGGCTCTCAAAGGGTCTTGTTTGTCTTGATGTCCAGTCTTCCAGGGACAAATATCTGCCTTGATGGTCATTTGTGTTGTTGAGCCTGTATCTGCTGGCTCTGTGTTCCCCTCTTCCAATGGACAAATGTCTCCCATGATGTTGGGTGGATCAGGGAAGTCCCATGGACAACTTTCTGCTGCCTTGGTCACTTGTCTACCCAAATCCAGGGCCGGTGATTTTGCATGTTGTTGCTGCTCATTACACAAACTTTCTTTTGATGCACTGGGATAGATGGCAGGTTTTATATTTTCTTGTTGAAGAGGCACTGACAGCGTTCCCTTGGTCTCCAAAGGATTCAGGTTTTCATATACTACTTCAGCCTTGACTGGAACATCCCAAGGACATACATTTCCATATTCATTATCTTTCTTTATTGAAACTTGTGGATTTTCTGCAGTCTCCCAAGGACATACATCTGCTGACTGTTTCAAAGACTGTTGTGTCTGTAAAT
Organism: Chelidonichthys spinosus; assembly: GCA_029853015.1. Lineage (NCBI taxonomy): Eukaryota > Metazoa > Chordata > Actinopteri > Perciformes > Triglidae > Chelidonichthys > Chelidonichthys spinosus. The sequence continues at coordinate 28,750,226 of CM056824.1, forward strand.
CTTTGGATGTGTTAGTATAATATATGACAGGAATCTCCTGAGATTCCCAAGGACACAGCTCACCACGGCCGCTTCCTTGTCTTCTCACATTCCCATGCTCTTGAGATTCCCATGGACATACATTCGATGGTTGAGATGGTTGTGATTCCCAAGGGCAGACATCTGCTTTAATGCTCTGATGCTTCTTTAATCCCTCTCCTTCGTGGGAAGTACCAGCTATATCCCAAGGACACACATCTGTGTAGGAAATATTGCGGACTGGTGTTATTCGATTACTACCTCTTCTGTGAGTTGAAGGAGTTCTACAGCTGCTGGCAGTTTCCCAAGAACTTATACTACTACGTTTGCTGTTCTGCCTTGATAAAAATACATTTTCATAAGTGCCATCTTTTTGCATATCATCTGTGTCCCATGGGTAGACAGCCGATTTTACAATCACAAGTCTTCTTGGGCTTCTGTCTGAAGAATCCCCAGAGGAAAGTCTGACGGCATTCTGCTTCACAAGGCATGGCTTGTCTGCTGTCATACTTCTTTTCTGCAGTGCCCTCTTTTCCAAACTTGGACGCCTACTGGATGATCCCAACCTTGGCGTTGTGGAAGCACTTTCCTGGCTTTTTTGGGAAACAGAATCCTCTCTATTTAAGTTCCCCTCCTTGCTGGACCTGCTCCCTCCGTCCATGGAGCCCATAACTGATTTCACAGAGAGCCACTTACTGGTGGTAGTACGGAAGGAGAAGACGCGTTGATCTTTTGTGACCTTTGGTCTTGGAGTGCCTGGTGCACTTGCAGACACGTGTGCCAGTGGTTTGGGGGAGTGAGTTCCACTTATTCCCTTATCCTCTGATGGATTCTTTTCTACAGGAGGCAAATGGTCCCAAGGACAGACAAGCACCTTTGGTGATTGTGGCCCTTTGTCTGCATCCTCAGAGTTAGCGTAGGTGACGTGTTTCTGGTTCTTGTCCCCTGATTGTTCTTGATCCACCTCCCAAGGACAGACCTCGGTCTTGTCATACGATTCTGACTGAAGAGCACTTCTAGTCTGGTCACTAATGGAAATGCTCTGCCTAGACCTTGAAAGCACTGTGCTGGCTCTGTTAACCTTCGGGATGTTCTCCATAGAATGAGTGGTAGTGGAGGTTAGACTCCAGGACTTATGAAGCCTGGTGTGATCAGGATGCAGAAGATTGGTATCAATTGTCAGATTTTGGGCGCTGGCTGACTTGCAGACCCCTGGTGGTATATCCAAGGAATCTGTCTCAGATGGCCGGGAAGATCTCTTCACAGCATTGGCCTTTAACATAGAGTCCCGCAAGGAAGGGTCTCTTTCCCTGACATAGTGGTGATCACTTTGGGACTTGCGCATGGATGGTGACGGCGATTTCATTGAACTTTTATAACTAATACTGATCGTATCTGGGGCCCTCCTGAAGGACTCGGACTGATTCACACTGATTCTACTGTGGAAGGATCCATCTTTGTCGTCCCGGCTTAACTGCCTGCTCATGCTTTCTGGGATCTCTGCAATGCGTCTAATAATGGACCTCCCCAACGCACATCGAGAACTTCGCTTCTTTGACAGATGGGGGTTGTTTGCGGTCATCTTCTTGGTCTTGTGGACTTCTAACTGGGCATATAACTTCTTCAGTTCATCCTGGTGCATTTGAAGGGATTCGATGGAGGGATTGAGGAAATGGTTGAGGAGAGGAAAAGATATGGAGAGCAACAAGTCAGAGGAGAGGTAACAGAAGAAGAAGAAGACCATTTAGGATAAGGATAAAAGGTGGAGAACGTTCATTGAACAGTTGATTGTAGTTGACCTAAGTTTATGATTTGAATTATAATACATTTAATATGTGTTTAAGGGAGTTTTTATATAGTTTTTTCGTACATAACTGGAAATAAGGGACATTTATTTTCCTTATTTAAATGTGACCTTTGGAATTCCTTCCACAGCTTGTAAATGATGTCCCAATGCAAAGTGATAACATCGTTCTGAGGGAGCGTTTACCCGAAAGTCATCCGGGTCCACGCCGCTGTGTTCACTCCAAGCCGAGTGAAAACTGCTGTTCAGGTACGAGCCGGAGCGCCGCAGGTCCACTTCATCTTCGTACACCTCCGCAGCGATCTCCTCCCTCGCCGGCTTGGACACATAGAGGAACTGTGGAATGCACACACACACCACACACACACGGGTACAATTCATAAATGTTGGACAATTACAGTATATATAATATAAGCCATTGTGACCAACGAGTGTTTCTACTTTAAGTACATTTTGATGCTAATAATTTCGGACTTTTACTTGTAAAAGAGTGTCACTTCTTCACTATGGTATTACCACTTTTATTTAAGTTAAAGATCAAAGTACTTTGTCCGCCACTGAACATTAGTATGTTAAACTAACATTGCAACCATTAGCTTGTTGTCATGCAAACGGTATACATGGCAACTGGCCTAAATACTAAATGTCACATGCTAAATTGTAGATTGAGTTAAATGCCAAATGAAGTGAAAGCTGGCGTCATGTTAATGACAGTATTTAGCTAGTTCTCCTTTGGCACTTTGACACAAACATGCCGAGTACCTTGGGAATGAAGAGCAGGGCGAGTGTCACAGTGATGGTCACATGGGTGTGCGTGAAGGAGAGCAGCAGCATCCAATCAGGATGGAGAGAGGGAAAGGTGAACCTGAGGGAGAAGGGAAACGAAACATGAAGTCACATCAGTGACACGGAATGTATAAGAATTGGATGTTGTCATGGCGACGTCACCTGTCGGTTTGTGGACTACGATTTTTGAATCCTCGAGTCTGGAATTTTGGATTTTTAGCAACCAGTGAAGGAAGTGACCATATTTGGACTTTGGAGGAGCAACGGGTGGAGCTTGGTGTTTACCTGAACAGGTGAAACATGGAGGAGAGCAGCAGCTCATTGTGGATAGCGATGCCCATGTAGCGAGGCTCATGGAAGGCCGAGGGAACCGGCCTGACGGCGGTCCACAGGGAGCTGCCCCAGCACAGGAACAGAAGCTCGGCTGTGGAAGAACAAAGTAAGTTCATGTTTTCCTACATTCTTCCTCAACATTGATGGTGCCGTTTCATTAAAGTTACTCACCCACGGCCATCATGTAGTCCCAGCGGTCCAGGTAACACAGGTTGAAGCCCTGGCCATCCGACGTGGCAGTCGTGATGAACACCGGGATGTTCCTGTCACGGTTCTGCAGCACGCCGACTGTCCACGCGCACAGGAACCAGCTGACCGTCATCAGCATAACCCCCAGAATCCTCAGTAAGTGGAGGCTGGACAGGTAGGGCACCCTCTGGGCTGTGCGCGAGAGGAACACTTTCAGGACCCTGCAAGGCAAGAATCCATCAATTTCACCGCCGAAGACAAAATGTAGGAAATGAAGATGCCTCTGAATAAACAGGAGAACTTTCTTTGCAGGTATAAGGACATTAATCTGAGAATATTTTCCAGAATTAGAAAAAAACAAACCAGTTTGGTTTGCCACTTTTGATCCTTTTGGAAGTGTTAAGGTCATTGAATGTTTATTGCGCTGCCTACCCCTAGACAAGAAGAGGAGAGCCATTAAGCCAGCGAAGAGACTCAACAGAACTTAATTCTACAAATTAAAAAAATCATGAATAGCATTTAAAAGCTATAAAAACTATATTGGTACAATCATTCCACAAGTGCAGACCAGGTGGGGAGCTCCGGTTCTGCAAAGTGTTGCATTCTCTCTGCTGGCCACCAGGGGAGCGAGGGCAGCTGGTTGCAGGAAGAAGTCCGATTGCACGGAAGTCGGTAAATAACCTGAACTGACCTGTACATTTTCAGGGTGACCGTGCCGTACACGATGGAGAAGCCGAGCATCCGGACCCAGCGGAGCAGGATGCACCTGAACGTGCTCGGCTTGAAGTACATGATGAACACCTGCGGAGACGGTACACTTCCTGTAAGTCACTCAGTCGAGACTCGAGACAAAATATGTAAAGAGCATCATTTGTGAATCATTCCAGCAGAACTTATTATATACGTTTATATTGATGTTTAATATCGTAGCGGCTATCTGATACCAATGTAGCTGCGATTACTCAGCCAGCCTCCAGAAAAACACAGTTATATGAGAAGCTAGTGAGTTCGACATCTAGAGGTGAGGTTGCACATTGCAACCAACTGAAACTTCTCCCGTGGGAATGAATGTATAAGAAGTCATATAAACACCTGCAAAATAGAATAACTATTAAAGTAAGTTTAATAGAATAAATGAAGTAAGCTAAAATATAAAAGGTGAGATTGAAAAAGTAATAAAATTGAACATGATATTAATATGTAACATGCATGTGGTGGTCATGATGTTTCTTTAGAAATCATCTGAGCAGTTTGCAGGTAAACTGAGGAGCTGAGCTGAATATGTCCCATTAACACTTTCACCCCATTACATATCAAACTAAATAATAATATAATAATAATAATCGGTGGCTCACATCATAGCGTTCAGACGGACAAATAAAAAAAATCATGGCTGACTTTCTTTAACGGCTCTTTAATTGGTGAAATGAATCTAAAGATTGATTGATAATCGTTATGAGGACCGTCAACTGCCCACCCCCCACTCCCCATTATGGTCCATTATGATATAATCCGCGGCGCTGTGCGGTGATCTGTAAAGAGCTCTAATCTGTGACACTCGGCTCGCTCTGACACTCACCGGGAAGTAGAGGAGCAGAGAGCCGAACAAGATGGTCTCCAGCAGCAGCAGGCCGGACGCCCGGATCCTCTGAGGGGGCAACAACAAGGACCAGTTACAAGGTTCTCCCAAGACCTGGTGCTACTTCAGATGTTAAGGGACTACACTTGTGTATTTATAACTTATAATACAGCAAATTATTATTATTTTTTACATAGTGTGTGATGGCTCAAGGTCTGGACCAGCATCTCCTTGATCCGACCCCCGTCCATACGGTGCCCCCCCCCCTCCCCCCATCAAGCCGTAAGACCTGACTCACCCGGTTCCGGCGATGCCTGTAGGCCACCAGCATGCTGACGAAGATGAGGAGCATGAAGACGCCTTGGACGGCCAGCACGCCGCCCCTGAGGAGCCAGGCCTCCTGCACCCAGCAGGGGGTGCCGTCCTGGCAGCTTCTACAGCCCGGCCAGCACGGCAGACAGATGGGCATGTTCGGGTAACACATAGTGGCGCCGCCATCACTCCCGTTCACAGGGCCACCGTCTGGATCGACACCTACACAAACCCACGTGAAGCCCTCGCATGCATGTGACTTTCAAAAACGGTACGTTACATACAGCAAGATACAAGTTACTAAAGATCTCATCTCTGTTCCTGCCTGTATTCATTAGCTGGGAGACCTTTGATCACCTTTAAACCGTAGATCTCTATGGGTTGTTGGTCTGAAATGGGGGCCACCAACCTTTTTTTTCCCTCCGTGAGCTAATATGACAAACTACTAGCGTTAAGTTGTACAACGCCAACCGTATTTATAAATAAACCAACAAAAGAGAGTGCATGTAATGCAGAATGTTTTTTTTTGTTTGTTTGTTTTTTTTACATTAAAGCATATAAACATGTTCTAGTAGAAAATCCTCAAATACAAGTATAACCCTGAAGAAGAGCATGATATGTTCCCTTTAACTGCGTTTTTGGTCTCCACCATCTCCGAGGAAAACTATCTGGCTCTTCAGTTGTTGTTCAACTTTCTTCCCAACTGTTGGACGTCGTGTACAGAAAATGTGTCGGTGGGTTTGAGAGGGACTCGGAAAAGCAACCAACAAGCTTAAAGATGCTAAAAAGAAATTGGAAATATAACAAGAAGCTAGGCCCCGCCCCCGTCTAGTGTTCCCCATGGGAACGATAGTCAACGACCAGAGAAAGACAGTGAACCGTGAACAGGACTCTGTCAGGTATTGACCCACCTGAATCCAGAGGCTGGATCTCGGGGTTGTAGTAGCCCTCTTTGCAGCGGCAGCAGTATTGACCCAGTCGAAACCCTTGGCCTGGACTCGGGACGCACTGCAGGAAACAAGAAGATTATTCTGATTACTGTGGCGCTCGTACTGTCGGAAGCAATCAAGTGTTTTTTCCTTTTTAGCGAGAACATCAAACGGAACAAAATAGTGATTTTCAATTATCTTAATTATGTCTCAGATTTATTTCTACTTCCACTTTTACTTATTTAGTGAAGAATCAAACTATTATGATGATAGTTCACCATTCATGCTCACAAAGTGACAACGCTTAACTGAGCTGTAAGAAGGCGAGAAGACAAGGAAATATATATATAGTCCAATAAAATGATTAAAAAAATGTTTATGGTATGCAGATGCAAACACTTTTGACTTTATGCATTTTGTTTGAATATGGACACCAGGAACAGTATAGTGGTGGGAGATGCTCTGCTTTCCTGCTGCTGTGAAGCAAACAGCACCTGAATGCATAAAGGTTTCACTTCTTTCTTTTTTTTTAAAGTGGGTCAATTTACTCTCTCACTCTATTTCCCTCTGATGCTAGCTTCAATTTAGCCAGGCAGGACGGACACACACACACACACACACACACACACACACACACACACACACTTGGATGCCCTGTGTGTTAATCTAAGTTAAAAGCTAAATGGATACATAATGCCTCTACTGAGAGCATTATCCTTTTCTAGAGAAATCCTGTTCGCAAGCGCACACACACACACACACACACACACACAGGCTTCAGATATGTATGCACCAACTCACAACCCCCCTTTATCAGATGCTCAGAGACTTAATGGCACGGGCTGAGCATTAACGTGATATGGATTATACAGAGCGGTCAACTTAATTCTCTTCATGGCCGCGTCTCAATTCACCAGGTAGCTGCTGCCGGCGTACGTCGGTGGATTCAGTCAGCTGTCGTCGTACGTCGACGTGGTGGAAATGTGACAAAAGAAAGCAGAAAGACCAGATGTGAAGGGAGAAAGTGGGAACAGTGATGAGAGAAAAGATGAGATGAGACGGGAGAGGTAAAAAAAACGGACAATGAGGGGAAAGACGACATGAGATAGATGAGAAGAGATGAGAGAAGACAGAAAAAGAAAAGATGGATGAGGTAAAAGAAAGGTGAAGATTAGGCGAGATGATGAAACAAGACGAGAGAGGACAAGACGGGAAGGATGAGAAGAGATATGACACGAATGGACAAAGCAGGAGGAGATGAGACGAGACAGGATCACATGATGAAATACAAGATGAGACAGGACAGAACCAGAAGGGACAAATCAGGACGAGACTACATGAGATAGGATGAGAAGAGACGGGAGACGGCGAGGGGGCAGAAAAGATGAGATGAGGCAGGACAGAACCAGAAGAGAGAAGGTGCGGCAAGACTACATGAGATAGGATGAGATGATGAGACGAGACGTCATGACCACGGACCATGAAGGGGAAGACTACATGAGACAAGATGAGTTCACATGATGAAATAAAACGAGATGAGAAAAGACAGTACAGGTCAGTGAAGAGACGATGTGGGAAAGGAGATGACTCGATGAGATGAGACGACAAAAGACAGAACGGACAAGGAAAGAGAAGTCGAGATGAGATGTGATGAGAATAGATGAGACAGGACCAGAAGAGAAAAGGTGGGGCAAGACTATATGAGGATGAGATGATGAGAAATTACAAGATGAGACTGTGGACCATGAAGGGGAAGACTACATGAGATGCGATGACATGAGAAAACAAACACATGACATGAACAGACAAAGGACAAGACTATGTGAGACAAGACAAGGTGAGAGGAGACACGATCACATGATGCGGTTCAACAAGATGAGGAAGAGATGAAAAAAGACAGGACAGGTCCGGAAGAGATGATGCGTGAAAGGAGACGATGAGAGGACACGACGAGATGACGAAAGACGAAAATGAAAATGAAATGAAACTTGAGGAGATACGAGACAAAATGAGAGACGAGACAAAACAAGAGAGGAGACAAAATGAGATTCAAGACAAACGAGATAAGTGACAAAACATGCTACGAGACAATACAGGATACTGGACAAAACGAGATACAGGGCCAAACAAGATACGGGACAAAGCGAGATACGGGACAAAGCGAGATATGGGACAAAGCGAGATACGGGACAAAGCGAGATACGGGGCAAAGCGAGATATGGGACAAAGCGAGATATGGGACAAAGCGAGATATGGGACAAAGCGAGATACGGGGCAAAGCGAGATATGGGACAAAGCGAGATACGGGACAAAGCGAGATATAGGACAAAGCGAGATACGGGACAAATTGAAAGAAGAGACAAAACGAGAGACGAGACTAAACGATATACTTGACGGGACGGAAGAAAGCGGGTGACCCAGCACAGTCTCGGTTTGAAACCTCCGTGCCAGGTAGGACGGCGACGGGGACAATGGGTGCCATGTGGATTTGGGGATTTTTAATTTTTTTCAGGACTGTTCTTCTCTTGTGTTCCGACTCGCGGTGAGTGCGGTGCATAAAGGGGAAGTGTGTCAGCGGTGCTGGATTATAGCCGTAATCCATCAGATCATCCTGCAGCCCGCCGACCAAAGCGCATCCATCTTTAAATAGACGGCTGAGATGAGAGGTACGGGATTGGGTGTGTGCAGACCGGGACGGCAGGGAAAAGGGTGAAGCTGAGAGAGACGGGTGGAAGTGGAGGTGGAGCGAGGGGGGAGGGGCAGACAGAAGAGTGGAAGTGTGAATACGTGAAAGCATGGACGAAGGATAAAAAGAGTAAAGAGCAGAGACAGAAAGAGCTTAAACCATTCCCAGAGGTCACAAACAGTTAAGAGTGTTTTTGTGTGATGTAACTAAAAGTCACCGACGTGGTCTGAGCAGCAGGTGGTGGAGGACGTAGTCATATCACACTGTAGAAAAACTCCTGAAAGTATTTATGTAGAATCAGGAAAATGCATTTAGAAGTAGAAAGATGTCCTCTGTGACTGTCATAATATTATATATGTATTATATATCAGATTATTATCATATAATGTGTTAATGTCATGTGTGTCATTTATTTTTTACTATTAACTAGTTATTATTTTCATTATGGAATACATCTGCTGATAGTGAGAAACGTTGCCACGGTTACCCAGAGTTCAACTCAACATCCCAAATCTCAACATTGTTTAAAGAAATCTCTATATTAAATACTAACAAGGACCCTGAATCTTTCTGCTGTTAGTTTCCGTCTGCCGGACTGTCGGGGACAGAAGACCTTGTTCCTGTACCGAACCACCCAGCTTTGGACCCTCCAGGGTTCAGGTAAGACCTGAACCGTTTCTCCAGTACGGGGAAAGGGGGGGGATCTTGTAGTTATCCAATCCCAACCAAAACCAATGCTTCAGGGTCTCAGTACCCTCTAGAGCAGGGGTGTCCAATCTAAAGGAGGGCTGGTGTGGGTCCAGGTTTTTGTTTCAGCCCAGCACTCAGAAACCCGATTCAACTCATTAACTTACCATAGTCTTCAATCAAGACCTTGATGAGTTGGATCAGGTGAGGTGGCCTTCTTGGATAAGATTGGACACCCCTGCTCTACGGACACTTTTTGGACATGGTAGGGTCCCGCGAGTCAGTGTCTTTTTTCAAAATAAGGGTGCATCTTCAAAATAAAGGTATCGACAGCGAGGAACAACACATGAGCAGCAAAGGGAAAACCGGTTTACTTTAAGGTTCACACGGGACACGGCCTTCTGGATGAAAGTCCTGTGTTTGTCTGAACCCCCCAATCCACAGCCCCTCCAGCCGCCAATGCTGACTATGTTTAAAACTCAATATCCAACGGGCCCCATGACATTCAGAACAGAGATTATTCTGGTTTCCTGTCAATCATTAACGGATGAGACCGAAAGACTGAAAGTGATTTAGTGTTTCACAAAAAGGGGGACGTATCCTGATCATTGATCTCAGGTCTACTGGCCCCGGGTACGGCCGTCACTTAATACACCCTAAATATACAACATATGGGATATAATAGTCAATCATCTAGACACTTAACATGAAACCGTCAAACAGTATAGAACATGAATGAATATTCTATACAATATTGCAATATTAAATGCAATATGAAATACATCTTATATGTTACTACATTAATAATAATATTTAAATTATTATGTGACATATTTATAAGTCAGCCTGCATAGTTTTTTCGAGTATTATATATTGAAATTATTCTACATTAATTTATTGTTAATGTTTCTTCCACTACTGCAAGTAGGCCACACCCACAGCCATATTAATACAATTAATAAACAAATTAATAACTTTTTCTGTGGCCAATAATGAAATAATAATGAAATAATAACCAATTCATTTATATAATAATAATAATTTCATTTACATAATATAATAATAGTGAAAAAAATAACTATAGATATAATAATAATAATTAAATGTATTGTATTGTAATTATAATATATAATTTACATTAATGATATATATATTATTACTAATCATTGGTTCCTCCATTAGTGGGCAGTTATTTCCTTGCGTGGTGGTGTTTACCTCCATGGTGGTGCGGTTGCACTGGTGAGTATCAGCAAACCAGCCGTCTCCTGTCACACACTGGTCCAAGTCGATGTCCTGAATGTTGACGTCCACGCGGATCACACCTCTGACACACACACACACACACACACACACACACACACACACACACACACACACACAGACAGGAGGTAAAGAAACAAGAGATTTCATCAGACTCATTAGAATAAATGTGACTGTTAAGTGGATTCACTTTGAAATAAAAAAAAATATAAAAAATCCAGTTCCATTCAAAACCCTTATTTTGTTTCCAAAAACTCATCAAACTTTTTCCAAGTGCCGGATTGAAGGTCACGGGGGTCCCAACGCGGAACCACAACGGCAGGTGAAATGAAAAAAAAAGCTTTTTGTCCTTTTCAGGGACTTATTTTTAGATTCGCAAATGAAGAATTCCTATATTTTAAGTATAATATATATTTACTGGCAGGTAAGGGAAGATGATTTCCTCTGACTTCAGTAAGGGAGTGGGACACTGGTCTACTTGCAATAATGTCAACAAAATCAGATGGACCTGCCTTACTGGATCTGGATCCATGTGGATTCTGGTGTGAAGCTGCTAACAAAGTTAGCTTCATAATTCAACTTTCAACATAGGTCAACTTCACTGCTAAGCGTTAAAGTCATCTTAGAAGTTAGCATTGGTAGCATGGTAGCGACCTGTCAATCAGCAGGTAAGCCCCGCCCCCTAAAGCACCCCCTGCTTTCTGGTCTGGTGGACTCTAAATGGACCATAATGTACTAAATGAACATCATGCTGGATTGAAGAAGACTTGAAACTAGAGATTGAGACCATAAACTCATGTTTACAATGTTTACTGAGATAATACATCAAGAGTTGACGAATAAATACGAGAATTGTGTGTGTGTGTGTGTGTGTGTGTGTGTGTGTGTGTGTTTTGCCCAACCCTAACCTGAACTCCGGCGTCAGGTCAGGTTTGAGGCCGTAGAAGGAGGTGGACAACGTGAGCATCCAGTCGGGAAGGAAAAGTCCGTCCTCGCAGTCGAGGAAGGGGGCGCTGGCCCAACGCACTCCGCTGTGATTGGTCACGTAGCTGTCCCCCTGCCTCCACTTGGGCGTGTCCAAGGTGCTGAGGTCATTGAGGAGCACCCGCTTGGACAGCGACGCCGGCTGGTTGGGGAACTCCGGGAACTTGAAGCTCCTGAACCAGCTGTCGTTGGGCGCCGGTGTGGGTGGGTGCAGGCTCTCCCACGCCTTTGACAAGTCCTGGAGGATGATGGTCTGCACCTTGGCCGCCGGGTTGCGTGAAGCGCAGAGCACCAGCTGCGGCGACAGGGACGACGGGTCGGCGTCGAAGGTGAGCAGTGACCGTCGGATGAGCGGGTCAGCCTCCAGGAGGGCACGGACCATGGCGTGGTACCACTCAATGTCCTCCTGCACAGTGCTCTCCCTGAGGTCGCTGGCCTGGAAAATCATGTTGAGGAAGTTGGCCATGTTGGCCAGCGCGTCCAGAGCCGGCCGGAGGGGGGCGCCGAAGCTGGCGGGGAGGGATCCGGTCTGCCCCGGGGGGCTGTAGGCCCGGGAACAGCGGGCCACCCTCAGGGTGGAGGAGTCCCCGGTGTACAGGAAGGTCTCCGCCGGGGACCAGTCGTCCTCTGGCTGCTTGGGAGCTTCCGACCGTGGCGACGCAGACCCCAAAGCCTCTGGGGGCCTGAGGGAACTGGATGGGGAGGGGGAGACGCTTGAGATTCCTGTGCTGTTTGACAAAGAGTCGGTGGCTTGGTTTGCCTCCACGGTGAGCCCCGGCGGGAACTTTGGAGTCACCTGAGCTCTGAGGAGCGATGGGAGGAGCAGAAGAAGCCAAACAGCACCCATCCTGAATTCTAGAAGAAGAAGGAGAAGAAGGGGGAGGTATGTGGGTCGCACTCCTACAACACCTTCTCTTTTTTGGCGCGTTTGAACCCCGTTGTGGTTCCGTTGAGGTGAAAACCAAAATGTCACATGTTGGCAGAGGTTTGGACTTTCTTCATCTTCACATCAGTGAGGCGGCGCAGCAGCAGCAGCAGGTGTCACACTCGCAGCGATCGGCTCCATCTGTGCACGGCATGAACGCACTCCCGCTCACACAAAGAGATCATTGGATCCGTGTCCTCGGTGGTGCTGGAAGGTGGAGGACGCAGGGAGAGATCCCTGCATCTCTGCAGTCCGTCTGCTCTCCGTTTCTAGTTGCAAAAAAGACGTGCACCCAAAAAAGCTTCCAACGCAAGAAGGAGGAGGAGTATGAGGAGGAGGAGGAGGAGGGAAAAGCCCCAGAGTTGTGGGATCCCCGTGTTCAGGTGGGAGGAGGTGAGGAAGTGTGTCACAGAGATGGAGAGTCGAGAGCAAATGTCCTCCTGTTTTCTCCTTCTTGTCTGCCGCTCTGCTATCTGTTGCTCCAAAGAGCCTCCAGCTCATCTGACGGAGGTTTCTGATGCTCGACCATCCTCCCTCCCTCCCCCCTCTCTCTCTCCCATTATTACCCTCCCTCCCCTTCAGTCACCCTCCGTATCGACGGGGACGTTCACCAGTGCTGAGGTGATGAGAGTGGTACATCTGTTGTGTGTGTGTGTGTGTGTGTGGTGTGTGTGTAGAGGATGATGCAGTCAGTGTGAGATGAGGGTTAAGCTCTGCTGCATCTCAGCGTCCATCAAGAATTCCCCTGCTGGATGGATGGATGGATTAACCCCTCCTACACAGAGGAACTGGATGGGGATGTTCATTTACTGCACACACACACACACACACACACACACACACACACACACTTGGGAAGATTATAACCAGTATGTTGACATATACGTATAATATAACGTATAAAAATATTAACATATTAATGTTATAATTTGATGTAGTTTTTTTTTGCAATGTCAGGGAATTCCCCCACTTGTGTGTGTGTGTGTGTGTGTGTGTGTGTGTGTGTGTGCACCAAAGTCTGGACGAGCGAGAGATGCTGCATGAGAAGCGTGAGAAAAAAGGGGTGAGAGATAGAGAGAGGGAGAGAGAGAGAGTGTGAGGGGGGGTGAAAGTGAAGTATGCTGGGAGGAGTGATGCAGGCAAGAATCCTTGTTTTGGTGACCATGGCAACCAGTTTCTGAGAATCACCCCTCCCACCCCATGCACACGCACGCACACACACACACACACACACACACACACACACACACACACACACACCACTCCCACCTCCAACCCCGAACCCCGGGACTTCACTGCAGCACCTTCGCTGCAGTGAAGTCCTGAGGAAGACAAAACTGTCCTGTGTGTGTGTGTGTGTGTTTGTGTGCGTGTGTGTGTGTGTGTGTGTGTGTGTGTGTTTGTGTGCGTGTGTGTGTGTGTGTGTGTTGTGTGTGTGTGTGTGTGTGTGTGTGTGTGTGTGTGTGTGTCGCGTTGCGTGTTTTCTCATGCAGCCGTCAAAGGAAAACAACAAGGACGAGACGAGATTCAGGCGTTTGAACACATCACGAGTCACGTTCTGCTCCTTCACTAATCTCTTTGTTTTCACTCCTCTCTCTCTCTCAAAGTCTTGCAGTGCTTTTCTTCTCGACTCTACCCGTTATGTGTCTGGTGAAAGGAGTTCTTCGAATAAGAATCTGCCACAAAGCACAATATTCCATCATCAGTCGTTGAGAAAAAATCATCAGACGTCTTACAACGATATAAACCAGGGTCCTGTTTCCTCAAAGCATTTTTATCAAGAGCAAACCTGTGTTTCTGAAAAGTGAAGCCAAAATCTTAAGCACCTTAAACCTGCAATCTCTCTGCCGGCCACCAGGGGGCGACTCCTCTCTGGTTGTATAGAAGTCTATGAGAAAATGGTCCTACTTCTTTCTGCTGGCCACCAGGGGGCGACTCCTCTCTGGTTGTATAGAAGTCTATGAGAAAATGGTCCTACTTCTCTCCGCTGGCCACCAGGGGGCGACTCCTCTCTGGTTGTATAGAAGTCTATGAGAAAATGGTCCTACTTCTCTCTGCTGGCCACCAGGGGGCGACTCCTCTCTGGTTGTATAGAAGTCTATGAGAAAATGGTCCTACTTCTCTCTGCTGGCCACCAGGGGGCGACTCCTCTCTGGTTGTATAGGAGTCTATGAGAAAATGGTCCTACTTCTCTCTGCTGGCCACCAGGGGGCGACTCCTCTCTGGTTGTATAGAAGTCTATGAGAAAATGGTCCTACTTCTCTCTGCTGGCAACCAGGGGGCGACTCCTCTCTGGTTGTATAGAAGTCTATGAGAAAATGGTCCTACTTCTCTCTGCTGGCCACCAGGGGGCGACTCCTCTCTGGTTGTATAGAAGTCTATGAGAAAATGGTCCTACTTCTCTCTGCCGGCCACCAGGGGGCGACTCCTCTCTGGTAGTATAGAAGTCTATGAGAAAATGGTCCTACTTCTCTCTGCTGGCCACCAGGGGGCGACTCCTCTCTGGTCATATAGAAGTCTATGAGAAAATGGTCCTACTTCTCTCTGCTGGCCACCAGGGGGCGACTCCTCTCTGGTTGTATAGAAGTCTATCAGAAAATGGTCCTACTTCTCTCTGCTGGCCACCAGGGGGCGACTCCTCTCTGGTTGTATAGAAGTCTATGAGAAAATGGTCCTACTTCTCTCTGCTGGCCACCAGGGGGCGACTCCTCTCTGGTTGTATAGAAGTCTATGAGAAAATGGTCCTACTTCTCTCTGCTGGCCACCAGGGGGCGACTCCTCTCTGGTTATATAGAAGTCTATGAGAAAATGGTCCTACTTCTCTCTGCTGGCCACCAGGGGGCGACTCCTCTCTGGTTGTATAGAAGTCTATGAGAAAATGGTCCTACTTCTCTCTGCTGGCCACCAGGGGGCGACTCCTCTCTGGTTGTATAGAAGTCTATGAGAAAATGGTCCTACTTCTCTCTGCTGGCCACCAGGGGGCGACTCCTCTCTGGTTGTATAGAAGTCTATCAGAAAATGGTCCTACTTCTCTCTGCTGGCCACCAGGGGGCGACTCCTCTCTGGTTGTATAGAAGTCTATGTGAAAATGGTCCTACTTCTCTCTGCTGGCCACCAGGGGGCGACTCCTCTCTGGTTGTATAGAAGTCTATGAGAAAATGGTCCTACTTCTCTCTTGATGTATTATCTCAGTAAACATTGTAAACATGAGTTTATGGTCTCAATCTCTTGTTTCAAGTCTTCTTCAATCCAGCATGATGTTCATTTAGTACATTATGGTCCATTTAGAGTCCACCAGACCAGAAAGCAGGGGATGCTTTAGGGGGCGGGGCTTACCTGTTGATTGACAGGTCGCTACCAATGCTAGTTAGCTACTAAGATGACTTTAACACTGACTTCACACACCAGAATCCAGATGGATCCAGATCCAGTAAGGCTGCTGCTTGGGGTGCACGCTCTAGATCCACCCGTCGCTCCTCCACAGTCCAAATATGGTCACTTCCTTCTACCGGTTGTAAACATTCCAAGATGCCAATGAGGTCCTCCTACCGGCTCACAGGAGGAACCACGAACCATGTATTTGCCCCTTGTGTCCCTCAGCCCGCTTAATAAGTATCTGTCTCTTCCTCTTCTTGCCAAACAAACTGAATTTAAAACAACAAATTGTGTGGGTTTTTTGACAGTTACACGCTGGAACTATTTCTTGTTTCTTCCTAAAGTCTTGTCGTCATAGTGACGTCGCCAGGTTTGGCACCATCAGAGCCACTGACACCAAAACCTTCAATGTGATTCCAGACCACAATATTTTATTAATTTTTTGGGTTGAGTTTGGTGTAAATGTTTAATTCCTGTAGGTCTAGTCTGATGGACCAGCATGAGAAGAAATGTTCTGTTGGACGGATCAGACAAACTAAAAGAAGAAGACAGCGTAATAATATGAGACCGGATGTAAAGGGACAAATTAATGAGTGACAAAAACTCTCTTCCAGTGCTTTCCTTTTTTTCCTCTGCTGCCTTTTTAAAAACGTCCCCATAAAAAAAAAAAACACGAGACAAATTAAGATGTGATTGGAGGTATGTGACAAGAAAAAGAACAAACTCGACCTAAAACACAGCAGCGCAATAACAAAGCTATAAAAACCAGTGGTGTAATGTTAATGCTGCATACTTCTGACCTTTGACCTCCAGGCTGCATCACATCAATACTCGGCTCGGCGGGGCAGGTTGTTAGTTTGATTACTCCACATAAACCTCATGTATGAACAAACACTGCCTTCTTCTCCGTTGGCATACATGTCAACACACACACACACACACCCACACACACACATTACCTTTCTATCTTTGTGAGGACACTCATTGCCGTAATGCATTCCCGAGCCCTTAAACTTAACCATCAGAATTAAAAGCCCGACTCCAACATTTACCTCCCCGTAACTCGACCCAGTTCTTACTTGAAACCTTAAAATCAGGTCTAAACCCTCAAGGATAAGGACCACCCAAAAATGTCCTCACTTTTGAAAAACGTCCTCACTCTCAAAGGCCTAAAACTCAAAGTGGTCCTCACAGAGATAGCTGCACAAGTAAACACACACACACAGCTAGGATTAATGGCCCTTCATCCACTCTCCCGTCATTATCTGAATCACCAGCAGCATCTTCCATCACTGCTGGATGGCCTGCAGCGCCATCTGCCTGCCGCACCACATTAATGCAGCACTTCGGGTCTGTGTTGTTGTTGTTGTTGTTGTTGTGACGGTTCAGATTCACACTGGGACGCTGTCTGTCTGAGCTTCATGTAGTCTGAGCGGTGCTCAGCTGAGGATCCTCGAGGCCCTCGAAAGAAAAAAAGACCCAAAATCCTAATATATTTTTGTTTCCTGAGAGAAATATTAAAGGAGTAGTTCACCCAAATACAATATACAACATTGTACATAGTAGCTCTCGATGGTACAAAAAGACAATAGTAGAAGTACTTATTCGACCTCTTTACTCGAGGGAAGGTGTAGTACAGCCTCTGAAATGTACTACAAGTATTAAGTATAAAGGTATCTATATAAAGGACATTTCTACAATTTCTTTATTTCTGAATCTTACGTAACATTAATCATTCAAAAACATTTGTTAATTCCCCTCAAAAACATGATTAAAACTAAAGTAATGAGCCTGTATTAAAATGTTAGAAGTAAAAAGTACAGATATTTGTTTAAACATGTAGGGAGGAAAAGTAAGTTTTAACAAAAATAAATACTAAAGAAAGATACTTGAGTATTTTTTTTGACAACTTTTTAGGACTTTTAAGTTAAGTACAGATACTTTACTTGAGAGCATTATTTAACTTTGCATTACCTGAAAGTGAAAGTAGTTGTGTTTGTATCTCCACTAGCCCACTAGTAGATATCAGACTCTTGGAGAACGCTTTACAGGAATCTTCTTTAACACCAATGAAACCCTTATTTCTGGAACCACGGAGCCATGGGAGGTGAGCACTATACACACACACACACACACACACACACACACACACACACACACATTTTATCCAGAGTGCTTTACAATTTGCAATCTGGATTCAACCGTTCAGCCCATCACCATGAAAGGTATATTAATTTGAAATGTATATATTTATAAACACCCACCTAACAAACCATCGCTCCATCGTTTCTTTTATAAAAAATAAATTACAGTTATTTTCTTCATAACTTGACATGTGTCAACTCCATGTGACACATCAAACTGTTTTAATAATTCAGTTCAACAAGAGTATAAACTCTGTAAGTATCTATAAGTGGTGTTCATTAGCATAGTCAAGTAATAAAATGCATTATAAACATTTTGTTAAGATGTTGCACTATTTCAAAATACCTTGATTTTGCATACTATTTTTTAAGTATGAGACATCAGTGTTCTTATGCAAATAAGACACCATTGTTGGTGTTTTAGTGTATAAAGACAATTGGACAAAAGTAACATATATATTTAAAAAAAAAAGAATAAGTGTGAGAACACTGAGGTTGAAAGAGTGATTAATAAACTTGTCCTTAACTCATTCAGATATCTGGGAGGAAGCCAAAAAAACCCACTTTTACTCCCGACACCTCATTAAACGTCAGCTATAAAAATAGTTCTGGACACATTAAAGTAGGCAGTGTCAAAGTACTAATACCACACTGTAAAAATACTTTACTTTACAGTAACAGTGCACGTTAATGTCCTGCATTGTAAAATGTTACTTGAAGTACAAACGGGGAAAATTTAAGTAAAAAGTTTGAAAGCTAGCTAATTTTGCTAATTGCTATGTAAATAAATGTTACTATTATATTTTACGTGGACAGTTAAGACGGGTTAATGAGGTATTTCTGGTAATTTAGTGTTTCTTCTTTTACAAATTTTTTGGATACTTATATGAGGGTGTATTAGAGCAACGGTAGGGGGGAAAAGAGGGGGGCAAAAGTGGCAAATTTGCGAGTTTATTACGATGCTAACAACTGGCATCTATGCTAGCTAACTTCCCATGAATGTACATTTATGTTTCTAATGTTGCTTTGATTTATATGAGGCCAAACTGTCATCTTATAGGTGTTTATTGATCGGAGCGGTTGGGCTAAGATGCTAGCGGTAGCTTTCACTTGTTGTCATAACAACAGCAAACATCGTTCATGCAATTGTTTACTTCTTCTATGACCGCTATAAATTCGCAACTTTATAAAGTGGCAAATTTGTTATATTATTTATTGAATTCATTTTGATTTTATTATTATTTTTTCATATTCATTGAATTTCCTACATCTTTGAATTGGAACCGTAAGATGTTTAAGATAAGATAAGATAGAACTTTATTAATCCCGAAGGAAATTATTGTGCCAGAAGTTGCCCAACTACAATAAAATATGAAATATAGGTTAAGTAAAAAAGATAAAATAAAAACATAATAAAATAAATGAATTGAAAAACAAACAAACAATAAAAGAACAAATATAAACCCAGCAGCTCAGCACCTCAGAAACAGGACAGGATGTTGATCCCTGAATTAATATTATAGAAATACAGTAGGCCCTATTTAAAAAAAAAAAAAAGATGTTTCTTATTTTTTTCTGTGCTGTTTTTTAATAAATAAACAAAAACAAGAAACCAGCTGTGCAGTATGGATGAATCGGCTACATGCCCCCCCTCGTGATATTAAAACGCCACAAGACTAATTTATAGTTCCCATCATCGGCGCTCATAAAGCGGTATTATTATGGGCTGAGCAGAGGAGGAGGAGGAGGAGGAGGAGGAGGAGCGGGTGGGGCCTGGCTGGGAACACAGAGGCAGCAGACTGTGGTCACTGACCGGAGACTCTTACTGGCTTTTTTTTTTTATTCTACCCAGATCAAGACCGCATGTCTGACCCAGGGGGGTCCGCCCGCCGCCGGGAGCAAACTGCGCTCGTTTCCCCGCGACGTTTCCCGGATGGATGCGGAGACGAGGAGGATGAAAAAAGCGCCTGATATGTTTTTTGGCATTTTCGCTCATCGCCTGTTTACGGGAGGAAGCGGCAGCAGCGGCAGCGGCAGCGGTAGCGGCAGCGGCGGCGGTGGCGGCAGTGGCGGCGGCGGCTCGGCCCTTTCTTTATTATAAGGGACGGAGATCTCCGCGGTTCGAGCGATGTGAGGAGCGGATCAGCCTTCCTTATTCTCGTGTCGCGATCCCGAGGAATAAAATTATGAACAACGCGCAAGATATGTCGCCCGATTTCGTGTTGATGCGCCTGGTCTCCGCGGCCGAGGACGACCGCCTGGACGCGGACAACGGGAACCTGCCGCCGGGTGGAGGAGGAGTGGTGGTGGCGGGGATGGGGATGGGGAAGGAGGCGCTGGCTCACGGCAAATCCGGCTTGGACATCAGCCGAGATCCGACGGCGGGCCTCGAGCATCCCGGCGGAACCCGCCTGAACAAAGCGCAGCCGAGCGGCGGCGAGGGCACGGCCGCACCTGACGCCGCGCTGACGGAGAGCCGAGCCCCGCTGTCCGCGGCTCCCGCGCCGCAGAGCCCCATGGAGGCCCCGGGCTTCGACTTCGCCCCCAGCCCCGGCCTCCGGCCTCAGCTGCTGGTCTTCTCCAATATAATGCGCAACGGAGACGGACTCCTAGAACTAGAGCGTCGGAATCAGCCGAGGGGCGCGTTGGGTTTGGACCAGAGCCCCGGGTCCGACGGCTCCGGCCCGACTGTCAATAACAACAGTCCGGGAGACGTGCAGCAGCAGCAGCGGGACCTGCTGGACCGGACGTGGGGGGCGCATCCGCCGGTGGTGACCGCGGAGATACAGGGAGCCGCGGAGCTCTGCCGCCGGCACCGACTCATCACCACCACCACCACCCCGCCCGAGTGGCCCCTGTTGTCGGACGGATCCAGCCCCCTCACCGTGATCGACTCCAAATGGGGGTGCGCCTCCAGGGACCGAGAGGGAGCCGTGTTCGAGCTGGCGCGGCGGTTCGGGGAGCTGGGGGTCGGCGCGGTGCCCAAGATGCTGCTCAAAGCCGGGGAGCAGCTCCCGCATTGTTCGTGTCAGGGTGCGCACAGGCCGGCGGGAGGGGGACCGGAGCCCGGGGACGACCCGACAGAGACCAGCGACGCTTTGCTGGTCCTGGAGGGGCTCGGGAGCGGGGACGTCGCCGGCCTGGGCATGGACGCGTGTCCGGGGGAGGGGGAGCCGGACGACGAGCACGGACGCCGCGAGTTTCTACTGCACAGGAAAAGGGAAATAGTTCAGAAAATGTCCGGGTCTTTCTCCATCAGCAGCCTGCAGGCGGAGCTGCGGCGGCAGGTGGAGGGGCTGGACCCGGCGGCCGAGGCGCACCTGGGCGCGCAGGTGTGCAGCCTCCACGGGAGTCTCATCTCGCAGGTAAGCTCCGGGGACTCGGAGGTCGTCGCCCAGGTGTCCGCCATCACGCCGCGGTCACACACGCCGGCCCAGAGCTCGAACCCGAGCCAGGCGTCGACGCCCAGGAGGCGGCCGGAGCGGTGCGCCAGCGCGCCGCGGACCCCCACGGGGCCCGGCGGCGGCGACAAGACGCTCAAAGTGCCGGCGAAGTCCAAAAAGGGCTCGCTGAAGATCCGCCTGAGCAAACTGTTCCGGACTAAAAGCTGCAGCGGCTCCAATCACCTGCTGGACAAGCGGCCCTCCGTGACCTACTCGGTGTCGTCCGCCGGGAGTCTGGTGGACATGGCGAGCGGCGCCGCCGCGGACCAGGACACGGACAGGTGAGTGCGTAATAGTCCTTGGTGTCGCCCTTCCAAGGGGCCAGCAACCAGGGCCCAGATCTGAGCTGGTGTGTCCATAAAGTTTCTTCCTAGTCTGTTAGGGAGTCTCACTGGTATGATGGTGGACACACTAATCCTTTGTTTGCCCCATCTTTCTAACAGCTTGATTTAACTCCTTACCTGGCCTCAGCCTCTCACACATGTTGTTATGCAGACAGAGCTTTTTTCCTCCACACTTAGGCATTATTCACGCTAACAGGGAGGCTATTAAAAAAACATGGTCTCCATTACCAGAGCTGAGAGCATCTAACAGGAAGAAAGTTTTTAGAAACCAAGTCTGCAGGACCTTAAAAGTGCACTCATGCTGACTGAACCTCTACAGCCACTAACACTTCTTCTCTTCTTCTTCTTCTTCTTCTTCTTCTTCTTCTTCCTTCTTCTTCTTCTCTGCACTCTAACTCTTGGTCTTCTTCGTCCTGATGTCCGTCCTGCAGCCAGCCCAGACTGACCAGGGCCCACAGTGCCTTCTCCCCCGCCTCCCTCACTGCCTCCCTCTCTGCTTTCACCGGTAAGAGCTGCTTCGCTTTGCTTCTCCGGTTCCCTCATTTCCTTTCCTGCGTTTTAAAAAACCCTCCCAGACACGCGATGCACCACCCTCAAACTCTCCCAAAGTAACGATTATTCTCAGTATTCATTCATCAGAATCACCTTTATCGGACTAATAGGTGTCAACAGTACAGATACTTGTGTAAAAGTACTATATATATATACGCTGGAGTGGAAGTAGAGATGTTTTGTGTTCAAACAGACTAGAAGTACTGATTCTCCTTCTTTATTCAAGTGAAAGTGTAAAAGTACAGGTTCTGAAATGTACTCAAAGTATAAAGTAAATAGTATCCCTATGAAGGACTCTTTGACTGGCTGAGTTCGTACAAGACTAATAAAAATAATAATAATAATTCCCCTCAAACTAAAGCCTGTTTTGAGAATGTGATGAGTAGAAAGTACAGATGTTTGTTTTAACATGTAGGGAGGAAAGTACAAAATAAATACTCAAGTAAAAGTACAGGTATACAGTATTTTTGATATACTTCTCGTGTGGGACGCTGTAGTAGAAGTTTAGATGTGATATCAAAGAAATTGTCTGATATTTGGGGAAATGCACGCAGAGCGTAAGATGAGAGGATCAATAACACTCTGATGTCTGTAACTCTAATTGATGAAAATGAAGCTACTTCCGGCAGTTGCTTAGCTTAGCTTAGCTTAGCTTAGCTTAGCATAAAAACTGGTAACGGGTTGGAAAGCTAGCCCGGCTTACGAAGATAACACAAGTTCATCTGAAAATCAACAACAAGTTTAATTACCTCTGTACACAGCCAGGCTAACAGTTCCCCCCTGTTTCCAGTCTTTATGCTAAGCTAAGCTAACCGTCTGCTGGCTGCCGCTTCATATTTAAGAGACAGACACAAGAGCGATCTCCATTCTCTCTTCCTTTTACAGTTACATTTGACATTCAGGGCATTTAGCAGACACTTTTATCCAAAGCGACCTACAAGAAGTATATTTTTTTCGGAAAGTTCTAACTATAAAAGTAAGAGAAATGCATTTAGGCAGCGTGTTTGTTTAAAAATGGCAGCGTGCTTCTAGCGGCCTCTCTGGTAGTAGATGTTGATGTCGTTGGCGGTGACTTTCCTTCTTCACTTCCATTAGTTTCTTTTTCTTGGACGTTGAACGGTCTTCTTTCTCTGCTGTTGATCCTCCATTGTGAGTCAGCAGTAATGATATTTATCAAACACTTTAGAGGAGCCAGACTCAGCAGATGGAAGTTACCGTTACCGCTGCTGACTGATGGAAGAAGCTAAAACTCATTTTGATTTTGTCGCCACAGACACGGAGATCCTATTTCTGGGCAAAAGCAGCAAGCACTTTCATTAGTGGGTCACATGATCAGTCACCATTGATTTAACTCACTCTTTGGTAGACAGTAACTTAAAAGACTATTAGATAGATAGAGAATGTTACAGACTGCCACTTTAAGGAGAATTCAGTGTTTTTAAAGCTGCAACCTTCAGCTGTTCTCACCAGTCGGATGCTGTAACTGGTGCAGCAGATACGATGAGACACAGAAAGAAAGGCCTGCGGGCGTAAAGAGGGTGAGGAGGTCTGTAGCTCAGCTGGAAAAACAGGATTTCGCTGACTTTATAAAAAAAGAAAACGTCCCCGCAAACCTTCCAGAAGTCTGGCGTCCCCACATCGCATCACTTCTAGAATATGAGGATTTTCTGTATGACTGGGATCAGTTTAGACTTGGATGATGGAGTGTTTTGAGTTTGGGTTTTCTTTTTTTAACCGTAGCTACCTGAAGGTTTTGGGTCATACAATACCCTCTTAATATAAGCAAAAACTAAATATGCACTCAAATCTCTTCACCTCAAATACACATTTGAAATGACACCTTTTATTAAATAAAATAATATATTTTACTGCTGCTTTATTTAAATGAAATGTAACCAATAAATGTGCAAATAATATTGATCCCTTCTTCACATAACACAAATATAAACCATCACAATAAAATGAGCTTGTTAATGATGACCCACCAATCAAACGGAAACATTAAAGAGGCAGCAGCGGGTCCCATGGGAGCATATAGTGGTTTTTAAAAGTCTCAGGGACCCCAGAAGAGTCCAAGAAGAAGAAGAAGTGTGCTGGTGTTTACCAGCCGGGGTCTGTGATGAAGATGATAGAGGAAGAAGATCTGAAGTCCGGCTTCCCCCTGCTGTTCAGGAGGCAGCGGGGAATTTGGCTCCGAAACACTGAGATTTGTTTCTTTCCCTGCCAGTAAAAACCCATCCTGCAGTTTGTCACTGTGGTAAACAGAGAATCTGCAGCGTCTCAATTAGCCGGGATGGGACGTTTCTTCTTCATTGCAGTGATTTAGGGCTGATTAGCTCGGGTGTAATTTTCCATAAACGTCCTGTCTGGTGCAGCTTTTAATGGAGCTCTGCAGCACAACAAGACAACAACACACAAATCACAGATTTTATTTATTGTTTTATTATTTCTCTTCTCCTTCACCTTCCCCAGTGAAGTTGTTAGGCCTATTTTAGGGGGGCGGAGCTACCCTAAATTGTTCCCAAGCCCCCACCCCCCAATTATTTTTTAATATCATTAAAAAAAACATGTTTAGATTGTATTTATTTGTTTTATTTCATTTTTTTAAAACATGTTTTAGTCATTATTTTCAGAATAATCTCGTACTGATGAAAGGCTTTACATAGAGCTTTAGGATTATAGCTTCATCGTCTGTAGAAAGAATATACTTTAGAAAGAAGCACTTCTGTAAAGCCTGGAATACAGAATAAATACAGAATAAATACAGAATAAATACAGGATAAATACAGAATAAATACAGGAGAAATACAGAATAAATACAGGATAAATACAGAATAAATACAGAATAAATACGAATAAATACAGAATAAATACAGGATAAATACAGAATAAATACAGGATAAATACAGGATAAATACAGAATAAATACAGGATAAATACAGAATAAATACAGGATAAATACAGGATAAATACAGGATAAATACAGAATAAATACAGAATAAATACAGGATAAATACAGAATAAATACAGAATAAATACAGGATAAATACAGAATAAATACAGAATAAATACAGTTATTTGGGTAAAGTTCATATTGATGTTGTCAGATTTCACTGTGACTTGGTTTATACTTTCTGACAGAAAATCACTCTCTGTAGTTAAAGTACGTTCTTTAGACCTGCAGCTTCTCTAATGGAGAGGAATTAGATACGCTATCACTTTAAGACACATTTACATCACCAGGTTCTAAGCATGCAGCTTTAATGTGTCTAACAGTCAACATGACAGTAGCTGTTGTTCAACACAAGAGAAGACTCTTGATAATAGTTCTGATAATAAGGAGATGGTTCTCCTGTCTACATCCTATGACCTCCCTGCCTTCCCTCTCTCTTCTCTCCTCCGCTGCTTCATGGCTTCCAGGTGAGACCGTTTCCCTGGTGGATGTGGATATTTCACGGCGAGGGGCCAACACGCCACACCCTCCCACGCCTCCCCCTCCGCCACGCCGAAGCCTCAGCTTGTTAGGTACTCCTTCTACTTCCTGTCTCGTCTCGTCCTCGGATTATCTCTTGTCTTTGTCCTGCAGACAGAAATGATCAGCAGCCATGTCCTTTTGTAGAGCCTGAAGAGTGCTTCAGGTGGAAAAGGGGTCTCTGTCTTCATCATATTCTTCCTTGTTTTTGCTTTTCTGTCACACGTCTCCGGCAAACAGACACAGACGCGGTTCTGTAATCTGCAGTAATCTCGTTAATGAAGCTTTGAAAGGTCAAATCTGAGAGCAACGACTCAGTCGATGAGTCGGTGAGCGTCGATGAAGCCTCTCTTCACAGTAACGCAATCTGAACGTAAAAATAAAAAACGATGCTGATTTTTCACACTAATCAACAGGATGGCAGTAATAATAATAATAATAGATGTATGATAAACACATTTTTATTATATATATATAATTTATTAATTATATTCCTATATTTTAGGGCATTTCTATAATTTCTCTGACCTTTCAAATGCATATTTTTGCTCCGAGCCTGTTGTGATTTTCTGACCCACATATGCATCATCTTGGTTTTTCCCTTAAACATTGCAGTTGGAAATATTTATATTTTTGTTACAAAACAGAACCTTATAGTCTCAATGATTTTCTGACCTCTCCACCCTGATTGTGTAGAGTTTTATTTTTAATAAAGGCTCAGTAACTCACAGCTATAGTCGCTGTGGATTTTAATCAAACAAAAAGAGTATTTATCTAGGACTATTTTCTGTGGCGGATGAACATTTGGTGTTAGTTGACAGTGAAGATTAAATTACTGAGTAAACACACAACATGAAGCCATCTGATTGTTCGATATCGAGAAAGAGTCTTTTATTTTGGCGGACTGAGACTTCCTGTCTGATGGTGTTGAAAACCTTCTGTCCTTTCTTCTTTGTCCCTCCTTCCTCCCATCACACTCTCTTACCCTTGTTTCCTTCCCTCCTTGCTTTCCCCTTTCCTTCCTTTCCAACATCCTTCCTTCCTTCTCTCTCCTCTCCTGCCCTCGTATCCTTCCCTGCTTCCTTACTGCCTTCCCTCCTTTCTGTCTCCTTTCCTTCCTTTCCTACCTGCTGGCCTCCATCCCTCTCCTCTGCTGTCCTCGTTTCCTCCCTCCCTTCCCTCACCTCGCTCTCCCCTGTCCTGCCTTCCTTCCTTCCTTCCTTCCTTCCTTCCTTCCTTCCTTCCTTCCTTCCTTCCCTCCTTGCCTTCCTCTTTCATTCATTTCCAACCTCATGCCCTTCATGCCGCTCCTCTCCTGCCCTCGTTTCCTTCCTTCCCTCCTTGCTTCCTCCCTTCCTTCCTTCCTTCCTTCCTTCTTTTCCATCCCTCTCCTGCCCTCGTTTCCTTCCCCTATCTCTCCCCCCCCCCCCTCGCTCTCTCCTCTCCTTCCCTCCTTCCTCCTCCAGATGACATAGCCGGTCCTCAGCCTGGACCTTTCCTAGTGAGCGTTATGGGCGCCTCCCTGCAGTCCCTCCCCCTGCCCCTCCCTCCTCCTCCTCCTCCCTCCCACGCCACCATCCAGCACAGTCTCAGCCTCAACGGTAAGACCCGTCGGCCAATCATCTCCTCCCTCACTGGAGACACAGCTCGCTAAAGCGCCGCCAAGCAAACGAAGCTCTCATTTTTTTATTTTACATATGATCATTTTTGCTGTGTGATTATAATAAGAAACATTTTTTAAATTAAATTTCAACTTTAACCTTCCTCTGACCCCCTTTTATTCAGACGCCTTCCTCCGGGCCCTCCCTCATTCGACCCCATCGCCGTCTGACGCCCCGCCCACTTCCAGACAAGCCCCGCCCCCCATGTTGTGCGCCCTGCGGCGATCTGAAGCCAGCAACTTCACCGCCAGTCTGAGAGAACTCGAGAAGGTAACATGATCAATGTAAACTCATCCATGTGTTATTATTTATACATTTTATATTTATCTTATTTATTGTAATTTTACTGTGAATGTTTTTTCTGTTCTTTTTTTTATTGATTGTTTTTACTCTTTTATTCTTCTTGCTGTACAGAACTTTGATGGAAAGCGCTTTATAAATACATTTATTGTTATTATTATTATTATTATTATTTATTATTATTAATATTAATATTATGATTATGGCCTTTAGATGCAGATCAGGGTAAAGCTGATGATAGTTTTCACATAAATGCATTTACGGAGAGTCTGGTTCAGTGTTGCTGATGCTTGTGCTGGTCTCTGCTGTCTCTGCTGGTCTCTGCTGGTCTCTGCTGTCTCTGCTGGTCTCTGCTGGTCTCTGCTGTCTCTGCTGGTCTCTGCTGATCTCTGCTGTCTCTGCTGGTCTCTGCTGGTCTCTGCTGGTCTCTGCTGTCTCTGCTGGTCTCTGCTGGTCTCTGCTGGTCTCTGCTGTCTCTGCTGGTCTCTGCTGGTCTCTGCTGTCTCTGCTGGTCTTTGCTGGTCTCTGCTGGTCTCTGCTGGTCTTTGCTGATCTCTGCTGGTCTCTGCTGGTCTCTGCTGATCTCTGTTGGTCTCTGCTGGTCTCTGCTGATCTCTGCTGGTCTCTGCTGGTCTCTGCTGTCTCTGCTGATCTCTTATGGTCTCTGCTGGTCTCTGCTGTCTCTGCGGTCTCTGCTGATCTCTGCTGGTCTCTGCTGTCTCTGCTGGTCTCTGCTGATCTCTGCTGGTCTCTGCTGTCTCTGCTGATCTCTGCTGGTCTCTGCTGATCTCTGCTGGTCTCTGCTGGTCTCTGCTGGTCTCTGCTGTCTCTGCTGGTCTCTGCTGGTCTCTGCTGATCTCTGCTGGTCTCTGCTGATCTCTGCTGGTCTCTGCTGGTCTCTGCTGTCTCTGCTGATCTCTTATGGTCTCTGCTGGTCTCTGCTGTCTCTGCGGTCTCTGCTGGTCTCTGCTGTCTCTGCTGATCTCTGCTGGTCTCTGCTGATCTCTGCTGGTTTCTGCTGGTCTCGGCTGGTCTCTGCTGGTCTCTGCTGATCTCTGCTGGTCTCTGCTGTCTCTGCTGATCTCTGCTGTCTCTGCTGTCTCTGCTGATCTCTGCTGGTCTCTGCTGATCTCTGCTGGTTTCTGCTGGTCTCGGCTGGTCTCTGCTGGTCTCTGCTGATCTCTGCTGGTCTCTGCTGTCTCT
>CM056824.1:28784211-28851711 GCA_029853015.1 Chelidonichthys spinosus
CGCGTCTCCAGCTGGACTTGGATGGACCCGCCTCTCTCTCTCTCTTTCTCTTTCTCTCTCTCTCTCTCTCTCTCTCTCTCTCTCTCTTCACTTGGACAAGCAGAAACGAGGGACGAGTGTTTGCAGTTGGACGACGACGGCGGCGGGAGCAAAAAAAAGCGGTCAATGAGACGTTTGGGTGCGGAGGACTCGGCCTCGTCTTTGGAGCGACCGCAGAGACGGTGTCGGTTTGAAACAAAAAAATGGAGCATTACAAACTTTGATTTCGCAAAAAAACTTTTCCCCGAAGTTACTGAACTGAACTTTAAAAAAAAAAAAACACACGATGCACTGGTCGATTTGTACAACTGTCGTTTGCTGCCGTTTTCCTTGTTTTTTTTCCTTTCATGCCGTCAAAATAAAAAAGAGGTTTCTGGGTTAAAAGATTGCCCTCCAGGGGGCGATGTGTGCACACGGAGGCAGGGCGGCGTCGGGACCTACCTGGAAATAAACAGAATCAAAACGGTAACTACAGAGCTCACATAATGCTAATGCTAATTAAAAAAAAAAAAAAATCAAAATTGACCAGAAGCACCAGAAGCACTTCTTTTATGCGGAACGGATTTGATGAAATCTTGATGAACAAATTAAAGTTTATACTTAAACACCTCCACCTTTTGGATGTTTTGATTGATTGATTTCGTTTTTTGCCGGATATTTGCCATTTCATTTCCAATCGAGCAATTTATTCCGAAGTTGGGATTTTTTATCGGTTAACGAGAGATGAGCTCCGTCACACTGATGTCGTGTTAACATCGGAGTTGCTAGCGTGTATTTGTTGTATCAAATGAAGAAACGGGCAGATTTTCGAGCCCTTATATCTGCAAGTCCACCGACAACAACCCATAAATAAAAATCAATCAATTTCCTCCCAGCACGTAGCTCGCTAGCCATGTAGAAAAATGACTTTCAACATTTTTAATCTCACCTAAAAGCAGAATCTATTTAATTCGTTAGTCTTTTTCCGATCCAAAAAAGTCTCCAATGGCGACTGCGACTCTCAAGTTAAGTTTCAAGGGAAATTTTTTTCAAGGTAATTTTTTTTTTAGCGTTTTTTGTGCATGACTGGCGTCTGACTTCCTGTCGACAACCAGACTTAAGGTTCAGAAAAAAACTATCGGAGTTATCGGTTGTTATTTTTAAATTTTACAAACAGCCGTGTTTATAAACACCGAGATGCGTCTGATACTCACAGCTCCTCACGTCCTGGTCGTTGCATTGCATTCTGGTCTATTGAGGCTCCCGCCGGTAGGTTATTTGGTATCGGTATTTCAACGCGTAACAGTCGCTGTTTACATTTGGCACGTGTTCGTAGGAAATAGGGAAGAATAAACCAAAGATGAAAAAAAACCCAACCTAACTCATTGGAATTTAAGGCAAAATAAGGCTTTTTTTAAATGTTAATTTATTTTAATTTAATTAATTAATTACTTTTCTTCATCAGGACGGTCCTTATGTGCGACGCCGTATTAGGGCCACTTTAGGAAAAAAATTAATAAATCGGAGCCGAGAGATGGGGGCAATTTTCGGAGAAAAAAAGTTTAGAACCTGGCAAATTTGTGCGTCTATTACGATACTAACAACCGGCATCTATGCTAACTTTTTTTCTCAGAACATAGCCCACCTCTCTCGGCTCCGTTTATATATAATTATACTCCATTATATACAACACACACACACACACACACACACACACACACACACACACAGTGGCCCTAATATAATAAAGTAGCAAATCGGCTACTTTATAAAATCGCGAATTTGCAACTTTTTCTCTGAATATTGTCCCCCTCTCTCTGCAGTGGCCCTGATACGGCGCCGTACTTATGATTAATGCACTTATTCAGATTTTTTTATTCCAACCAAAAATAGTTTTGTGAATCAAAGACAAACTCTACTGGGGAATTTATGAGCTTCATTTCTTTTTCCCACAATGCCCTGCCTCGGAGTGTGTGTGTGTGTGTCTGCCATGACTCATCTCTCTTACTGGTCAAGTTTTATTTGTTGAAATGCCCAGGTGTATTTTGCTGAAGCTCAGCGTTTTCAGTAAAAAAAAAGAAAGAAAAAAAGAAAGAAAAATAAAAACATTGGTGTGTGGCATTGTTTTCTTGTTGTTGCTGTTCTTGTTTTGTGTTTTTATATATCAATAAGATCGATACCACAGTCTGAATATGTTTTCAGGGTTTTTTTTATTGTGATATCAAAAGAAATAAAGGGCCATGGTCAGGATTTTAGAAACATCGAGGTCATGTGTCCCACAACCACAAACAAACAGTGTGTTATTATTTAGTCAACAATGTCTCTAAATAATAATAAACATGAATGCGTCTTGACAAAAAACATTTCTGGACATGAGGTCCAACTTACTCTTTGTTTTCCCGGAGCTTTCAACCGACATGTGCTGCTCAGTTGTCATGGAGATGTGACCGAATGAATGGATGAACTGAAGTATAGATCACCATGGCAACCGAACAAATGCAGCATGATGGGCTGAAAAAGCTTCAGAAACAGAGTCGGTTGGACTTTTGTGATGAGAATTTCTTTTTTTTTTTTGTGTCAAGCTGCTGTTTCTGAGTTCAAGAATGAGTTCAATGGTTAAAAGCTGTTTTCTCAGGTACTCAAATTAATTAATTTTAATGTTCTTTTTAAACTGAGAAGTATTATGTGTAGATATATGAGTCACACAGTAGGACGTCTGTAATCCCCCTTTATCTATTCATCAAAAAAGGAGAAAGAAGGACATTTTTTGAGTTGTGACCTCAGTGCCTCTTCTACACACATCACACGTACGTTTCTAACGACATCACCGTTATTTCAAGCCCGCTCGTTAACAAATAAGCTTGTTAATCAGCAGGATGTCTGCGTGACTTATATGGTTATGGTAATCGGACCAATTACTACGCCGAATACGTTGCTGATTAATTGTTCCGTCGATTAAATTGTTGTAAAAAAATGCCTGACACAAGTTCCCAGAATCAAATGTTACTTCTTCAAAATGCCTGTTTTTTTTTATGTATTGTTATGCACACCACAATCGGGGATCTAGAGATAATCAGTTTACTATCACATAAACAGTGGTGGAAGAAGTATTTAATTAAATATTCCTACTTAATTAAACATACCACAGTGTGTAGAAATACTGTTACTATGTTACTATGTACAAGTAGGCTCGAAGTCAAAAATCTAAAGCATCAAAATACTAATTATTAATACTAATTATGCAGGGTGGCTCGGAATAATATTACTGGAAATCCAGACACCTAACTCCTCTCGGATATAAATTAATATATATATATTTATATACAGCATATATACATCAATAGAGCTATAGTCTCTGTCGAACATTATGATCACATCACAGCATTCAATCAAAAAGTCTCATAGCCGTCCTTGGCGGCTCTCAGTCTGCCACCCTGTTGCTACGACGATCTTTTTATCACAGTCCCACCCTTTATACCCCTTACACCTCATCTTACGTCGTTAAAGAAAGAAAAAAGAGGGGATATCTACTGATTCACAAGTATTTATCTACTATCAATGCTTAATGCATAGGCAGGCAGGTATAGGTAGGTAGTCAGGCAGGCAGGTAGGTAGGTAGGCCGGTATAGGTAGGTAGGTAGGTAGGTAGACAGGTATAGGTAGATAGGTAGGTAGGTAGGTAGGTAGGTAGGTAGGCCGGCCGGTATAGGTAGGTAGGTAGGTAGGTAGACAGGTATAGGTAGATAGGTAGGTAGGCAGGTAGGTATAGGTAGGTAGGTAGG
Organism: Chelidonichthys spinosus; assembly: GCA_029853015.1. Classification (NCBI taxonomy): domain Eukaryota; kingdom Metazoa; phylum Chordata; class Actinopteri; order Perciformes; family Triglidae; genus Chelidonichthys; species Chelidonichthys spinosus. The sequence continues at coordinate 28,788,012 of CM056824.1, forward strand.
TAGGTAGGTAGGTAGGTAGGTAGGCCGGCCGGTATAGGTAGGTAGGTAGGCCGGCCGGTATAGGTAGGTAGGTAGGTAGGTAGGTAGGTAGGCAGGTATAGGTAGGTAGGTAGGTAGGTAGGTAGGTAGGTAGGTAGGCCGGCCGGTATAGGTAGGTAGGTAGGTAGGTAGGAGGCAGGTATAGGTAGGTAGGTAGGTAGGTAGGTGATAGACTGTATCTGCATCCTCCTCCAACCACTAACTACAGCACACTCGGGGTGAAGAGGGAGAAAGTGCTTTAACTGAAAGCAGGACTCTTGTTTCCAAAGCACTTAAAAAAAACCTGATGGAGGGAGGATGCACTGTGGGGAGAAACAGACACGAGTGTTTGGGGGAGGGGGTCTAAAAGGGCCTGTATGAGTTGTGGATGTGAAAAGAGTCACAGGTTTATGATCCAATGAGAAACAGGGACAGCTTATCATTAGCCTGCATGTTGGCTGAAAGTGCTGCAGGCCAGCTCAGCACTGGAGGGGGGTACTAGAACCCCAAGGGGTACTTTGGAGTACTGCAGGCAGGGGGTACTCAAGACATTTTATATGGAGATATTTTATTTTTTATATTAATAAAAAAATTCAATCATCCTCAAGGTCATATTGATAATATGTTTATTCAAACGAATCATTAAAAAAAAAAAAACATCCACAGAGCTTTTAGAAACTGTCAAACTCATTTCCCGTTTTTTTTACCCCAAAGACTCTTGACCCTGACTACACAGAGATACCACGTCATACCAACGTCATTATTCTATTGATTCACAAGCGCTAGAAGCGCTTTGTATAGCACCCTTAAAAACAAAAAGTTTACCAAGTGCTTTGACAGACAAAGCACATAAACAGTTTATAATTATATATAAATATAAGATTATAAATGATATTATAATTCACAATTATTGACTGAAAGTCATAACACGCAAATATATGAGTAAATAAATACATACAATTTTAAATACATTCAGAACCACCCACTGCTCCTCGCGGTGAAACACAACATTATTAAACAGGTCACAAATTACCGACTCAATAAAAAACATGATTAGCGGCTCACAACTCGTACGGTTGTCAATCTTGTTCTGACCGAACTGCCCCTCGATAATCCCATTCGTCGCGAGGGACGTCAGTGAAAGCGTACCCCCCCGCTGTGATAGGCTCCTCGCCTCGTTTTCGGCTTGCTTTTTGGAAACGCCCCCCAACGGGCGAAATCTCGACATCCCATTGGTCGAGCCTTCTTCCGTCGAGCGACGTGCGAATATGTCGCGCCGCGATTGGCTCGGTTGAATTTCAATCACGCAAACCTCTTGCGCTCATTGGTCATCATGTCTGCCGCTCAACGCGCCATTGTCCGCGGATTGGTGCAAGCAGCGCGGGCGGATTCCTCCCGGTGGGGCTTCGGTGTTCAAGGCTCACGGAGAGCGAATGTCGTCATGAGCGGTGGGTAGGAATTAAAACATTGGTGTTTATATTACATTCTACTTCGTAAAACGTTATATTTGCATTGGCCGGGAAAGCACTGGACATTATGCGGTACGAATAATTGTGTTTTTACAAATGCTTCTCGGGCTGGTTTGTGAACCAAAATGAGCAAATGCACTTCCGGAAAAGGGGCTGCCTTTTTTTCTTAACGTTATCAAAGAGAGTTTGACTCGCTAGCTACGCGTCAGGCTAGCCAAAAATATGCGAGTTGTTATCTGTGGTCCTTTGACTGGTCCCCCACCCCCAGTGAATTCACCCCCCCCCCTCCAGCCCATTTATTTCACAATAAAATACAGAGGTGGTGCAAGTATCGGCCCCGTGTTGGTTCGTTTATGAGTAGAAATTAAACTGCACTCTCGCTCTAAATCAGCTTTGGCTAGCTAGCTCGCTAGCTACTTCAGCCTACCTCTATAGTTAGCTTGCCACTTCAGCTAACTAGCTCGCATGCTAACTAGTTAGCATGCTAACGTTAGCTGGTTGCTACAGCGGATCGAACCAACTGTGTTTTTGATGGCGGCGCTATTTTAAAGGCCGCACTGTTTTCTTCCACCCCCAGTGTTGTGTGTTTACTGGGAGAAGCACTCAGATATTGTACTTTTAATGTATTTTAAAATAGCACCGTGCACCCGTTGAAATACTCTGAAGTAAAAGTACACAAGTATAAGCGTTCAGTAGTTCTTGCGCTACTGAAAGAAATGCAGACTGAACCATTGCAGAATCACATTATAGAAGTATGACTGCGATGATAATTATTGTATGACCAAAGAGTTAATGTGGAACTCATCTTAACTACTTTCAGTAGTTTGTACGCGTGCTGGAAATCCTTGAAAACGCTTGAATTTCAATGTGGTGTTTTCCAGGTTTGAAAAGTGCTTGAAATGTCTGTTCTATGTGATGACATATATAATATAACAGAGAAAGAAGATCTCCATATTTGAGGGACTGAAAACAGCATTTTCTGACATTTCTGCATGAAAAATGACTTGAATAGACTTTGGAGGAGGTGTAGGAACCCTGTACTTTAGTTACTGCTGGGGAGCTTAATCCATAACGCATACTTGTTAATTAGGTGATTCATATTTTTTGCATTAATAATCTCAATCTGGAAAGTGATCAGATAAATGCAGGTGAAAATCAATGTTTCCCTCTGAGAGGTAGTGGACTAGAAGTATACAATGGGAATACTCAAGTAAAGTATAAGTGCTTCTAAATGGCACTTATTGCGTAGTGTTTGTGTACCAGGTGACGTTCACGTGTGTGTGTTGCATTACTGCCATGGCCTAAAGAAACCTTTGCATACCTGGTGCTGGTTGTGTTATTGTGTAAAGTAGTGCACGATGTTGTGAAGCTCTCTGCTTAGTTATTGCAGCAGTTGATTGATGTGAACTGAAATCCAAAGTGGATTTATTTTTCATTCTAAAATTACCTATAGTTGTCTTTGTTGACGTGAATAACTAAACACCAAGTGAGACCCCATACATTTCCTCATTTATTTCACATCATATACACTTTTTTACACTGGTTTTAGTCCTAATAAATGTCCTCTGGTTTGACATTATTCATATTAAAGGATTTGTCAGACAAAGAAGAAACACCTATGCTTAACCATTATCAGTTTGTCCGTGATTATATTTCCACGACAAATGTAATCCATTTTAAATGTCATTCTTGTGACTTTTCATAAAAATTGGGTTATATTCATTATGATTACTATCAAACTTGATGGAACAAAACTCTTTACATGTGGATAGTGGTATTACTCTACTATTCAACACTTTTCTCAAGCATTGGTGCATCAAAATGATTTTGCTTATATGCAAAAATATCAGTGGTGGAATACAACCAACTGTATTTACTCAGGCGCTTGTACTTGCATACCAATTCATGGTACTTGTACCTTTTTTTTCTCCATTGCTTGCAACTTTATACCCCATCTCCACTAGATCTCAGAGGGAAATGTTGAACGTCTTCTAAACTATGTCTGTCTGACACCTTGAGTTACTTTCTAGATAAGAGTTTTTTCATTCAGTCCAGTGCTGACCACGGTATCTCCGGATGTGTTGATTTTGAATGTTTGTGATGAAACTCAAGGATGAAGTATTTCCTTTTATGTGTTCTTGGACCAGGAGATGTAAATTCTCCCACTTCTTTAAGCAAAAAACAGGGCTGTTTTTTTTTGTTGAGCTAATGAAACTGATACTTAATATTAATACAGAAACATCAGATGTAAGAGTAAAACACTGTCAGGGAACATTTTACTGGCAAAAATGTATCTCAGCCAGGGGGGGGGGGGGCAGATTAGTGGCTCAGCATGTTGTGGTATTCCGGTGTGAAAGTTTTTTGTGGGCCGCTGCATTTCTAACAGTTTGACTTAATGAGGCAGGCGGCTCTAACGGAGTCAACAGTTCCTGTTTGGTCTGCTGATTAGCAGCAGCAACACAGAGTTCACTCTCAGTCAGGCTAAAGTTCAGCTTTGACACAAGAGGTTGCTGAATTAGCTGGTTCCTGTTTGTGTGTGATTTAAGTGCTTCCATCAGAAATTACCAACACATTATATTTATCTGTATTTCACTGCGCTCATAATGAAGCTCCAGTTTTTCTTTTATTGCTGTTGCATTCACAGAGCTGAGCATATTTTTTTTCTGCAAAAGAAATACATGCAGATCTTTGACAACCTGTCATATATGAAGATTATTTTTAAACCTGTTTTTACAAATTTCTCAATCCAAACAAAGACTCCAGGTATCTGGAAGCGCCATGTCCCCCTGCTGAGTTTCATAAATCAAACAAACTGTAAATGTTTTATTATCATGTATGTATTCATACAGAATAGCATGTCAATATTGTTCTTGTGGTGTTCCATACAAACAGGAATGTCATTTCCAGCTCAATCTTTTTTTTTTCTTTCTCTTTTAAATGTTTTTCATTCATATTATCAGACGAATCTTTGAGGATTCTGGCAATATTTTCACAACAGTTGGAAAAGTACTGTACTGCTTTTATTATTTTACAGAAAGGACAATCGTCTTTTATATTTAATGCTGTTTTTAATGAAAAACATTCAATCTTTATAATGTAATCATAAAAAAGGATAGGATAAATAAAGAAACACTGTGTGGCCGTACTTTCTGACATGATAGTTCATGTATTTGAAAAAAAAGCTCTGTTTTCCACTTCTCCAGCTATGATAGTGAGCTAAAGAGCTTATGTTACGATATTCACCATTATCCTGATAAACAAAACTCTGCGATTAACTCATTGTAAGATCCACGTCGTGTAGTACGTGTTGCTTTTCCTCCTCTAGCTGAAAGGTAGTTTTTTATATATATAAATAAATAAACAACAACTTAGATCTGTGACTTAAATCTAACATTCTGCTTTTAGCACGCACACCCTGCTCTAATTTATTGCTCATCCTTACAATCGTGAAATCAGCATCTCTTTGCAGTCTCTGTACATCTACCATGAATCGGTCCCTTTTTTTCCTCGTGCACTTCTGACTTGTGTTGCCGGTTGCCAGAGCGACCAACGCTCCGCGGCCATCATGTGGTTGTACGTGTCACCAGCTGTTGGATTTTGAAGGCCAGCTGACGTGCCTTGAGCTCAGCTAAGTGTGTGTGGCTGTTAGGTTCATTGAGGCTGTGTGACTCCTGTCATCACTCATGAACCCAATTGGGCTCATTTTGATCCACGAGTCAGCGCTCCGGTCATAGACATTTTATTCCATATTTTATTATTTTATACTGCTGTCTGGAGCCCAGTGTGAGGAAATACTTCAACTACACCATTTAGAACAGGTTGAAAATCACACATTTATACTGAAATCCAGAAAACGGCATGTTTTTTTGCCCAAACTGTGTTGCCTTAGCAGAAAGGGGAGAGACTTTTGTTTACCCATGTAATCCATTTTCAATCACATTGCTTAACTTTGCATTATGTAACTTCCTTCCCTTCAAGCTAGCATGACATGGGGCGTTTTTTTACACGGAGAGAATACCCCTCAATATGCGGCACAGTGTGTCCTTTAACAAGCTTTGGGGGAACTAGAGAGGGTGACGTGTGACATCAGCGTTGGCGATAGTGGGAAGTGTTAATAAACAAGCATCATAAATATGATTATGCCGAGCAAACTAAAACAACAATGGAAGGTGAACCGAGAGTTGAGTTCAGGGGTGGTACAGGTGCTGAAAATCCTTGAAAACACTTGACATTTAGTGTGGTGTTTCAAGGTTTGGAAAGGTCTTGGATGTAGACTAAAGGTCTATAAATGTGTGTTGTATGTGATGACATCTATGATAGAACAGAGAAAAGAAGATCTCCATATCTGAGGGACTGAAAACAGCATTTCCTGACATTTCTTTATGAAAAATGACTTTTGATGATGAACAGATGATGAAAATAGTTGGTGATTATATTTCTGTGGATCTGTTAGTGGAATTAGTTTTCCTTTCATTTGTGGTCCTTCTGTAAAAAGCTGTCTCCAAACATCATGTTGGTTGTTTAGAGGACAATAACATCTCATTTAATGTGATGAACAAGTGACAGAATAAGTAGACTGAATACTGACCATTGGATTGGTACAAAGATGGAGTTTACCACAGCTGGAAGGGGCTGGAAAAGCAGGGAAATGCACCTGGAAATGCTTGGAAATGTTGGTCTTTTACAGTAACGGCGTTGAGAGAAGAAAGGGACTACAGTTGATCGCAGGCAGGGTCGCAGAGGGTTAAAAATGCCCAGTGGAATAGGTCACTCAGTGTAAACTCCTGTAGACCACTTTACTGTGACAGTAACGGCCTCGGCCTCCTTTGGCCATTAGGCTGTATCGCCTGCTTCTCAAGATTTACCCTGCTCTAAAACTACTGGGCAGCCTGCCCTAAATGTACTTATGTCGACTGTCTTAACAGAAATATAATATGCTCAATAAATTTAGCCCCGACACACACACACACACACACATACGATGGCTGCAGCCAAATAATGCATTTTTTTGCTTATGCGACCCGCTGTCCCCCTGGAGCTCCTGGATGTTGTGATTCGCTATATAGCCAATAATTGCAGATACACAGAGTTCAGTTGGGAGCTTCTGCTAGCCATACTTTATTGTTATGCTAGTTCCATTCTACATCGGGTTTTTGGTGTATCAAAATGAAGGTAAACTGCTTGCAGCAGTAGCATTAAACATTACACTGGAGAGTGACTTTTACAGAGCTTTTTCAATCAATGAGCGAGAGAAAAAAAACCTGATTCTAAGGTCTTGACCAATCAGATTCGACTGTAAATTCTTAGTCGGGGACATCCGTAGTGAAATGCATTTAAAAATATAAAAAGGTTAGCTACTGAATAGGACGTACACTTCGGCCCTTTTTATGGTTCAACATTGAGTTATAGAAGGAAGAACAGATGTGAGTTATACTCCACTATATTTAACAGTGAATGCTCATAATTAGAGTGATTAACAGCCTAATTTGCGTCACCAATGATGCCTAAAGATCATAATTACGCCTTAGCTTCTGTCTTTGTAGGAGCGTCCTGCGATGTCCTTGAACGACCACAACTACTGAAAATAGACGCCCGCGGGCTGAATCTGACTCTGCTGCTGTGTGTGTGTCTGTGTGTTTGTTTTTCCAGAACAACAGGACAGCATGGCCACCACTGTTGCTGTCAGTCCCAGTGAATACCTCCAGCCCTCCACCGCTTCCACACAAGTGAGTAACAGCCAGATGTCGCGTCCCGCTGCCGTCTGCACTCTGGTTGCACCGCTGCACTCTGCTGACATCATTATCTCCATTAGCCCGCGGCGCCTTCGCGTGTCAGCCACCGACTCTCCCTTGTTTTAAATAAACGAAAGCAGAGTTTTCTTCTTCTTCTCTTTCTTTTGATGCTAGACTTTAAATGTGGATGTACAGTTTTGACCTTTGGGGAACTTTATGTTCATAGCGTGATATGCCTTGTTTATGTGCCGCGGCCCAAGTGTTGGATTAGAGCTGTCAATTTTCCTCTAATACTATTTAAATATCATTCCATATTATGGATGGATGGATGGAAATTAAAATCACAATGTCATGCTCAGCCTATTATTAATATTAACTACACAACACAGGCTTATACGTTGCCAATGCCATTATCGGCAATGTGGTTGTTTGACTTTCTGTCCACTAGAGGGCGTTAAACCAATAAATATGTTGGTGACAGGTGACAGCTTTCTACATAAGTAATTATTAAGAAAGTAAAACAACCACATTGTCGTTCTCCTGGGGACGCTGTGTCCCCGTTGCCATGGCTACGCCCTCCTCGTCTCACCGTCAGCTCTACATACATCCTGCTGCTGGACTCGTTCCTGATGAATAAGCCGACGGAGACGCGGGTCGATCTAGCTAGCAGTAAGCAGCATGGTCATGATGTCATCGCTTCTAGAGCTCCGTCCATATCTGATAGTGGGATGTGATTCAGAAAACTTTACTGTTCATCAGACTTCATGTGTGAAAAGCATTCGTTTATGCAGGTAGGCCAAGGCGAGGAGGGCCAGATTTGCTAACGTTTGACAGCTCTAATGCCGACTGTGTTGTTCCGTGCAGGACGCCCAGCCCTCTCCTCTGGCCCTCTTGGCTGCCACCTGCAGTAAAATCGGCCCTCCTGCCGCTCAGGCTCCCATCTCCTCTCCTCCAGCGCAGCCACAGCCCCGCAGGCTCCTCCCCATAAAGCCGGCGCCGATCGCCCCGGCTCCGCCCAAAAACCTGGGTTTCCTCTCCGCCAAGGGGAATGTGATCCAGCTGCCTGCCGGCCTGGGCTCCACGGCCCCCGGCAGCCCCATCGTGCTCACCATCCAGCAGAGCCCGGCCCGCACCAACGCCTCGGCCCCCGCCAACATCCAGTACCAGATGATGCCGCAGATCCAAGGTGCCCAGACTATCCAGGTGATGCCGCAGGGGGGTCAGATCCAGCTCATACCTGGCACCAACCAGGCCATCATCACCACACCCATGACGGTACCGGCTCCGGCGGCCGCCGCCGCCACTCCAGTCACGCCGCAGAAGACCGTAGCCATCAAGCCCTCCCCAAAGATGCGGAAATCCAACAACTGTGCCGCGAACATGGTGCAGCTGCCCGGCGGGCTCACGCTGCCGCTCAACGTGGCGACTGGGGAGGTGGGCGGGACTCAGTTCATCACAGAGACGGCGGCCGCCCCGCCCACACCGGGAAAGGGACGGCGAGGGAGGAAGAAGAAAGTGGTTCTGGCTGCTTATCCTCCACCTCCTGCACAGACTGCCTCGCCACCGCCAGAGCAGATGGAGACCATCCTGATAGAAGCTGGTGACAACATCATCCAGGTACATATGACAGTAAAAAGCAACAGAATGTACACACGTTATATTTTATTTATTTCTACTATCATCAAGTGTTGTGTCGGAAAACAATCTGAACATAATTTGCAAACACAGGGTTTGCTCCTGACTTGAGAAAAGGTTCAGTATCTGTGATGAATTCTTCTTCTTGTGTGTATTCAGCCAACAGTTCACTTACACTCCCATTTTAATGAATATCATTTCTTCCCTCCCAGTTTAGAGTGTGTACCGCTGAGTAGACGCCACCACAATTGATTGTAGACAAAAACAAAACAAAGGATGAGTTCAACGTGAATTTTTAGACATTTGTAATTTTTGTTATAAATTATTGTTATTATTATTATTATTATTATGAATGATTATTGACAATAATCTATTGTGATACCGTTAAATTAATTGAAATAATCATTATTAATATTCTATTGTTTTCCCTGTACTAACCTCTCCCGTCTCTGTTTGCAGGCAGGAAACAACCTACTGATCGTACAGAGTCCTGGGCAGCCTGCTATGGTGCAGCAGGTCCAGCTGGTCCAGTCCAAACCGGAGTCTCAGGTGGTTCAAATCCCCCAGCAGGCCTTGAAGGTGGTCCAGGCCGCCTCCGCCACATTACCCCCCGTCCCACAGAGACAGTCGGTCCCCTCGAGCTTGCAAGTCACCCAGACGGACCCGACACCGACACAGGTATCCGTTCAGACGTGCTTATCTGATCTTTTAACTTCTCTCATCATATCATATCTTCTTTTATCTTTATTATCTTATCTTTTTCTTTATTATCTTATCTTTTTCTTCATTATCTTATCTTAGAATATCATATTTTATCTTATCTGATCTGATATTATCTTATAATATTATAACTTCATTATCATATCCTATCATATCTTATTTTAAATCTTATTTTATTATATCTTATCTTATTTTATCTTATATATCATATCTTATCTGACTCATTCAAAGCTGCTGCAAAAAGTGACTGAAAATCAAAACGATCACTCAAAGCAACGCTAAAGCTAAGTTAGTTAACATGTAACCAAGCATTCAATCATTTTATTCATATTGATTTAAACTCATTTCCAATAATTCTATATTTGAATTCTTTGTAATAATAATTATCTGTGGATTACAATCCTGTCTAGAAGTGTGTTAGCTATTAAACTCAGATTTAGATTTTTATCCATCCTAGAAGTCTTCCTCGATCAGCGATATAAAGCACAAATCCCACCCTTTAAATAATACTTCTTTCCCCTCAGATCCTCTTCAAAAACGCCTCGGGCGAGTGGCAGACCGTTCAGATCCAGGATTCGTGCTCCACGACGACAAGCCCAACCACTTCGGTCGCCACCTCGCCGCTGGCCGGCACTAAGAGGACGCCGGCGGGGGGGCGCAAGGAGCGGACGCTGGCAAAAATCGCTCCGGCGGGGGGGATGATGTCGTTGAACACGTCGCAGCTCTCCTCGACGACGCAAGCGGTCCAGACGATCAGCATCAACGGGGTCCAAGTCCAGGGAGTTCCCGTCACCATCACCAACGCAGGGGGTGAGCTGACGTGTGTGTGTCTGGTCTTCCCAAGTTGTCTGTTGGTTGTGTACTTTCTGTTGGTTGTGTACTTTCTGTTGGTTGTGTACTTTCTGTTGGTTGTGTACTTTCTGTTGGTTGTGTACTTTCTGTTGGTTGTGTACTTTCTGTTGGTTGTGTACTTTCTGTTGGTTGTGTACTTCGTGGAAAGCACAAGGCAAAGTCTTTTCTTTTTTCTCTTTATTTATTATTCAAATTTTTATTGAAATCGAAGAACATTAAACAGCACAACATGCATACATCATTTTCTTTTTCTTACTGTAACAGAATAAAATGATTTAACACATAATGTACCAACTGACAAAAGTGGATTTAGACACATAAATACAGTACTTGATGAATGAATCAACAAAACAAGAACAGAAGGACAGACAGAGAGGTAAATACGGACATTTAATAACACAAACAAATAATTAAAATCTATCAAAACTAACTAACTAGGAGCATACTACCCTCCTACAGTGGCTCTGATACGCCGTACTCTTAATTATACAACAGTAAGTATTTAATGTTTAGCTGCTCTTGAAGGATATCAAAATAAAACTCTTTTATTATTTTTTTTTAGATAAAATGCAGTTACATTTAGACATATTTGGTCCCATAATTGCAATAAAATGTCCCCGAGGGTTGAAAAAGGATGGAGTTTACTGAGTCCCAAATCCAGCTATGATTCACAATATTCAGATTTTCCTCTCATAAAGCAACAAATCTCCCCGTGTTTAAAACATATTTTCAACTCTCCCCTTTCACGTGTCATTTAAACATGAATTATAATTTCGTTCCCTTTTGACTCGTGGCAGTTGGCCGGTAGCTTACTTTTTTTAAGCTCCCGTTTGGCAGCTCTGCCTGGAGCCCCGCTGTGTCTCTTACAGTCTGTCTGTGTTTGTCAGGCCAGCAGCACCTGACGGTGCAGACGATGCAGGGCGGAGGGCTCCAGCTGGCGGCGACGCCGGGCCAGCCGGCCATCCAGGTGGATCAGACCCTCACCCTGGAGCTGCCCAGCCAGCCGGGGGAGAAGAAGCGACGCATGGCCTGCACCTGCCCCAACTGTAAAGACGCAGACAAGAGGTGAGTGTGTCAAAGGAAAACTGAAAATAAATATCACATTCAATCTTACTACAATGTTCTGGCTATGTGCTGGATGACACATTTAAATAAAGAGGGAGGTAGTGTCTGAGAGTTATAAGGCTGTTTACTGATGAGGAGAGGTGGGAGAAATCATCGATTCCTTCATGCATCGTGATGCTTTGCTGAATGATTCTGAATTGATGCAGGAAAGTCTGATTGATTATTATTTATTTTTTAATTTTGCAATCTTAACACATTTTATATATAAGCGGTAGACGATGGATGGATGGATGGATGGATGGATGGATGGATGGAACACAGTTTATAAAAGTAGTGAAGTGGGTCATTTCGACCCGGAGAACTCGGGTGTTTACAGAATATGAGGACATCACAAGTCCACCTGGATGCGTTTGAATGCTCGGCTCTACTCTTGAAACTCCCGTGCTGTGCTGTGTAGGCCCGGCGAGGTGGGGAAGAGGAAGCACATCTGCCACGTCGCCGGCTGTGAGAAGACGTTCAGGAAAACGTCGCTGCTCAGAGCTCACGTCCGGCTGCACACCGGCGAGAGGCCCTTCGTCTGCAACTGGGTTTTCTGTGGGAAACGTTTCACACGCAGCGACGAGCTGCAGCGGCACGCCAGGACGCACACAGGTCTGTATGCTGAAGAACACACACAATCATCATCATCAATCATCATGGGTTTGTACGGGTGCTGGAAATCCTTGAAAACAATTGAATGTTAGTGTTGTGTTTCTAAGGTTTGAAAAGTGCTTGGATGTAGACTAAAGGTGTTGAAACGTGTGTTGTATGTGATGACATCTATGATAGAACAGAGGAAAGAAGATCTCCATATCTGAGGGACTGAAAACAGCATTTCCTGACATTTCTTTATGAAAAATGACTTTTGATGATGAACAGATGATGAAAATAGTTGGTGATTATATTTCTGTGGATCTGTTAGTGGAATTAGTTTTCCTTTCATTTGTGGTCCTTCTGTAAAAAGCTGTCTCCAAACATCATGTTGGTTGTTTAGAGGACAATAACATCTCATTTAATGTGATGAACAAGTGACAGAATAAGTAGACTGAATACTGACCATTGGATTGGTACAAAGATGGAGTTTACCACAGCTGGAAGGGGCTGGAAAAGCATGGAAATGCACCTTGAAATGCTTGGAAAGTGCTCGAATTTGACTTTGGAAAATGTGTCTTTTTGTTTCCCTCTGCAGGAGACAAGCGCTTCGAGTGCAGCCAGTGTCAGAAACGCTTCATGAGGAGCGACCACCTGACGAAGCATTACAAGACTCACATAAACACCAAGAACCTGTGAGCTGCTGGCGTGCCGAGCGTGTACGTGGACAAAAAACTCTCCGAAAAACGAACGACTGTATTGGAGGAAGGAAGGGGGGAAAAAAGAGGAGGAGGAGGAGGTGGTGACACCGAGGGAGTGTCTGTGACTTATACCCTTAACGGGTTATTACTCCAAAAGAAAAAGAAATGAAAACAGCGCCCTGTATCCTCTCCCACTCCTCTAGGACACTGTGTACCGACGTGTACAAAGAAATCCTTCCTGGTGGACTTCAAACTGATCCAGCAAATTTATTAATAATAGTTTATCTTTTTGTTTTTTTCTGGTCTGAGCGGAGGCCAAAACCAGCTCTGACTGAACGCGTGAAGATGACAAACTCTGCTCCGCTTATTTATGAACTTCTCTGTGGGAAAGAATGTGCACGGAATTATTTAAACACCGAGACCACGGGGCTGCAGTCGCAGCGTCCCGCGCTTTTACTTTGTTTTTCTTCGCACTAAATCCGGCTTGTTTTTTTTTTATTATTATTTGTTTGTTTGTTGTGGAACATCGGGAGCTAACCCAGAAATTCGGCTTCCAGCACCAAAATAAGAAAACAAATACAAAGTAATTTCCTTGTTTTGTTAATTTAACAGACCCTGAATGCAGGCTAGGTGGTTGACGATGGTTGGATGGATTTGTTTAACCCTAAGTGAAGAATGGTTAATTTTGATTTGAGCTATAGTGTTTAAGCAGGGTTTAAAACATGCCCCCCACCCCCTTCCCCCTAAGAAAAGTTGGGGATCACCACATAAAAAACTCCCCTCACAAGATGTTTTGAAAACCTTTTATAAGTTTACATTGGCTATTTTTTAAAGTGTGTATGCGTTCTATTATACATAATATTGTTAATGATAATAAACTATTTATAAAAAATGTTCCTGACAATAAGTTAGAAATTGATTAACAAAGGAGGTATGTAGAAAAACGACATAAAAGAAATGAGACTTTGAGTTAAAAACGGGAGGCTCAACGTTTTATAGAAGAAATACAAAGACAAATAAAAAAACAAACAAATTTATTTAAATTTTTAGCACATTTGCTTTTAGTGGACCGGGTTTAACGTGGCATTCAGGGCCAGAAGTCACTGTGCCTTAAGAGTTGTCTTTCAAATTTTGAAACCAATTTCTAAACAACGGGCAAAAAAAAAATTGCAAAGCTGAGATTCGAGGTCTTGATGAAGATCCTGATTCCTGCTGGATCTAAATGCGAACGTCGAAAATTTGAATCAAATGTCACAGTCAAATGTGCTGAAGCTTAGCAATGTTTCAAGTATTGTCTTTGTGCCTGGTTAATGGAGCATTATCGAGACAGTTTTCATGAACATTAAAGAAACCGCAAGTCTTCTATCCTGATTAGGTACATCAATGGAAAGTGATAGAGGACCTTGAGTCGTTCCTTGCGGAACACCAGAGTTGTTCTGATTAACCAAGATCGAATGCTGTGAAGCAGGATGCCACCTTTTCATCGGGCGCTGGTGAGAAGTTGTTTGTAACATCTCGGACGATCAGAGCAGCTCGACTCGCACCTGACTGACATTCCTCGGAAACATTCGTCAAAGATGTGGAGGAAACGCCGTTTAAAGGCGTTGCTTTTTTTCTGTTGAAGCTGGACAGTTAGTCTCCTTCATCGACGAGATGCGACCATTGTTGGTGGATTGTGTCGTCTAAGGAGAACGAGGATTTTCACACATTATACGTATGTAAACTACCTAAGATTATCTACCTTTTTTAGAGAAGTACTGCAAAAATAGTTTTCTGCTTCTTTGATTTCCTGTCTGGTCCACGGGGATCAGCTGATACCCCTTTTTTTCTTCAAAAAGTAAAAAAAATAATGTCTAAGAGTTCTCTTGAGTCTCCGGGGTGCGAAGGATTTAATCCAGTGAAATATTAGCGATCACCCCGGTGATAATCCCTGCAGGTACGCTATGTCTTAGGGCTGGGTATCGAACCCTCGATACGTTCAGCACTGAAATGTTTCCTCACGGCAGCGAGTATCGAAGCTGTCAAGTATTTGGACAGATTCATACTCCATTTGTTCTTTTATCCCATAGTTCCTGATTTACATAGACACTTTTATTGAACGGAAAATGTCTTTTTTTTTCACTTGCATTTCCATTGTGGCGTATATAAAAAAAAAAACTCATAAAAACATGTTTATACTTCTAAAAGTAAGGTATCCAAAAAAAAAAAAAAGAGTATGATACCCAGCCCTACTTACACTGTGTGTACTAACATATAAGTAACTAAATTCCAGGGTGTGTGTACATGTATCTGTGTGGTTGTGTACAAGCGTACGCACACACATACATATACATATATATGATCAGATTTCCAGTTGTTTGGCCTGACTTGACAATCGTCCCAAAATGAAAAAGAAAAAATCTTTTCTCAGGCCTTTTTGATCGGTTACTTTGTACATGTTGTCTGTTTTCTAGCTATGTGATAGCTTTAATTCTGATTTAACACGTTGCGTTAATAAACAGGTGAGCAGCATTCGGCCTCCTGTACAGTATTCACACATGTTACTTAAATATATTTTTCTTGCTTTACAAAAAAACAGTGTTGCTCAAGTCGGCTCTGAAGTCTGAAATTTAGTCTGAAGTTCCTTTTTTAAATTAAAAAAACAAACCGACTTGTTAAATTAGCTTTTTTTTTTTTAAATCGGCCGGCGAACAGCAGGTAGCGGCTTCACGTCTGTGTTGAGTGTTTCAATACTGTGACATACATGTTAGAAACGGATGGTGCCGCTTTGCTTAACATCCAACAACTTTGATCAACAGCAAAAAAAAAAAAAAAGCTAAAGTCAGATTGATTTTTCCGAGCACTTTGAAACCAGTTCTCCTCAAAGCGCTTCACTTGGGGAGGGGGGAGGGGGGTACGGATAAACGTAAAGCTTACATGTAGGTGGCCAATATTTGGTGTATTTTTTTCAAGAAAATGTCTGAAGACATGCGATGCCATTGTTAGGATTGAAAGACAAAGAGTCTGCTCATATTTATGTTTGTACTTTATGTCTGAATATGTAAATACAGTTGCGTGTCTGGTGGGACGCAGTAAATGTAGGATATTGGAACACAGAAGTCACGCTGCCTAGTGTCGTGGTTGGCGTGGCGACGCCTGAAGGAAATGGACTCTGTACAGTGTGTAAGGAATAAAATATAATGTGACATTGTACATCTTCATTCCTGCTTTGTATAAGACTTCTAGATCTTTTTACTATTGAATTAAAGATGCCTTAGACAGCTACATCCAGTATTTAATTTTTTTTTGTCTTATTCCAGGTAATACCATTTGTAAATTCCTTTTTGTGTGTGTGTTTTTAACTTATGTTACATGCTAATGTAATGTGCACTGATTTAAAGTATCAGGTTCCAAATGTGTACATTTAATCTTCCATCGTAATGAGAAATAATGAGGCTTTTCCCCAAATTTAGCGATTTTTCTGTTGCCTGGTTTTGGTTAAAATGCTTCTCCACCTCTCCAGGGCCGATACGTCATTTTATGTTCTACAGCCAATTGTTGTGTTTATATGGAGAACCCAGAGAACCAGCAATTCATTTTATAACTTGTGTGAAGGTGCTAAAACATTAAAGTTTGCTCCTTTTCTACACCCCCCCCCCCCCCCCTCCTCCTCAATAAAGAACTCAAACTATTTTAGCTGCTTCTCATATTTTTTCCTACTTCCACCTTAGGAGAAATACAAGATAAAAACACTTTTAGTAATTTAGTAATTGAATAATGTAGTCCTTTTTTAGAGAAAGGCTTTGAATTCTTGAATTGATGCTACTTTAAACTTCTATCCACTTAATTTCAGGGGAAAATGTACTTTTTTACTTCACTGCATTTTATTGACATAATATTGGACTTAAAAACGACTAAATACAACATTAAAATGCTCATCTGTATTTAACAACATAGTATTCAATATCAATGGAACACTTTGAAACTGATTTGATAATTTTATTTAATTATCAAAATATGACAATACTTCTATTTTGAAAGCAGGACTTTTAGAAACCGTGGTATTTCTGTTTTTCCTTCACAAGAAAATATTTCTGCTTAGGACATTTATTTTGAAAATCTAGCGTCGTCACGGACGTGCGTCATCATGAATCGACAGAAGCATTTCTCGCTAGCTAGATGAAACCGGTAACATTTAAAGATTTATTATCTCAATTTAATCGCATTAGTGATGTTATTGATTTATATATTAAGTTCTACTTTATGTCGCTAGTGTCTAATTTACGTAATATTTATGTTAGCATGGTAGTGTAAACCGGTGATATTGTCTTTGAGCTAAGCTAGGCAGCTAGCCTAGTTTGTTTACATTAGTGGACCCAGGCGGTTGTCTTCGGTCTGGAGAAGCTTTCATCTCCTTTTCCTGCTACATGAGTAGTTAAAGATCAGCGCCGAAACATGTCCACGAAGGGAAACTACCAACACGTGTATGTAAAGTATGTAAAGTGTGTTGTCTTAGTTTGGAAACACTGTCTTCTTCACCTAAATGTGTTAAATGTTGACGGGGTCTTGTATTTGTGGGCCAGATATTTTTAACTATATGGACCGACTATAAAAGGACACATCCAACTTCACCCTGAGCAAAAAAAATCTTAGTTTTCCTTCACTTGACCTCAAATAGAAAATACGATAGAAATGAATAAAAATATATACTTAAAACTAAAAGCTATAAACAAATAAAAATATGTACAAAAGAATAAAAAGTATTCACAGTCATGTGTGTTACAAATATAAAGATATGGATATAAATATAAAATAATATACCGGTAGTGCAAATCTGATATCTGATAGCAATACATGAGAAAAATATAAAAATATATCTATGACAGATGATATAAATTATGGAGAAGGGGTGGGATTAAATAAATGCATACTTCTTCCCACTCCTTTTCGGACATTAAAACTTTTTTCTATGCTTTCTAGTCTAATCTGCACTGTAACTCACATCTGGGCTTCAAAGTAACGCACAGAAAGTACCTCATGTTGTTTTTTTTGCCCTCCAGATGTTTTGTAGGATGACAGCGGTCCAATGAGAGGGGCGATGGGGGTCTTCGGGCCGGCAGGCCTGGTTGCAGGCCTCTGTCATACGGACGAGCAGAACCCCTTCCCCGTGTGGCAGGACGGACACGTCAGCTCCTGTTTCAACCAACTCGTCCTCGGAGCCTTGCCTCACGCCGGGATGGCCGTCTTCAGCGCCTGCTACCTCGGCTTGGCAAGGTGAGTCATCGCTGACGTCACTCTGATGTCGTTCACCGCTCGGTCGGTCCAGACAGTTTGTTTTTTTTATTTCATAAAGTGAAATATCGTGCAGTTCCTTCCCACCAGTGAAATGTTATCAACAGATACTACAATAGAGCAATAGATAAAATAGTATATTATTATATTCATTAATACATACATTCATTATAATAATATACATTTATCTATATTAAATCAATTACTATTATTAATATTGTTTTATTACATATTATAATAATGTTCCTTTAAATGAGTCAACTCAATTATTGGTTGTCAACATAGATGGAACCAGTTCTATCTTCATAATATATGAATGACTTTTGTGGTTGTCAATCGTTAATTACTCCTTATATTTAAGAAATAGCTGTTATTCAGGGTCGGATACGGGTACTTGAATTTTAGATGTGATGTTTTCAAGGTTTGAAAAGTGCTTGGATGTAGACTAAAGGTCTATAAATGTGTGTTGTATGTGATGACATCTATGATAGAACAGAGAAAAGAAGATCTCCATATCTGAGGGACTGAAAACAGTCATTTCCTGACATTTCTTTATGAAAAATGACTTTTGATGATGAACAGATGATGAAAATAGTTGGTGATTATATTTCTGTGGATCTGTTAGTGGAATTAGTTTTCCTTTCATTTGTGGTCCTTCTGTAAAAAGCTGTCTCCAAACATCATGTTGGTTGTTTAGAGGACAATAACATCTCATTTAATGTGATGAACAAGTGACAGAATAACTAGACTGAATACTGACCATTGGATTGGCACAAAGATGGAGTTTACCACAGCTGGAAGGGGCTGGAAAAGCATGGAGATGCACCTTGAAATGCTTGAAAAGTGCTTGAATTTGACTTTGGAAAAGGTGAAGGAACCCTAGTTGTTGTATCAGTGGTCCTGTAAGCTTTGCTGATGTTTCTGTGTTGCAGGTGCGACTTCCTCCAGACTTCCCCTCCCTGCGGTTGGACCCTCCGGTGGCTGTCGGCTCTGCTGGCGGCGCTCTTCTTTGCGGCGGACGTCATCCTGGCGAGCCTCCTCCAGCAGGCCGACCTGTACCTGGACGTCCTCGCTGACTGCTGCGGCATCCTGGCCTGGCTGGTCCACCTCGGTGCCGTCGCCGTGCTCCAGAGAACGGCCTTCAGGAGGACCCGAGGACCTCCGCTGCTGCTCCTCCTGGTCCTCCTCTCTGTCCCAAACCTGGTCGTCACCATGACGATTTACTGCGACCATCGTGGATGTTTGAGCCTCGCCGCCGAACCTCTCCGGTTGGCGCGGTTTGTGCTCGCCGCGGCCCGAGCGCTCCCCTTGCTGGTATATGTCCTGGCGTTTGCGTTTCCCTGCATCAGCGACGCCGGCTACACTCTGTACGTCAACGCCGTGGACGGATCCCCGCTCGTCCCGGAGGCGGAGCCGGAGACGGGCGAGATGGTGGCCGAGGATGGGAGCGGCTGGTTTTCCCGGCTCTTCTACCTCTGGTTGACCCCCCTCCTCCGACGAGGGCAGCGAGGGGAGCTGGAGAAGCCGGCCGACGTCTACCACCTCCCTCGGAGACTTCGGACCACCGTGGTTTTCCGATACTTCCACCAGTGCTGGGAGGCCTGTCGGCGAGGGGCGGCGACCGACCCCGGGGAGGAGCCGTGGCCCCGGCCGGTCGGTAGGAGCCTGGCGAGTGGCACCTGGAGTTCCCACCACCACCTGGAGGATCCCCTGGAGCTGGAGGGCGATGTGGGACTCCTGAAGGTGCTGCACGCGGCGTTCGGGCGGCGCTACTACGCCCTCGGTGTGCTGAAGGTGGCGGTGAACCTGCTGAGCTTCACCGGGCCGCTGCTCCTCAGCGGTCTGGTGAGCTTCATGGAGGACGAGGGTGCTCCGGTCGGCCAGGGGGCCCTGTGCGCCCTGGGACTCTTCGCCTCCACCCTCCTCGCCTCCTTCCTCCAGAACGTCTTCGCCTTCGAGGTCTCCAAGGTGGCGCTGCAGGCGCGCGCCGCCCTCGTCTCCGCCGTGTACGGCAAAGCCCTGCGGGCGAGCGGCAGCAGTCTGGCCGGCGCCGCCCTGGGGGAGGTGGTGAACCTGATGAGCACGGACGCCGACCGCGTGGTCAACTTCTTCAACAGCTTCCACGAGCTGTGGAGCATGCCGCTGGGGTTCGCCATCGCCCTCTACCTGCTGCACCTGCAGGTGGGCGTGGCCTTCCTCGGGGGGCTCGGCGTCGCTCTGCTGCTGGTGCCGTTCAACAAGTTCCTGGCATCCCGTATCCTTAGCAACAACCAACACATGCTCCGGCACAAGGACAGCCGCGTCAAGGTGAGGACGGTCAGGTGGTTGGAAAGGTCCACGTAGTGACTGATGATATTGACATTTACTAACAATGATGACATAATAATAATAATAATTAGTATTATTATTGAGTCCATTAGGAGGAACCCCTTCATTACAGAAACACACACACACACACACACACACACACACACACACACGTGGTCATTGGGCTGATCTTTACTTGTAAAATAGTTTCTTTTTAAATATAAAAAACTTTTAGCTAATGTTGAAATTTTCAGCAAATGTTTTTATGCTTGTTTTATTTTATGCTCCTGATTTGACTTTGTAGCCTTTTTAAAAGTGTGTTATAAATCAAATGTTTTATTATTCTAATTAAATCTGTATTGCCATATTTACATATTAGATACATGAATGTATTGACTTATTTTATTTAAGGTTGCATAAGAGCTGTCATGACATCAGATTTTCTCTGCACCGTTATCAGGGCTGACAATATTATCACAATATCTACAGAACGTGTAAACGTACAATCATACAGCTGCTGGTCAAATTCATCTAAAACGTTGATTATTGCAAATTAATTACAAGCAACACACGATGTGTTTTATTAATATGATATAGTTTCATGTTTTAAATATCATGTTAGGGTTTAAATGTAATTTATTCCTTTGTTTTTCTGAAATTAAGACCAAACCACCCAAGAAATACTTCAAATCAAGGAACTTTGAGGGATCATTTCCATGTAAAAAGAATTATAGAAAATGATCAGAATTTTAAATATTCAAATATTTAAAGAGTTAATTTTTTTTAACTCAAAATATCAGAAATCATGCTTTTTAGAGTTTAATTAGTAATTGAAACCGTGAGGACCTAAAAATGTGATCTAGCTTAAGATTTGAATATTTAAAATGCTGATAATTTCATTGAATTCTTTTTAAAATGATAGCTGGAGGTGTTTCTCTTCACTAAATCACCAGAATGCCTCTGTGACTCCCTCAGCTGATGACGGAGATCCTCTTTGGCATTCGCGTCATCAAGTTCTACAACTGGGAGCCTCATTTCACTCAGAAGGTTGCCGACTGCCGTGAGCGCGAGCTGTCTCACCTCCGGGCCATCAAGTACCTGGACGCCATGTGTGTTTACACCTGGGCCGCCCTTCCCGTGGTCATCTCCATCCTCACCTTCGTCACCTACGTCCTGCTGGGACACCAGCTGACCGCGCCCAAGGTGGGGGAGCTTTGATGTTTCAACCTGTGTTGATGCAAACAAGGAGATTTGATCTGTATTTAATTTATTTTCCATTCAATCCTTCTGGATTTTACAGGATTGAAGGTTGAAGGGGTTAAATCACACTCCATAGACATGAAGTTTAGCTGTAAAGGAATTATTCTGCAGTTAAAAACATCCTGATGTGTGTTGGATGTCTCCTGGCTGCAGGTGTTCACCACGCTGGCTCTGGTGGGAATGCTGATCGGACCCCTCAACTCCTTCCCCTGGGTGCTCAGCGGGATCCTGGAGGCCAAAGTGTCTCTGGACCGGATCCAGCGCTTCTTCAAACTGACCAACCAGGACCTGCAGGCGTACTACGCCCTCGGTAGGCTGCTGCTGCTCTCAAGTCCCAGCCGATAGGAGGTCATAGTCTATCCCCCCGGCAACAGGTTCATTTATTTATTTATATTTCATTTATTTTTCTTACAGGAGCTTTTTATTTGTATTTTTTTCATTCAAATTTTTATTGAAATCGAAATTGGAGTACATTATAAAGCACAACATACATACATTTATTTTTATTGTATACACATATACATGTACCACCCACACATACACACCAAAATGTACAAGAAAATAATAAAACAAAAAATAATAGGGTTTGGCTTTTATTTTGATCGTCTTTTTCTTCCAGGTCACCTGTCTTTCCCTCCGTCCTTCAAAAGCAAAAAAAACAAACCAAAACTAATTGGATTGTTATTTGAATGTGGTTTTCTCATTTTTATTCGTTTATTTCTTATCATTTTTTGGTTAAAAATGAAAAAGTTCAAGTTTTTATTTAAATTATACAGCACAACATACATAATTTTCTTTTTTTTTTTTAAATAAAATTAAAAAAAATAATTGAAAAAAGATATATCCATCCATCCATCCATTTTCTACCGCTTATCCTGTATTCAGGGTCACGGGGGGCTGGAGCCGATCCCAGCTGTCATTGGGCTAAGGCAGGGTTCACCCTGGACAGGTCGAAAAAAGATATATAATAATTATAATTTGAAAGGCGTGTGAATGTTGCCTCATAACAAACTCTCAAATGTTATTACGATTATAAATCATTATAGATAATGATTTATATTATCTCCCTTTCTCTCCCAGTGTGTCCTGAAGACGATCAGACATCCATCCTGTTGAGTCAGGGGACGTTTTCCTGGCAGGAGCCCGGCGGTCCGGACCAGAACGGGGAGGGGGGCGGAGCTGAAACCGGACCGGCTAAAGGGAGTCTGCTGCTGCACGGTCTCAGTCTACACGTCACTAAGGTACACACACACACACACACACACACACACACACACACACTCAAAAACCAGAAAGAACCAAAAATATAAATGATGCTCAGACAGCATCGACACAAAACATGATAAATGAAAAAGTGACATTTTAATATTACATATTGTATTTTCTTTCCCAAGTTATTTTCTTAATTTATCTTATTTTGAACGAGCAAATTATTTTTCATGTGTGAATAGTTATGGATGCTGACCTCCGTCTGCTTCAGGGCTCCCTGGTGGTCGTGGTGGGGAAGGTCGGCTGTGGGAAGAGCTCCTTATTGGCTGCTCTCACCGGAGAACTCCACAGGTAAACACTCAAACACCCAACTTTACTTCTATAGTTGACATTTTACACAAACATTATACATATTATTAGAAAAAGCCTCTCGGATCAGCTCGAAAACGCATCATCAAAAAGCTGAAAACAGCTGTTTTTCTTTCTTTGGAGATGCGTGGTTCTCACAGGACAAAAGGATGCTCTTATGGAATATGATGCATTGTTGTATTCACTTTTTTTTTTAAATTGCTGTACATTAAACAGCACAACATATCAACATCATTTTCTTTTTCTTAAAAAATAAATAAAATAATAAATATGTAATTATATATTTACCGACATACATGCAAAACACATCCAGAAATATAACTGAGACAAAAGTTTAAACTACTGAACCCATATGCAACATACCCGTGAATGCAGCATTCATCACGGGTCTTCCTCAGACATTTTACTGCTTTTCCTCTTGATTTAAGTACATTTTGCTGATAATACTTATGTTTTTTGTATTAGTAGTTGGTACTTCAGTAAAGTACCTTGATCACCGACACTGCTCTTTGATGTAGAAGAGATGATTGATGTGACAGCGGTGTTCCCTCCCTTCCCTCAGGCTGAGCGGCGTGGTCCACGTGGCGGACCGAGAGGCCGGCTTCGGTCTGGCGTCTCAGGAGCCATGGATCCAGCACGCCACGGTCCGGGACAACATCCTGTTCGGCAAAGACTACGACCCGGCCTTCTACCAGGCCGTGGTCGAGGCCTGCGCTCTCTCGGACGACCTCAACGTACGATCGCTGCAAACCTTTTAAAGGCTTTTTCCTGGCGGTTCTGCCGCTCGTTGGTCGGTCCGGAGGGAGACGGCTTTAATAACCTCGGAGTAGGGGGCGGAGACCTTTGGGTGCCTCATGATTGGATTCTTGAGTTCACGATTCAGAATCGATTTACGATTCAAAATGGATGTTTTGATTTCAAAATGATTCAAAATCAAAAATGTTTTTGCGTCCATGCTTCAGGACCTGCTCCAGTCCTCTGTGAGCTCATAAAAGCGGTGTGGCAAATTATGGCACGAGAGCACAAGATTATATAATTAGAGATTATAGAAGATTGTATAATTAAACTGATAACAATAATGTGAATACTCAACGGCAGATCTAAGACCAACGATTACATTCATTCATGCTTAACTTTTACAATTAAAAAAAAGGAGTATTATTTCTTTTTAAACGATATTGGGAAGTTCTGAATCAGGTTACATTTAGGTTACATGTAAGTTATATTAGGTTACATGTAAGTTATATTAGGTTACATGTAGGTTACATTAGGTTACATTAGGTTACATGTAAGTTATATTAGGTTACATGTAAGTTACATTAGGTTACATTAGGTTACATGTAAGTTATATTAGGTTACATGTAAGTTATATTAGGTTACATTAGGTTACAGTAAGTTACATTAAGTTACATTAAGTTACATTAGGTTACATTAGGTTACATTAAGTTACATGTAGGTTACATTAGGTTACATTAAGTTACATTAAGTTACATTAAGTTACATGTAGGTTACATTAGGTTACATGTAGGTTACATTAGGTCACATTAGGTTACATTAGGTTACATGTAAGTTATATTAGGTTACATTAGGTTACAGTAAGTTACATTAAGTTACATTAAGTTACATTAGGTTACATTAGGTTACATTAAGTTACATTAAGTTACATGTAGGTTACATTAGGTTACATTAAGTTACATTAAGTTACATGTAGGTTACATTAGGTTACATTAGGTTACATTAAGTTACATTAAGTTACATGTAGGTTACATTAGGTTACATTAAGTTACATTAAGTTACATTAGGTTACATGTAGGTTACATTAGGTTACATTAGGTTACATGTAGGTTACATTAGGTTACATTAGGTTACATTAGGTTACATTAAGTTACATTATGTTACATGTAGGTTACATTAGGTTACATTAAGTTACATTAGGTTACATTAGGTTACATTAAGTTACATTAGGTTACATTAGGTTACATTAAGTTACATTAAGTTACATGTAGGTTACATTAGGTTACATTAGGTTACATTAGGTTACATTAAGTTACATGTAGGTTACATTAGGTTACATTAGGTTACATTAAGTTACATTATGTTACATGTAGGTTACATTAGGTTACATTAAGTTACATTAAGTTACATTAGGTTACATGTAGGTTACATTAGGTTACATGTAGGTTACATTAGGTTACATTAGGTTACATTAAGTTACATGTAGGTTACATTAGGTTACATTAGGTAACATTAAGTTACATTAAGTTACATTAGGTTACATGTAGGTTACATTAGGTTACATTAGGTAACATTAAGTTACATTAAGTTACATTAAGTTACATGTAGGTTACATTAGGTTACATTAGGTTACATTAAGTTACATTAAGTTACATGTAGGTTACATTAGGTTACATTAAGTTACATTAAGTTACATGTAGGTTACATTAGGTTACATTAGGTTACATTAAGTTACATTAAGTTACATGTAGGTTACATTAGGTTACATTAGGTAACATTAAGTTACATTAAGTTACATTAGGTTACATGTAGGTTACATTAGGTTACATGTAGGTTACATTAGGTAACATTAAGTTACATTAAGTTACATTAGGTTACATGTAGGTTATATTAGGTTACATGTAGGTTACATTAGGTGACATTAGGTTACATGTAAGTTATATTAGGTTACATGTAGGTTACATTAGGTAACATTAAGTTACATTAAGTTACAGTAGGTTACATGTAGGTTACATTAAGTTACATTAGGTTACATTAGGTAACATTAAGTTACATTAAGTTACATTAGGTTACATGTAGGTTATATTAGGTTACATGTAGGTTACATTAGGTAACATTAAGTTACATTAAGTTACATTAGGTTACATGTAGGTTATATTAGGTTACATGTAGGTTACATTAGGTGACATTAGGTTACATTAGGTAACATTAAGTTACATTAAGTTACATTAGGTTACATGTAGGTTACATTAGGTTACATGTAGGTTACATTAGGTAACATTAAGTTACATTAAGTTACATTAGGTTACATGTAGGTTATATTAGGTTACATGTAGGTTACATTAGGTGACATTAGGTTACATGTAAGTTATATTAGGTTACATGTAGGTTACATTAGGTAACATTAAGTTACATTAAGTTACATTAGGTTACATGTAGGTTACATTAGGTTACATTAGGTAACATTAAGTTACATTAAGTTACATTAGGTTACATGTAGGTTACATTAAGTTACATTAGGTTACATTAAGTTACATTAGGTTACATTAAGTTACATTAGGTTACATGTAGGTTACATTAAGTTACATTAGGTTACATTAAGTTACATTAGGTTACATTAAGTTACATTAGGTTACATGTAGGTTACATTAGGTTACATTAAGTTACATGTAGGTCACATGTAGGTTTAGGTCACAATTTAACAACTCAACCTTAAGCTTAATGTGTCTTCAGGTTTTGCCGAACGGCGACCGGACGGAAGTGGGAGAGAGCGGCGTGACTCTGAGCGGCGGACAGAAGGCCCGGCTGGCGCTCGCCAGAGCTGCTTACATGGTGAGTCGTGGTCTTCGTCGTCGACCTTCAGCACCAGAGAGACGGTCAGTCTGCAGGAAACACCGGGGTTAAGAGCACGTCTCAGTTTCATACCGACAGATAGCATTGGATTGGTTCATGTTAAACATGTTGAACAGCATGGATGTCTTAAGGTGTCCTTGAGTGCTTTGAAAGGCGTCAGCAGGCGTTTCTTCTTCTCACAGGACAAAGACATCTACCTCCTCGACGACCCGCTGGCGGCGGTCGACGCCGACGTGGCCGAACACCTCATGCAGAAATGCATCGTGGAGCTCCTCGGGGAGAAGACCAGAATCCTTTGCACGCACCGCGTAGAGTTCGTGGACAAAGCTGACTTGGCGGTTCTCATGGACAACGGGACGATCATCAAAACGGGTAGAAACAAACATCCGGCAAAATAAATGTGTTGTTTATCTCTTTTGTTTTACCAAAATATTTCCTCCCACCGGCTCGGTGTGGTTTCTGTCTGCAGGCACGCCGGCAGAGATCCTTCCTTTGGTCGAGGCGGTGCCGAAACAATGGAAGAATGACCAAAACATGAAAGAGAAGGGTTTGTACTCGCCTGCAGGGTCGGGATGTTGTTTAGTTTATTTCTGCTACTTTAGTCTAAACTGAAATATCAACAGTTGATGGATGGATGGGCATCAACCGAGGTCGTGTTTTATCGGGTGTTGCTGATTAAAAACCTGATTATTTCCACATCCTTTCTTTGTTTTGATCAGAGGGCGTGGAGCAGGAGGCCGAGGAGCCGGCGGCGTCCCCCCACCTACTGGTGGACGACGTCGACGCTGACCCGTCGGGGGCGGAGCAGAAGCAGGTGGGGGGGCTGGCGTGGAGGGTTTACCAGACCTACTGGGTCGCTGTGGGCGGAGTCCTGGCCGCCTCCATCCTGATGTCTCTGCTCCTCATGCAAGGTTTCTGCTCGTTGTTGAGACATTTATTTAAGTCCATTAAATGCTTCTTCAGCAATCGAAGCAAAATAATGAATATATATATTCAATATGCGGTCTTTAGTTTGATCATCTGACTTCAATTCATCTAAAAAGCAGAAGAATTTCCACTTTCTGTTTTAAATCCACGTTTCTTTCTTGTTGTGTGATCAGCCTCTAAGAACGTGTCTGACTGGTGGCTCTCTCACTGGGTCTCAGAGCTGAAACACAACGGCTCCACCGGAGGAAATAGTTCCTCATGGGCCGCCTTCAGCTCACCGCCGCTGCTCCTCTTCTCACCCGGAGGCTTAATGTAAGTTCTCCAATTAATAGCGTTTTTTCTTTTATTATTGGATGAGAACACATTCGGTTTTGTCCAGGAGACGGATTTTAACGGTGTCACTTTAGACTAAATAAAATGTTTTCTTCTTTCCTTAAAGATTTAAAAACTGTTTAGTTCAGACATCGAATGTGTTTTTTACATTTGGCCCCAGACGAAGAACAATTAAATGATTCAAACTTCCATTAAGTCTACTGCAGAACTTTTGAATTAGTTTTCCAGTTCAGTAAGTTGGCCCTCGATCTAATTATTAAGTAAGTCAATATTTATAATGACTTTTATTCATGAGAAACATAAATAAAAGGCGGCCGTTAAACACTGACTTGAAAAAAGGCCGATTGATTTGCTGATTTTCTAGCAGGAATGTTGCCTGACCAGGGTGAGGACTCGTTCATCTCTGCTTACCATAAAGAATATTTGTAGTTTAACTTGGAAAAGGAAACAGTAGAAACATGAAATGACATATTTGTATACTTTAGAATAGTCCTGTTAAATAATCTCTAAACCGGACTCTCTTGTTTTTGCTCCCAGGTCTCCTCTGTCCTCGCTGCCAACTCTGACACGCAGCAACCGGAGCTCTGATGTCGGCTTCTACCTGACGGTGTACGGCTCCGTAGCCGCGGCCAACACCGTCTTCACCGCCCTGCGAGCGTTCCTCTTCGCCTACGGAGCCATCCGCGCTGCCACGGTGGTCCACAACAGACTCCTGGACCGGGTCCTTAAGGTGCGTCGCCCAGGACAGATCAGAGGGCTTTAAAATGAGCCTTGATTTACTGAACATCCCATGACCTCATATTATATAAAACATATCATATATGTCTGTTTTTTTGTAAATAAATATATTGATTAGAGCAGCTTTTAGATGGACGTTCTTCTGCTGTTTTCTCTTTCTAATTGGGAGGTTAAATGGTTTGAACTTCCTGTTTCCCATCAGGCCACGGTGTCTTTCTTCGACACCACCCCGATGGGCCGCATCCTCAACCGGTTTTCCTCGGACCTGTACACGGTGGACGACAGCCTGCCGTTCATCCTGAACATCCTGCTGGCCAACGTGTTCGGTCTGCTGGGCATGCTGGCGGTGATCAGCTACGGCCTCCCCTGGGTCCTAGTGCTCCTGCTGCCCCTGGCTCTGGTCTACCACCGCACGCAGAGCTTCTACCGCCACACCTCCCGGGAGCTGAAGCGTCTGTGCAGCGTCACGCTGTCGCCCGTCTACTCGCACTTCTCGGAGACGCTGACCGGTCTGGGGACGGTCCGGGCCAGCGGCAGCTCTGCCAGGTGAGACATATTTAATTTATTTTATTTATAGTGCAATACAAGTGTCAAATATACACTCTTGACACATCTGTCATTAATGGACACGTTATAAATAAAATATGGTCCTTAATGCTTTTTATAAGTATTTGCACGCTCAGATTGTCAACAATATTTATATTTGGGAAGATGTACCCACATTTTTAGATTTGGTATTAATCTTCTCAACAACTTCACAGTATGTTTTAATTGTTTAAAACATGAGAAAATATGGTGAGATTTCCATCTTCATATTCTGTTTCCCTGCATGTCCCTGCAACCGTTTGCTATTTTGAGTACTCTTATATCAAACTTCCTCTCTTTGCTCTTCTTGTAAAAGCTAAGAATATTTTTGATCCATAAATCCATAACCTTTATATCCCAAAACTAATGCTTACTATTGCAAAACAAAAAAGGCGCCTGCACATTTATTTCCAGAGAGTCTGGGCAAATGAATGAAATAAAAAATGTTTTTCCCTTTCAGAAGTTGCTCTGATTTGGGTGTAAGTGGGTTCCTCCCAAACTGATGCTCCGCCTCTTGTCTTTAAAATCGCCACGGTAACAACAGTCACAGGCTGGTTTTGTGGTCCCAGGTTTGAGGAGGAGATCGCCAGGCGTCTGGAGCAGAACCAGCGCTGCCTGTTCCTTAGCAACGCCGCCATGCAGTGGCTGAACATCCGCCTGCAGCTGATTGGCGTCGCCGTGGTGACCAGCCTGGCGGTGATCGCCGTCGTCCAGCACCAGTACAACTCCGTGGATCCGGGTGAGTCCTGCCGGAGCCCAATGTGCAGATGCCAGGGTCGGATCCCATAATGTGTGTGTGTGTGTTGCTGGCTTCAGGTCTGGTGGGTCTGTCCCTGTCCTACGCCCTGTCCATCACCAGCCTGCTCTGTGGACTCATATTCAGCTTCACCCAGACGGAGATGCAGCTGGTGAGTGTGGAGCGGACCGAGGAGTACTCCACCGGCCTCCCCACCGAACCGCAGCACCACAGCTCACAGGTCAGACCGGCACACTGAAGAGAGGGGGTTTTGGGGACAACGTGTCTGTAGCAGTGGTTATGAAGTGGTCCAGCACCAGGGTCCAGATTAGTCCTACATCCATCCATCCACGCTGGGTTTAAACCAGGACCTTCTTGCTGCCACTGTGCTGACGTTAGAGCACATCTCCCAACATGGTGACTGCTGAGCCGGCAGCTAGCAGCTAACAGTGCTAAAAGTGCTGCCGACAAAGCTAATGGTGCTTCAAAATAAAAATAAACAATCATGACCTTTCAAAGTAAAGTTCTTTTTGACAAATTTGACCCACATGCTCATGACTCACCAAGTTGGGACCTGCAAAGCTGATATTTACTGTTATCGTTCACATTCCTGCCGAAACCTGAAATGATAGCTTTGCTATGGATCTTAATAAGTTTGTATATCCACGGGGGAAAGGAAACTCCCTTTTAACCAATACAATACAAACAAGTTAGTTTGCCAGTATTTTTAACTATATTAAAGTGTTTGAGGGTGAATGTTCCTCTAAAAGACCGTTTTATTAGATGTATTTACTGAACGTATAAGGAATGGCTTGTTTCTCCTCCTCCTCTCCGTTTGAACGCCAGCTGGCGCCGGCGTGGCCCGAGCAGGGCTGGGTGGAGTTCCGCGGCGTGGTCTTGGCCTACAGGGAGGGTCTCCCCAACGCCCTGGACGGAGTCAGCCTGGTGGTGCGGCCCGGGGAGAAGGTGGGCATCGTGGGACGAACGGGCTCCGGGAAGTCCACCCTGTTCCTGGCCCTGTTCCGTATGGTGGAGCTGAACCAGGGTCAGATTCTCCTGGACGGGCTGGACGTCGGCACTGTGGGCCTGGCTCAGCTCAGGTACGCCGGGTCGTGGCGGGGGTTGGGATCGTGACCTCACATTGATCATTCAACACAAGAGTGTGGCTTTAAAAGTCACATTTAAAACAAAAACAAAGGAAAGAAATAAAAAAATAAATACATAAAATAAAGAATATATAACATATAAATTATAAAAATAACAAAGCAATATATTGCAGTAGTAAACAGTATCTATAGAGAAAAAAAAAAAATAATAATAATCCCCAAAAAACTCCTTTCTCCTCTCATTCCCCTCACGTCCCGGCAATCTTACCAAATTCATAAAAAAAATAAATAAAAAGCTGTTATTACATAATTAAACAATGTGACATTTTGTGTGTGTGTGTGTGTGTGTGTGTGTGTGTGTGTGTGTGTGTGTGTGTTGTGGTGGCGCCCTCTGCAGGTCCAGGTTGGCCATCATCCCCCAGGACCCCTTCCTGTTCAGCGGGACCATCAGGGAGAATCTGGACCCGTGCCGGCGACACTCGGACCAGCAGCTGCAGGACGTGGTGGACCAGTGTCACCTCGGCGCCGTGGTCCACAGGATGGGTGAGAGGGGGGGGGAGGATGAGCAGGGCGATGCTGGTTAAAAAGGAGGCGGGTCCGTTCTGAGTTAATCCACCTGACTCACGGTCTTTTTAATTAACAAAGTGCACTCCGCCCTTCATTATTCCTGCATTCTCTGCTTCTGTGATTGGTTGATGCAGAACATCTAACAGGTGCAGCCAGGACAGGTTAGCACTTATTATTATAATGTTACGTAAAATCAAGGTATCATCTTCTTCTTATTTTCATCCTCCTCGCTTACATTTATCCATTATTTATTTGAAAGAAAAGAGGAGGCGAGACCCGGTGGGATTTAATCTAGTTGGATTTAAGTAAAACACGAGCTGCTGGAGTTTCATCTGCAGCTGATGCTGCTGCACTCACGGGTTTAGTGATGGATCAGCAGGAATGAGAGATGATGAAGATGATGAAGAGGAGGGTGTGCATCTCTCTCTCAGGTGGTCTGGATGCTGAGGTCGGGGAGAGAGGACGATCCTTCTCTGTAGGACAGAGGCAGCTACTGTGTCTGGCCAGAGCCCTGCTGACCCGGGCCAAGGTGAGACCTCGGATCCTGCTCACAGAGGGCACATCATTTAGATTTGGTAACCATATGATAACGATGGAAAGAATCCGGCCCAGAAACGACAAGCTTTTAATGTGTCGCCGTAATTATCATCGTTAAAACATCGTCGGCTACTTTTAAGTACCTCCTCAATTATGCTAATTGGTGCTTTCACTAGTAAACGTTTAGAGAACCGGGTGTAATCTTATAATTGGGTATTCAAACACACCCATCTTTTATTAATCTGCTCTATCCCGCTGGGCGTTTTGTTCTCATCGTGAGAGTCACCTGTTTAAAAGTTGACAGCCTCACGCTGCACATTGAGGAAGGCCTGTTTTTTGTTTCTTTATCCCGATTGACAGTTTTTACGAAAGAGAGAGAGGCCGGCAATATTCAGAGAAAAAAAAGTTTATTCCGATGCTAACAGCCAGCATCTATGCTAGCTAACGTCCCATGAATGTACGTTTATGTTTGTAATGAATCATCCCAACGTGTGACATCACCTCGTCCTTAGGGTGATGATGTTGATGCTTATTGTTGCTTTTATTGATATGAGGACAAACTGTCATCTTATGGGTGTTTATTGATCAGGGCGGTTGGGCTAACATGCTAGCGGTAGCTTTCACTTGTTGACAACAAGAGAGGAAGTAAACGAGTTGCTTGACCGGATGTTTGCCGTTGCTATGACAACACATACATTTTCAAGTATAAACTTGCAAATTTGCGACTTTTTTTCTCTGATTATTGCCCCCCTCTCTCGGCCCCGTTGTTGTTGTTTTTCCTACAGTGGCCCTGAAACACCGTCGTATTTGTTTTAGGAATAATTGCTGCTCTGCTTTAACTTGTGTTTCTGGTGAAATAACCTCGGACGGCGTTTCCTCCTCGTGCAGGTCCTGTGCATCGACGAGGCCACGGCCAGCGTGGACCAGAAGACGGACCAGCTGCTGCAGGAAACCATCAGAGAGAAGTTCAAAGACCAGACCGTCCTCACCATCGCACACAGGTGAAAAGCTGCTTCATGCAACACAAATCCGTTTCCAGTCGTGTCTATTTGTGTCAATTTTGGATCTAAGAGGGTCTCCTTTTAAACCTTTTAGGATCAACACCATCATGGACTGTGACCGGGTGCTGGTGATGCATGCTGGGAAGGTGGCGGAGTTCGACTCCCCGGCCGTTCTTTGCCAAGCGGACGGCTCCATCTTCCACAGGCTGGTCGGTAGGAACGGGACACTGAAATGAAGGGGGAAAATATTTATTTATATATATATATATATATATATATATATTATTTTGGAAAGGTTTCTTGAGAAATCGCTGCCTTTTTTTCAGCAACTCTTCTACTGGAGCAGGGAATGCCTTGCTCCAGGGTTCTTTTGGACGGGGAAGCGATGACTTTGCGGATATTTTTTCTCCGTTTTTGCTGACATTTAGTTTCTTTTAATCGATGATCCTCAAACGGTGTTGAAGACGGAGTGGAAGAGGAAGATTGTTGATCCATAAAAACCCCCTTAATCATTTTTTGAGGACATTTGTAACCATGAAGCATTGGGGAATGAAGTATTTGCCCTCCTGAGATTTGTTTTAATTGATTACTACAAGCAGGTAGCTGGCAGCAGGCTTTACACACATGACTCTGAACTGAGCTGATTCTGGGTTCTATTTTCTTATGTTTAAATTGTCTTCTCTTAGTATGCACTTTGCAATCACTTCCCTGTATATGTAGTACAGTCATGTGGTCAGATTATTTTAAGATTTTCTTTGTAAAAATGAGGTTTAAATGATGGTCTGTCTTTGATGACGTGTTATAATCAAACTATGAACACCGAACCCTGGATGACAACATTTGAGCTCCCTCCTCTTAACAAGCCAGTTGTTATAACTGTTAATCACCACACAGAAGGTTTAGAGCGACGTGATACTCCCAATAAAGCCTTGTGATTGACTGTTACATTTGAAAAACATCTTAATATCTTAACTTATCTTTTTTTTGGGGGGGGGGGCGGGGGGTTCATGTGAGTCCTGGAGATCAGGCTTTATTTCATAGAAATTATGTGTTGGTGTTCCTCAGGGAAGTTGTTTCGGTCCCCTGCCGTTTTTTTGTTATAGGTGTGTTTTGGGGGTATTGATGTTACCTCAGACAACATAATGTGGATTTCTTGCTGCAGCATGCCGACGATAAAGGATTTTATATTGTTGTTGAGACAAATGACGCAAATACATCCTGTTTATGTGTCTGTAGGCGATAAATACATGGATCAATTAAGATTTCTTACGATTATAGAGTATATTATTAGAAGGTAAAGTTATTTTTTTTTCAAAGGAGTCTGGATGATTTAAAGAGACGATACATAACTGTGGATAAGTACCTCATTCAACCCCACTTAAAATAAAACTATCACTTTAACATGGTCACATACAAATGATCATCTGAGAAGGATTTCCATTCGTTGTTGTTGTTTTCTCTCTCTTTTTTTTGTTTTGTCAAAGAGGTTGCTTTATGATCAGAAGCACTTGTAATAAGTCTGACTTTTGTAATAAACATTTTCACCAGTTTCGCCCGCAGGCCAGCGTCGTTCTTATGTAAGTTCAGAGCCGAACCTTTTCAGGTAGGATTACGTAAGGTACAGTTCAGACGGACTGAACTCTTTGTGACTGTGATCAGAGTGACTCAGAACGGTGAACGCCTGCCGCTCCCTTTGGCACCGTTTGTCACCACATTTTTCTCAGGTTCACACTTCTGGTCTTGGTCTGATGTGTTGTTTTTGTTTGCTCAGTCTCGGTAGTCCAGGTTTTCCATTCTAACGCTGGCTTTGGTGGAAAAGTGCAAATTCCTGGACCCTGCAAGTATTACTTGAGTATTCGTGCATTGTAAATCTGAGGGAAATGTAAACGTTTGTGTGACAGCGTTAGTTATTTTACAGATTCCCATTCTTTACACATGGAATGTTGTCTTTCTTGGGTTTTTATGTTTTCTGTGAGCCCAGAGTTTCTATCACCACAGGATAGACGATAACATTTTTTTAAAACTTTAAATCAAATAATATATCATGTATTATTAAAGATCAAAGTGCATGACGTCATTATAAATATGTTTACCAGCTGCAACCTTAGAACACGTTGGTGTGTGTGTGTGTGTGTGTGTGTGTGTGTGTGTGTGTGTGTGTGTGTGTGTGTGTGTGTGTGTGTGTGTGTGTGTGTGTGTGTGTGTGTGTGTGTGTGTGTGTGTGTGTGTGTGTGTGTGTTGATATAGGAGGGAAAGCCATCAGAGATTCAGGCTGTACTTTCGCCTGCTGTGTGTTTATGTTTGTATGCTTATGAGCCACAGGCGTGTGGTAGTCAGGGTGTGTTTGCACAAGGGCGTGTGTGTGTGTGTGATGTGTGTGTGTGTGATGTGTGTGTGTGTGTGACAGTTCAGGCAGGCGGGACACTTAAGGTGGAACCTGTTTGTCCTCTTCAGGTGTAGTATTCGTCCACCTGCCTGCAGCGCCGGTCTTCAGTCTCGGCAGAGAGGCAGAAAGCATGAACTCGTCGTGACTCTGAAACCCTCAGACACGACTTCTACAACACGGAGACCAGAACCACCGGCCCGATGGACCCCCAGGTCAGTCAGCTCCTTTATGAATGTTCCCTGCGTGGTGGTCCTTAAAAGGGGGGCGGGTTTTTGGGTGACAGCGTTTCAGTTTCAGGTGTCATCATGCAGGTAGTTTCTGTCAAGCTCAGCTCCATTTGAGAAAAGGTCTTTTTTATATATATATATATATATATATATATATATATTTGTGTTCAACCAGCAGGCTAATGTTGTTTCTACAGTATAAAATGTTTTTTTTCTAAATATAGTTTGTTTTAATTTGTAATTTAAAAAAAAAAAAAAAATCCCCCTAAAAACTAAACAAAAGCAAGTCACATTTAGTTTAAAATGAACACCTCTTCATTGAGATGCTTACGTTTCCTCTTCTGCTGCCAAATTCTAAATGTGATGATTGATTTAGCTAAAAACAAACAATCAAAATAAAACCGAGGAGCATTGTTTTGTTTGTTCGCTGGCTCGATTCTGAGTCAACATTTCCACTTTTACAACTGCAGGCAGGTGCACTTTGGCTCACCTGTAAAATGCGTAATATGTAACTTTGTAGGTAGTTAAACCAGCTGCCTCCTCTGCTCAGCTGTCAGGTGCATAATACTAAATACAGCTAAAAATAATAAATAATCTGCCTGATGTTTGGTTTCATAGATTAAATGTGGAGGCATTTGTCTTTTTTTTTTTAGGCTGTAGGACAATTTTACTTCCATGTATTTGTGGTTTCTGTGGTTTTTCATGTAATTGTTTCCTGACGAAATCAATTAATGTTTACAAAATCCGGCCCAGCTTGATAACATCAAAATTATTTAAAAATGCTGCTCTATATTTGACAATAATTTGACTTAAAAGGGATGAACATAATTTTCACATTTCTTTGTGTTTTTTTATTATTTGGTGAATATCACATTAATATTGAGATTATTCTGCCATAACTATCGTAGTATTCATTTAGTTCTCGTGATGACGCTGAATATTTGCTGCTTTAATGAGTTTTTGCATGCTTTTATTTTTTTAATGTGTGGAGTCGGCGCGGCTGCAGAATAAAGAATAGATTCATTCATTCAGAGCATCATTTCACATAATGCACCGGCACACAGAACACAATGTGTCTGCATCCACTGGAAGTCTGCCAGTGACTTTGTGTGCTCACCAAAAAAGAAAACACCCAAAACGACCAAACACTCGTTGGCAGCGCTCTCGACAAACCTGTTCCTGGTTTTCGTTTGAAGCAATAACTCAAATACCTGAGAAATACACCCGTGGAGTCGAACTGTCCTGGGCTGCTTTTTTATATCGCAGCTTCAGTAAAATCATCTTGAGGGATGTGATCGTTTCATAGTACAAAGTTATTTATCTTGGTCTAAATTAACTGAGATAAAATATCAACATAAATACGATTAAAACATACTTAGAAAAAGGCTTTTAAATTGAAATATGTACAGAAATAACTTTATTTGAAACAATGTGATTTTTTCTTCTCTGTTCCTGTTGTCAAAACATTGCTTTCTAAATTCATAGACTTGCCCATTTTCCTCTGTTGGTTCTTGCAACTTTAATAAAAGATAAAACCAGTTTTTCCCGACACAGAATGTATTAGTGTGCCACGTAGATTTGCCCCACCCAAAGGTGCTTTTTTTGTTCATGTTCTTGTATTTCTTGGTCCCTGTGACTGTAATACTATGAACAGACTGAGAGGGCAGCATTCAGGCGCTACTTTTAACAAAATCTTCCTTTTAACCTCAGCGGTTTAAACTGATTTGAGAGGTGAAACTCTTGAAATGAAAGAAATACTTTGATCTTGGACCACTGTGTACAAATACTCTGTTACAAGTAAAAAGTCCTGCTTCTCAAGTAAACGTACAAAAGGCATGAAAATACGCTTTAAGTGCCAAAAGTATGTGTGGATTATAATTACTGATTCATTAATGTGTTTGTCATGTTTATGATGCTTATATACTGCTGGGTAAAAAAATCTATAATAACAATACATCATAATGTATTTGCTACTTTATATTTTGTATTAAAAACGAATTATAAAAAAACAAAACTGCAAAATAGGGAAAATCATCAAATAAAAAGTAAAAAGTACAATATTGGCCTCCAAAAGTGGAACCCAAGTGAAGTAGACATGGTACTCAAACACAGTTGTTTATTGATCATCTGGTTCAATCAATACATCTCATGTGTAAAGAACGGTTATTAATGTGTTTACTGAACCTTTTATTCTCTTCCAACAGGTTTAACGGACACAAACTTCATGGTATTTATGTCTTGTTTTTACTTCGGTGTTCATGGTTTCTGTTTTCCTTTTTAAAAAGCTTGTGCTTGTTGAGGTGTCCCCCTTCTTATGAGCTGTGTCTGTGTTTGCAGCCGTCTCACCGCCGGGGGAGGAGCCTCTCCGACGCCCTGACCCTGGAGCGATCGGAGAAGGGAGAGCTCTTCATTTCCAGCATCGACGATGGTTCTTCAGCCAATCAGGGACTTAGAAAAGGTTCGTCCCTTGCCTTGCCTCGACAACCTTCTAGTGTTGCTTTCTTACTGTTCAAACAGGTGTTCCCTGTTCTTGAACGTGCAGTTTTTTGTTGAGTTTACTACGTTGGTTGTTGTTGTTTTGAGACTCATGGTCAAGCTTTTTTTAATGGTATATACCGCATTAAGTCTCTTAAAATTCTGCTCCTTCATTACGTAAGTGTGCAGAAAGACCTTCACCCAATCAATCCCATCAATATTCAGCCCATTCATAATTGATTGATTATCTCAGTATACATAAATATTCAGTAGATTGTGGTTGAAATACAGCATAGCAGGTATTTTTGACGTCACTTCGATTTTAAAAACTAGTTTGGGAGGTTTGGTGGAGTTTCCAGATTCTTTTTACACAAAAACAGAAGGCTCAGTGTGCTGTTATTGTTAGTGTCAGGATCGAGGTTTTAGGTCTAAGGCTTTAAAGTCATACGTTGTTATTTGCACCAATGAGAGCATGTCAGATTACTTTAGACCATGTCACCGATCTGGAACAAACTATAATTTTATCCACACGCCTGAACTTTTCTTCTTTCTTTTTCAGGGGATGAACTTTTGGGAGCAACAATCAACTTTGATCAACTGTCAGAAGGCGAAGTGTTAAATGTACTGAAGCTGATGGAGCCGTTTGATCACAAGGTCAAAGTCCTCACCAGGAACAACATGAGCAAGAGTCTCGAAAACTTGGACAAATGTGCCAAGAATCCTGAGACGGTAGGTGGAGTATTTATATGAACAAGTTAAATGGGATTAAGAACGGACAAAATAGTTCTTATTTTCATTCTGGTCACACATGTAGAGTGTATTTTGTGCTTCCAAACTGCATTCATTGTGATGCAATGCTAAAATTGATCTCCAACCCGACTGCTAGAGAATAGTTATTTATTTGATTTTTTTATTTAACCAGGAAAAAGACTCATTGAGATTAAAAATGTCCTTTCCAAGATGGGCATCAGCACAAATAACACAGTATCAGACATAATACAACAAGTAGGAAATAACAGTCTTCTAAGATGTGAAGACATAAGTTAGGATTCAAAACATCTGTAGCCAGATGTGGTGGCTTCCAGTCAGAGGGAGCTTTATGGACACTTAGAAGGAATATGTCCTGGGACCGAAGAGGATAATCTCCCATACTTTATTGAAGGATGTAGGTCAGAAAGAAGCAGTCTAAGAACAGCCTTATAGTTACTTTGATGGTAATATTCTAGTTACATGCCAGTCACCAAGTTGTGGTTTATATTCTAGATGCTGAAGGATTCCTACAGCAAACTCTACAATGCCAAAATCAAGAGATTCATGAAAGCTGACTTGCCCGGCGCTGTGGACGGGTCTGTGAATGCAGATGTTACCGACCTTCCAACAGTACCGGGCTCGCCCAGGGTCCACCTGAAGCAGGACATGGGGTTGCCTCGCCTTGGAGTGGACTTTGGACTTAAAGCCAAGACTGGAAGAACTGAGACCACGGACATCGATGCTGATTCACGAGAATTAACGTACGACAGCAATCTGAACCTCCCACCGATGGGTCTTGGGTTGAACGGGACTACTCTAAGTGGAGCTCAGCGATCAAGACTGAAGGTTGATTTCACAAATCCACAGTTTAACTCTCCAGACCTCCATTTGTCTGGAAAATTACCAGAGGGTCCGAACACTACAGCTGGTATACAACTGCCAAACACTGGTAGTCCGTCAGTTGATGTGTCAATGCCAAATCTTCAAAGCACTCAGATTGGACTGGAAAGCAACACTCCAGAAATGGGTATGGATTTAAGAGGTTCAGAAGTTAGTCCACCTGGTATGGCTGTAAATCTTAATGGGGGAAATATCACTGGCCCGTCCTTAGACACCAGTGGTCTCAACGTGGGCATTGAAGGAAGCAACACAGTTCCAAAATTCAAACTGCCAGACCTGGGCCTCTCTGGACCTTCTCTTAGTAGTCCAGAAGGTGAGATCAAGACACCAGATATAGGAACCCCTGATGTTCCCTCAGGGAAACTCGGTCTCAAGTATTCCAAGAGAGTGAAAAACCCAGATCTAAACGTGGACAGTCCTTCCGGTTATATAGAGCCGCCCAAGCTCAGGCTGTCTGGGAGATCTCCTGACCTAGACTTAGAAATGCCAGGTGTTGATGTATCCCAACGTATTGATATGCCTTCAGGGAAAGTCAAAGTGCCATTTAAGAAACACAAGATTTCTGTTAAATCTCCAGATTTGGATGTGGATGCCCCATCTGGTAAATTGCCCCTCCCCAAACGTGGGTTCTCTGGCAAAAGTGAAACTGATTTTAAAACACCTGACCTAAGTCTCAAAACACCAAAGATAAAAGCTGAGGTTGATGCACCCAATGTGAATCTACCAAAAGCTAACCTAAAAGTACCTAAAGGTCCGTCTGGAAAATATAGAGCTCCTAAGTTTAAAATGCCAAAATTTGATTTACCAGACATTCAAGTTCCAGACTTCAATGGAGATTTAAAGAGACCAGATGTTGACATGAATGTACCCTCAATTGACTTGGCAAATCTTCCAAGTGGTGATTTCAAAGGCCCAAAGCTAGACCT
Organism: Chelidonichthys spinosus; assembly: GCA_029853015.1. Classification (NCBI taxonomy): domain Eukaryota; kingdom Metazoa; phylum Chordata; class Actinopteri; order Perciformes; family Triglidae; genus Chelidonichthys; species Chelidonichthys spinosus. Next base: position 28,829,032 of record CM056824.1, read on the forward strand.
TAATACACCGGATATGGATGTTAATATGCCTTCTGGTAAATTAGGCATTGATGCAGATGCTCCCTCTGGCAAGCTTAAACTGCCCAAATTTAAGCTATTTGGCACATTACCAAAGAATAAAAATGTGGATATTAATGCAGGGATGAAAACACCTGAACTAGCTCTGAAATCCCCAAAGATAAAAGGCATAGATGGTCCAAATGTAGACCTCCACTCTCCAGATGTAAACATTGGTTCGCCCAAAGGAAAATTTGCACTGCCAAAGTTGAATATGCCCAGTTTAGACTTGTCAGGTCCAAAACAAGGAATTGATGTGGATGCATCTTTAAACAGACCAGAGTTTGACATTGGTGCACCATCAGTTGATCTGAAAGGCCCAAGGTCAGAGCTGAAAATGCCAGATGCTGATATTGGAGTTCAGACAGGAAAAATCAAAGCGCCAAGTTTTACAATGCCAGATTTTGGACTGTCAGGACGAAAGCTGAAAGGGCTTGATGGTGAGCTAAAGTCTCCTGACTTTGATCTCTCAACCCACAAATTTAAAGGAACTATTGGCTCCCCAGATTTGAATTTGCCCCAGATGGACATTAATAAACCCAAACTAGATCTTTCTGGCCCAGACGTCGACTTAGATATGCCCTCAGGTAAATTCAAAACACCAGCAATGACGAAACCAAACATTGACTTGAATGCCCCTGACATGCATATTGATGCTCCCTCAAGCAAATTTAAAATGCCGAAATTGAACCTTTCAGGTACATTGCCAAAGGGACCAAGTTTGGACATAAAATCACCAGATCTAGGTCTTAAAGCTCCAAACATAAAGGGCGGGATTGATACCCCTGTCTTGGACCTACCAAACATGGACTTTAAACCTCCAAAGATTGATGTGAACACTCCAAATGTCAACATTGGTTCACCCAGAGCAAAATTAAGGAAGCCCAGATTAAGGATGCCTTCTATCCATCTTCCAGGCTTTAAAGGACCTGAGATCGATGGCAGTTTGGATAGTCCAAATATTGATATGAATGCACCCAATGTCAATCTTAAAGGTCCCAATGCTGATTTAGAAATGCCAGATTATGGTGGCCCTAACCTGGATCTCAAATCACCTGACCTCAATTTCTCTGGCCCTAACCTCAGTGGTGGTTTGAATGCACCAGACATAAACATGCCCAAGTTTGACCTCAAAAGCCCAAAGCTGGACCTGAATACCCCAAAGCTGAACCTGCCATCAGGTAAATTGAAAATGCCAGAGCTTCATGCTCCAGACTGGGACGTTAATTCTCCCTCGGGCAAATTTAAAATGCCTAAATTCAAGGGACCAAATTTGGGCATAAATACTGATCTGAAATCACCAGATTTGAACCTGAAATCTCCAAACATAAAGGGTGGAATTGATGCCCCTGACTTGGACTTACCAAATATGAGCCTTAAATCTCCCAAGCTAGACATTAACACTCCAGATGTTAACATTGGTTCACCGAAAACAAAATTCAAAATGCCCAAATTAAAGCTACCTAAATTTGATCTTCCAAGCCTGAAAAGCCCAAAAATTGTTGGAGACTTGGATAGCCCAGATTTTGACGTGAATGTACCCAATCTCAACCTTAAAGGTCCTAAAGCTGATGTGGGAATGCCAGATTTGGATATTTCTGGACCATCGGGTAAATTAAAAAAGCCCAATTTGAACCTGCCTGACCTCAAAAAGCCCAACTTGAACTTGCCTGATCTTAATCTTTCTGGTCCAAAGCTAGATGGCCCTAACCTGGACCTCAACACACCTGATCTAGATATATCTGGTCCCAATCTTAGTGGTGGTTTAAATGCACCAGACATAAACATGCCTAAAGTTGATCTCAACAGCCCCAAACTGGACCTGAATGCCCCAAAGCTCAACTTAGACATGCCATCAGGTAAATTGAAAATGCCAGAGCTTCATGCTCCAGACTGGGACATAAATGCTCCCTCGGGCAAATTTAAAATGCCTACATTCAAGGGACCAAATTTGGGCATAAATACTGATCTGAAATCACCAGATTTGAACCTGAAATCTCCAAACATAAAGGGTGGAATTGATGCCCCTGACTTGGACTTACCAAACATGAGCCTTAAAGCTCCCAAGTTAGACACTCCAGATGTTAACATTGGTTCACCGAAAACAAAATTCAAAATGCCCAAATTAAAGCTGCCTAAATTTGATCTCCCAAGCCTGAAAAGCCCAAAAATTGATGGAGACTTGGATAGCCCAGATTTTGATGTGAATGTACCTAATGTCAACCTTAAAGGTCCTAAAGCTGATGTGGGAATGCCAGATTGGGATATTTCTGGTCCATCGGGTAAATTAAAAAAACCCAATTTGAACCTGCCTGACCTCAAAAAGCCCAACTTGAACTTGCCTGATCTTAATCTTTCTGGTCCAAAGCTAGATGGCCCTAACCTGGACCTCAACACACCTGATCTAGATATATCTGGTCCCAATCTTAGTGGTGGTTTAAATGCACCAGACATAAACATGCCTAAAGTTGATCTCAACAGCCCCAAACTGGACCTGAATGCCCCAAAGCTCAACTTAGACATGCCATCAGGTAAACTGAAAATGCCAGAGCTTCATGCTCCAGACTGGGACATAAATGCTCCCTCGGGCAAATTTAAAATGCCTACATTCAAGGGACCGAATTTGGGCATAAATACTGATCTGAATTCACCAGATTTAAACCTGAAGTCTCCAAACATAAAGGGTGGAATTGATGCCCCTGACTTGGACTTACCAAACATGAGCCTTAAAGCTCCCAAGTTAGACACTCCAGATGTTAACATTGGTTCACCCAAAACAAAATTCAAAATGCCCAAATTAAAGCTGCCTAAATTTGATTTTCCAAGCCTGAAAGGACCTAAGATTGATGGAAACTTGTCTAGCCCAGATGTTGATTTAAATTTACCCAATGCCAACTTTAAAGGTCCTCAAGCTGATGTGGGAATGCCAGATTTTGATATTTCTGGTCCATCGGGTAAATTCAAAAAGCCAAACTTGGACCTGCCTAATCTTGACCTTTCTGGTCCAAAGTTAGACGGCCCAAACCTGGACCTCAAAACATCTGTTCCAGATATATCTGGTCCCAATCTCAGAGGTGGTTTAAAAGTGCCGGATGTAAACATGCCTAAAGTTGATCTCAACAGCCCCAAACTGGACCTGAATACCCCAAAACTGAACATGCCAGAGCTTCATGCTCCAGACTGGGATGTTAATGCTCCCTCAGGCAAATTTAAAATGCCTAAATTCAAGGGACCAAATTTTGGCATAAATACTGATCTGAATTCACCAGATTTAAACCTGAAATCTCCAAACATAAAGGGTGGAATTGATGCCCCTGACTTGGACTTACCAAACATGAGCCTTAAAGCTCCCAAGTTAGACACTCCAGATGTTAACATTGGTTCACCCAAAGCAAAATTCCAAATGCCTAAATTGAAAATGCCTAAATTTAACTTGCCACACCTAAAAGGACCTAAAATTGATGGAGACTTGGATAGCCCAGATTTGGATGTGAATGTACCTAATGTCAACCTCAAAGGCCCTAAAGCTGATGTGGGAATGCCAGACTTTGATATTTCTGGTCCATCGGGTAAATTCAAAAAGCCCAATTTTAACCTGCCTGACCTTAATCTTTCTGGTCCAAAGTTAGATGGCCCTAACCTGGATATATCTGGTCCTAACCTCAGTGGTGGTTTAGATGCACCAGACCTTAAAAGTCCTAAACTGGACTTTAATACCCCAAAGTTAAACATGCCTTCAGGTAAACTGAAAATGCCAACTCTCGCAAAACCAAAGGCAGAACTTCATGGTCCAGACTGGGATGTTAATGCTCCTTCAGGGAAATTGAAAATGCCTAAATTCAGTCTTTCAGGTAAATTACCAAAGGGACCACATATGGACACCAATCTGAAAGCTCCAAAGATTAAAGGTGGAATTGATGCCCCTGATTTTGACTTGCCTAATATGGACCTTAAAGCTCCCAATTTAGACATGAACACTCCAAATGTCGGCATTGGTTCGCCCAAAGCAAAACTGGAAATGCCCAAATTGAAAATGCCTAAAATGAATCTACCCAACCTAAAAGGACCTGTGATTGATGGAGGCTTTGATGGCCCAGACATCGACATCAATGTACCCAACCTCAACCTTAAAGGGCCCAAAGCTGACTTTGATATACCAGATGTTGATTTTGGCACCCCATCTGGAAAATTTAAAAAAACACATTTGAAAATTCCCGATGTGGGTTTTTCTAGTCCAAAGTTAGATCACCCAAACTTTGACTTCAAGTCCCCGGATCTTAATGCCAAATTGCCAAATTTGAACATAGATTCAGACCTAAAAAATCCAGATTTGAATCTCAAAGCACCAAAACTGAAAGGTGGAATCGATACCCCTAAATTGGGATTACCAAACATGGACCTCCAAGCGCCCAAGTTAGATATGGACACTCCAGATGTCAACATTGGTTTCCCTGATGCAAAATTAAAAAAGCCCAAAATGCCAAGATTAAATGCACCAGACCTAAATCTCTCTGGAGGCCCTGGTATAAGTATGCCAGATTTAAATTTGCCTGATACCACTTTCAAAGGTCCCAAGCTAGACCTCAATGCAAAACCTGATCTAGGAATTAATGGTAACATAGGGCAACCTGACCTGAACTTTACTGCCCCTAATGTCAAAGGAGGAATAAGGCGTCCAGACATTGACGTGAATGTTCCCTCAGGAAACTTCCAGGGTCCTCAGACCGACTTTGATTTATCAGACAGAAAATTCAAACTCCCTTCTTTCAAGCTGCCTCAGTTTGGAGGTCCAGATCTTAACAGGTCAGGATCCGATATCGACTTTGGTGCGTCTCTGAGACCAACAAATCTGGATATTACTCCTCCAAATGCAAAACTGAATATGAAACCACCACAGTTGAAGGCTGACGTCACAGGTCCAAATGTCAGCGCTGCAAACGTGCACACGGCGGCGATGGGGAAGCCACAGCTGCATCTCAAATCTCCAGATCTTAACATAGATGACCTTTCGGCAAACTTCACAGAACCTTCTTTTAGGAACCGCAGGTCGGATATCCCAGGGGTAAACATGAGAATGCCTGACCTGGACGTAGATGGAGACGTCAGACTCCGCCACACTGATAGGCCGACGCCTCAGTACAAAGTGAGGTCCAGCTACCCGCTGGAGAATCAGCACCAGCTTGATTTCAACCGGTCAGACCTCAATATTGATGATTTCACAGGAAAGGATCACGTGCTTAGATCCAGGGGTTCGACACTGGACTACCGGGCATCAAATGATTATAGACAGGCGATCCCCACTTCAGGTCTTGATATTGATGCAAGGAACCCAAGACACAGCAGAGGAGTTCCTGCTGGTGACACTGATTTGCATTCAAGGCAGCACGCGTCATTGCAAACACTACTTGCAAACGCACGTTTGCCACATGTTTCTCAAGATCCGAGAATAAGTTCAGACGGATACTACGTCACGGTTTTTCCCAACCAAGAACAAAATCAAGGGACGCCAAACCGCAAACACAACACGCTCGGGGCTCCCGGCTTTCATCCAGGAAACCTGGACCTTGAGGTTCCAGGAGAAGGTGACCCAAAAGCGGGTTCAACTTTCTTTTTTTCCAACCTCATATAAGTTTCAAACCGATGTTTCCAAAAACACGAGAACAAATGTTTCTTCCATATTCAGTTTGTTTACTGCGACTTAAGCTGATTTGATGATTTATGTTTTTTTTTTTAAATGTATCACATTCTGCCTATTTTTGTGTGTGTGTATCAAGCCAATGTTGTTGTTTTTTAATGATGGAATGTTCATTAAATTGCTGAATTTGTGCACTTATTTGATATGTAAAGTCACAGTTTTTCCACATTTTGTAATTTGTACTATGTTTGTACTCGAAACGTAGACATTCTTTTTATTTATGTCTAATTAAGTTATGGTTTAGGATGCAAGTTGTTTTGTAATATACTATGAGAGGATGTCTGCATTTGTGTATATGTTAATATCACACTGTATGTCTATAATTTTGAAACTCCCCAAATAATTTTAGATTAATTGTGGTTATACAGTATATAGTCATGTTTCTATATTTTTTATCATACATTTTGCTTCAACGGAATTTTGCTCAGCATTGTTTAAGATTAATAAAATAAATGCTAATTAAATTATTTAAGATGACTATATATATATATATATATATATATATATATATATATATATATATATATATATATATATACATACACTAAACTGTAAAAACAGTTTTAAGCCATTTTTAAGGTCACCATAAAGATATTTATATTATATTTAAATGGCCTGCACATTATATACTTTTCCTATGTTGTAAGAAATAAAAAAACATCAAAAAAATCTGTTTGGATTTTTTTCCTGATTCATATTGTAACGCTGTGTTTAAGACCATGTGTGAGCAGTTTCATCAATTATTTAAGTCATTTATCGAAATCCATAATAATTTCCTGAGTAAGATGAGATACAAAACTAGAATTACCACGTTCAGCTTGTGTGCGTCCATCAACCATTCAAGAGAAAATAAAATGTCACCTCATCATTTTCAAAAACACAATGCTGCAGGTGTGGATGCATCAAAAACAGGGAGACCTTATGATTTGTTCTTTCATTGAATAATCCCTCCGTGATGCAATAAAAATGTGTTTGTTTTAACAAAATGTTTCCATTTTCCATGAATCGCAATATTTTTTTGCCAGGTTAATCATGAGATAACATTTTCATAGCATCCCATGTCTATCGTTTTTTTTAAATTCAAATTATTCAAAGAGAAAAAAATACCCCCCCTCAGTATTCTGACTTAAATAAACTTTGAATTAAGAATCTAAAAAATTCACATATGGCCCTAAGAATTTCCACCTGCAACCGCAAGGTGTCGCAACTGTAGGTCGCAACGGAGCCCGCGCTACGTCATCAACACGCGTCAGCACACACCACACACGGAAGACGCCGCCGCGACCTTTCACGGGGAGCCCGCCGGTCCGAGTCCGTTTATCACGCGTGTTTAAAATGGTTTAAAACGTTTCTCAGCGTGGCGTTGTGTGTGTGTGTGCGGAAGATGCTTCGCTGTACTCTGCTGGTTTGCGGCAGAAGAGTCGCGAACAGGGTGAGTTTACCGTTTAACGATCACGGAGCTAACGTTACCGTGTAAACGTCATTCATGTAGCGACACCATTCACGTATGTAATTAGATTTTATGTAGTTTATTCTTCTTTCCTTCAGCGATACTATTCAAATAGATATTTAAAATACTGTAATTCAGATATCAGACGTGTTGTTGACATTATATTTTAGGCCCCAGAACTCAAATCAGCTGATATTTATTTATTATTAATGTTATTGTTCATCTCGAGACTAACCGTCATTTCTGTTTTGAAGTTTGAACGTGTCCCCTGCTCCTTTATTGTGAAACTCCACAGTCAAACCGGAAGCAGTTTAAATCAATAAGCTTATTTTACCGATGACAGGAAGTATTAAAAAATCCGCACTTTTCCCAGAGACTCAAATTATTGGAATATTCCATTAATAACAATATGAAAAGGAGGAAAGAAGTGAATCCTCATCAACGAGAAGCTGGAACCATTTTATTATATTTATAAATGACAAAATCATCACCCAGTTAAAACCAAATAGCTGAATATTAATAGATCTGAACTTGTGTGTTCCTCCTCCTCCTCAGTTCGCCTCCTCGTTCTCCGGTCAGAGCGATCTGCCTCCCAACTTACTGCTGCCGACCAACCTGGTGGATCCTTCCAGACTAAGTGAGTCCAGACTTCCGTCATTTCCGATTCACTCTATTCAGGATCTTAACTTTTTCACTACATTTGTGTCGTACGTCATCTGAAAGCTGCGAACTGGAAGGTTTAATTGGAGATGCTGCTCAGCTGCATGTTTCAAGTTGTTCTTGTGATAAATCATGAATCAGAATTCAGATTCAAAGTGATTATATCAATTATTATTATTATTTTTTTTTAAAGTAAATCTGATTACAAAGTAAATTCAAATCTTAGAATAAAGATTAAATTAATTCATGCTTAAATTGCACAAAGTTTAAGTATTGAAAAATGTAATTTTTAAAATTATTTTTGACATATTATTCTGACTTTTTTTCATTGCTTTATTTTATATATATAAAAAAAATCCATTAAAAATCAATGTTTGGAAGTTTAAAATTATTTTTTTTTATGTACATGAATGTATTTTTTTGCCCGCCCCTAGTTAAAATCTTCTCCAGAGTGATTCTCTCCTCTGACGTCTTGTCCTGATAATGCTGTTGATTGTGTTTCCTCCTGCAGAGCGTCCTCCTCCCCCCGCTGACTGCTCGCTGCCTCTCCTGAGGAGGTGTGACGCCACCGTCCCGGCCCACCTGAGGCCGGTCCAGACGTGGGTAGAGACTCTGGAGCGGCCGGACGGCGAGCCGCTGGGTTTGGCTCAGCTCCACCCGGACGTCTTCGCCACGCCGCCGAGGTAAAGTCAGTTTTCATCGGGACTAACTGTGGTTCGTTCGTTCTTCCTTCCCGCTGAGTTCATCTGCTGTTCGTCGTCTCTCCTCTCAGACTCGACATTCTCCACGAGGTTGAAACGTGGCAGAGGAACTACAAAAGGATTGTAAGTCACTGATTCACTCAGCTTTTTAATGTTGTTTACTTTCTATTTTGTGAGATGAATTCTGGAGACGTTCAGCCTCCACTAAGAATTTTGTGATGACGTGACGATGACTACTGTTATAAGAAGGATGTACAAAAAGTATTTCTTTTTTTAATTTGGATAGATACACAATAAAAATAGATTTTCTTTAATTATATATAATTTTTATATTTTTTTCTAGAAAGAGATGCTACCAGTACATACTGTATTTATACTGTTAATATTAAATTCTACACAGTAAATCAGCCTGGAAAGTATACTTATGTCAATTATGTTCTGACAGAGCCACGCCCACACTAAGATCAGGTCAGAGGTCAGAGGCGGAGGCAAGAAACCATGGCAACAGAAAGGAAGCGGAAGAGCTCGTCATGGAAGCATCCGATCGCCGCTGTGGAAAGGAGGTGACTCGGTTCTCTTGAACTTTTTTTATTTTATTTTTTTTGTCTTTCTTCAAATCTTTTATTTACTTCATTTATTGTTTGGACATTTTTGTCTTTTTATCATTTTATTTATTTGATAATTCAAATAGATGTCAAATCCTACTTCCTACTTTTTTTCGACATGCTATATTATGAAGCTTTTTTTAACCTTTTTTGTAAATTTTATGACTTTTTCACAAATTTTTTGAGACATGCTATACTATTTTTTTTTTAACTTTTTTCAACAATTTTATGACTTTTTCACAACTTTTTCGACATACTATACTAACTATTTTTTTTCTTTTTAAGTTTTTTCAACAATTTTATGACTTTTTCACAACTTTTTTCAACATGCTATACTATGATTTTTAAATTATTATATTTTTTTTAGCCTTTTTCAAATTTTATGACGTTCATGACTTTTTGTCATGCTATACGATGACTTTTTTTCAACAATTTTATGACTTTTTCACAACTTTTTTCAACATGCTATACTCTGACTTTTAAATTATTTTTTTTAACCTTTTTCAACAATTTTATGACGTTCATGACTTTTTGTCATGCTATACTATGACTTTTTTTCAACAATTTTATGACTTTTTCACAACTTTTTTCAACATGCTAAACTATGACTTTTAAATTATTATTTTTTTAACCTTTTTCAACAATTTTATGACATTCATGACTTTTTGTCATGCTATACTATGACTTTTTTTCAACAATTTTATGACTTTTTCACAACTTTTTTCAACATGCTATACTATGACTTTTAAATTATTATTATTTTTTAACCTATTTCAACAATTTTGACATTCATGATTTTTTGTCATGATATACTATGACTTTTTTTCAACATTTTTATGACTTTTTCACAACTTTTTTCAACATGCTATACTGACTTTTTTAAAAACTTTTTTCAACAATTTTATGACTCACAACTTTTTTCAACATGCTATACTATGATTTTTAAATTATTATATTTTTTTTAGCCTTTTTCAAATTTTATGACATTCATGACTTTTTGTCATGCTATACTATGACTTTTTTTCAACAATTTTATGACTTTTTCACAACTTTTTTCAACATGCTATACTCTGACTTTTAAATTATTTTTTTAACCTTTTTCAACAATTTTATGACGTTCATGACTTTTTGTCATGCTATACTATGACTTTTTTTCAACAATTTTATGACTTTTTCACAACTTTTTTCAACATGCTATACTATGACTTTTAAATTATTATTATTTTTTAACCTATTTCAACAATTTTGACATTCATGATTTTTTGTCATGCTATACTATGACTTTTTTTCAACAATTTTATGACTTTCACAACTTTTTTCAACATGCTATACTATGAGTTTTAATTTTTTTTTTACCTTTTTCAACAATTTTATGACATTCATGACTTTTTGTCATGCTATACTATGACTTTTTTTCAACATTTTTATGACTTTTTCACAACTTTTTTCGACATGCTATACTGACTTTTTTTTAAACTTTTTTTCAACAATTTAATGACTTTCACAACTTTTTTCAACATGCTATACTATGACTTTTAAATTATTATTTTTTTAGCCTTTTTCAAATTTTATGACATTCATGACTTTTTGTCATGCTATACTATGACTTTTTTTCAACAATTTTATGACTTTTTCACAACTTTTTTCAACATGCTATACTGACTTTTTTAAAAACTTTTTTCAACAATTTTATGACTCACAACTTTTTTCAACATGCTATACTATGATTTTTAAATTATTATATTTTTTTTAGCCTTTTTCAAATTTTATGACATTCATGACTTTTTGTCATGCTATACTATGACTTTTTTTCAACAATTTTATGACTTTTTCACAACTTTTTTCAACATGCTATACTCTGACTTTTAAATTATTTTTTTAACCTTTTTCAACAATTTTATGACGTTCATGACTTTTTGTCATGCTATACTATGACTTTTTTTCAACAATTTTATGACTTTTTCACAACTTTTTTCAACATGCTATACTATGACTTTTAAATTATTATTATTTTTTAACCTATTTCAACAATTTTGACATTCATGATTTTTTGTCATGCTATACTATGACTTTTTTTCAACAATTTTATGACTTTCACAACTTTTTTCAACATGCTATACTATGAGTTTTAATTTTTTTTTTACCTTTTTCAACAATTTTATGACATTCATGACTTTTTGTCATGCTATACTATGACTTTTTTTCAACATTTTTATGACTTTTTCACAACTTTTTTCGACATGCTATACTGACTTTTTTTTAAACTTTTTTTCAACAATTTAATGACTTTCACAACTTTTTTCAACATGCTATACTATGACTTTTAAATTATTATTTTTTTAGCCTTTTTCAAATTTTATGACATTCATGACTTTTTGTCATGCTATACTATGACTTTTTTTCAACAATTTTATGACTTTTTCACAACTTTTTTCAACATGCTATACTAAGTATTTTCTTAAACTTTTTTTTCAACAATTTTATGACTTTCACAACTTTTTTCAACATGCTATACTATGATTTTTTTTAAAACTTTTTTCAACAATTTTATGACCTTTTCACGACTTTTTTTCGACATGCTATACTATGACTTTTTTTTGAATGACAATGAAACGTACTTTTCTCTGAATTCCATTAAGTACTTTACGATAACCATTTTAATATATGCTTCTGCCCTGGCACCAGCTGTGCTTCCCCCGTCTGTATGTCCCATCATCTTTTCCTTCTAAAGTTGCTTGACCTCGAATGTCTTTCATGCCCTAAATCCGAGCGAAAGTCTGACAGATGATGTGTTGTCTCAGGTGGGGTGGCCAATGGACCTAGAGGGCCAACCAGTTACTACTACATGTTACCCATGAAAGTTCGAATACTAGGACTCAAAGTGGCTCTGAGCTCCAAGATGGCGCAGGTAATGTAATCTGACCCCGTTTCAAATAGCACAAGTATTTACTGTCCTTTAGGTTCATTTTGAATTTTGTATTGAAAATTGAATTGAATTACTATTTTGTTAGACTTTACATAAAAACGTCATTAACTTTAATAAAATCTCTTTTAAATGAAACAATAATTATTTTGTGTATCAATTGAAAGACTGATGGGTAAATATATTATGTTTGCTTAGAATTAACCCATCATATCAACGTAGAGGTCCTCTTCAGTCGTCCTCACAATTTGTAATCTCACCACTAGATGTCTCCAAATCCCACACCATAATATGCAGATTATTTCAAATTTAAATTTAATGCTATTTATTTTGAATTCCAGGCAAAATTACCTTTTAGTATTAGCTCTCATCTGTTGTTTTTGTTTTGCAGGACTACCTTCACATTGTGGACTCTCTGAACATCCCCACACCAGACCCCCAATACCTGCTGGACCTCATCAGACAGAAACACTGGGGGGAGTCGGTGTTAATAGTCGGCCTGTGAGTATCATCAGCAAAAAGGCTCCCAGTGCAACTTTAAACCGAAAACACACTTCTGTGGTTGAATGACTGCCAAACGTTCTCGTTGCTTTCAGAGGTGAAGAGTTTCCCGAAAACATCCTTCAGGCAACAGCAACTTTGAAGACGGTCAACGTGATTCCTGCAATCGGTGAGTTGTTGCTTCTCTTTCTAAAAGGTGACGCAGAATTCTGCTGTCGCAAAGCTGTGTTGAACTCATATTTAATACGTACTAAGGAGTTTAATCATATATAAAGAGCCACTGTGGCCTTAATACAGTCGTATATTTGTGATATTGAATCAATAAATGTCAGGTGCATCATTTAATGACCCTTATTATTTAAAACTCCTATATGCTTGAACCAGTTATTGTCCCTTTTCCAGGTCTGAACGTCCACAGCATGCTGAAACACGAAGCCGTCGTCCTCACGCTCGACACCGTTAAATTCCTGGAAGACAAGCTGCTGTGGCACGACCAGCGCTACACCGCTCTCTACCCGTTCAAACTGCCCTACTCCGACTTCCCCTAGAATCACATGGAATATATTCACTGACTGCAATGTTTTCTGTATGTTTATTATGTTTAACAAAAAATAAAATCAATAAATATTGCTTAAAAGTATTAAAAAGTTTCTAAAAAGGCACGTGGAGATGAAAAAGGCCTTAAAATCGATAGCTGAACTTGTGTGGAAGGAGACCGTTGGCCAAATCGTTCCTGATCTCCCAACGGAGCGCCGAGCGCTTCTTCTCCGTCGGCACGATGTAGGTGTTTGGCTCGTAGGTCCTCCGAGGTTTGGGCTGCAACACAGAAGAAGACGTTCCAAAAGGTCAACAAGGTCGCTGCTGAGACGGTGTTGTTTTCCATGTTTACGGAGCAGCTGTGGTGTTAGTGTAGCCGAGCTCTGATCGAACCAGACTCCACTCACAAAACATTTTAGAAGTGAATCTAACACAGCACGACTTTTGACAAATTAAACCACAACAAACTTGTTTGACTTGGGTGCATACTATTGTAGTAAACCAGCCGATGTGTCTCTTGCTATTCATGGAGAACACATTGGAGAAGATGCTTACCGGTGGAGGTTGGTATGCGAGTCGTTCCTGGAAAACAGAAGAAGAACTCATTAGAAGCAAAAACACAAAAGTACTCTGGAGCAGCAACGCCTCATGGTCCTGAGGGTGAGGATACCTTTATCTCCCAGCGGAGGGCTCTCCGGTCCGTCTCCCCAGGAAGTTTCAACTGTTCCCACAGCTGCTTGTACTGGAAATACCTGCAGAGTCGGGAAAGCAAGGCGAGAATAAATGAAATGTTTCCATTTCATTCAAGCAGAACTGTGTAACGGTGACTTACTTCCCCACCGGGTCCGTCTTCTTTATAGTTTGACTCTTCACTGGTCGGATGACTGAAACATAAAAGATTGGTTTGTAGCTCATTTAGAGAATAACATGATCGAGAACATGGGGGGGGGGGGGGGGGTGACTTACAGGACTTGGGTTTGGGCCTGAGGTCGCCGTCACTCTGAGATCGAGTCTGTCCAAAATAAATAAACATTTAGGAAACAGTCATTTTTCTTTGACAAATAATTTTCTGTGAGACTACGTTACCCACCATGCCTCTGATGTATGACTGGAAGGCGCTGAAAGAGTCGGTGTCCGAGGTCTGGGTGTCGCTGTGACTGGCGGCGTCTTCGTTCTCCGTCTCTGATAAGTGAACGTCGGCCAGACGATCCTCCAGACGACTCGCTGCGAGAACAACAACTCAACATTCATCCTGATCCCGTTCTTCTTCTAGAAGATCTATACGACACGTTAATGACATTCTATCAATGATTGTATATCAGAAAACGTACACTGTGACTTGTCTTTTCCCCCGACACTATACTATGACTTTCTCTTTTCTACATACTATACTATGACTTTCTCTTTTCTACATACTATACTATGACTTTCTCTTTTCTACATACTATACTATGACTTTTTAGACAGAATCTTGATGCACAAGAGAGGAGTAGTTATTGGTATAAATAAGGTATATTTTGAGCTCAGATGTAATTTAGGATGAAGAAACAACAAATGAGTCTTTTTACAACGTGAACCTGACGGTTTTCAAAACAAAAGTTGAACAAACAGACAAAATAATACTGGTCAGGAACTCGGCAAGAGGAAACCATTTACCCTTCCTCTGCCTGAGGTTTCCTTCCCACTCCTCACACATCCTGGCTAACATCTGGCTTGAATTCACGTTGGAGTCGATAAACGTGATTTCTTTGTTGCTTGAAGACTCCACTTTGTCCTCTTTCACTTCTTGGAGTTCCTGCTGCTCTTCTTCAGGCCTTTCATATGGTTTCCCCCCTTCGTCATCACTCCCACCTTCAAACAGCTTCACATCCGATCTGTCTTCAACTGCTGTGTTGCAATATTGTTGTTCATGTTCACATTTCTGCTCTTCCGTCTGGTCTCTCTCTCCTTCTGGTTTCAGGTCTGTGATGTTCACATCTTCTGGCTCTCTGTGTTTGACGTCGAACCCAACGAAGCTGCACAGCGAACGACCGTCCTCTTCATCGTCTCTCATTTCAGACACGTCTCCCCGGCTGTCTTGATCGAAGTCTGTGATGCTGTGGTTGTCGCGGTAGTCGCCTCCCTCCTGCTCCTCCGGTCTGTAGGTGCCGTACCCGGAGGTCATCAGACTTTGAGTCAGACTATCAGAACGGCTGCTACAGCTGTCTTTATCACCATCATCATCATCGCTTCCACCTTCCAAACTCTCTCGGCTGATGTTGACCTGGTTGTTCAGTTCAGGCTTCTCCTCCTCTGAAGCCTCCTGGTAAGACTCTTCCGTTTCTCCAATCACTCGCTCAATCTCCTCCTCTTCCTCCTCTGAAGACTCCTGGTAGAAGTCCTTTAAATCACCAACAGGTTTGGAGTCTTCCTCACTGATCTCCTCATCTGAAGAGTCCTTGTAAAAGTCCTCTAGATCACCATCAGGGGTGGCGTCTTCCTCACTGATCACTCGCTCAATCTCCACCTTTTCTTCCTCCGATGCCTCCTGAAGAGAGTCCTCAGCATGGCCAACGGGTTTGGAGTCTTCCTCGCTGACCTCCTCCAAAGCCTCCTTATAAGAGTCCTCTGAAACGCCAGCATTTTTGGAGTCTTCCTCACTGATCTCCTCCTCCTCTTCATCTGAAGACTCCTGGTAAGAATCCTCCATGTCACCAGCAGGTTTGGAGTCTTCCTCATTGTTCTCGACCTCCTCCTCCTCTTCATCTGAAGACTCCTGGTAAAAGTCCTTTAAATCACCAACAGGTTTGGAGTCTTCCTCACTGATCTCCTCCTCTTCCTCCTCATCTGAAGACTCCTGGTAAGAATCCTCCATGTCACCAGCAGGTTTGGAGTCTTCCTCACTGACCTCCTCTTCATCTGAAGACTCCTGGTAAGAATCCTCCATGTCACCAGCAGGTTTGGAGTCTTCCTCACTGATCTCCTCCTCCTCTTCATCTGAAGACTCCTGGTAAGTGTCCTCTGGTTTCACAGCAGGTTTGGAGTCTTCCTCACTGATCTCCTCTTCATCTGAAGACTCCTGGTAAGAATCCTCCATGTCACCAGCAGGTTTGGAGTCCTCCTCACTGACCTCCTCTTCATCTGAAGACTCCTGGTAAGAATCCTCCATGTCACCAGCAGGTTTGGAGTCCTCCTCACTGACCTCCTCTTCATCTGAAGACTCCTGGTAAGAGTCCTCTGGTTTCACAGCAGGTTTGGAGTCTTCCTTGCCGATCACTCGTTTAATCTCCTCCTCCTCCTCGTCCTCGTCTTCCCGTCGGCCTCCATCAGACCAGAAGGAGGAGCTGAGAGAATTCTCGTCGCCGTCCCACCGAGTGTCGTACATTCGGTTCATGTTGGCGTTGCTGCAGCGACGCTAAGGTGTGTGTGATGTGTGGAGGCTCAGCGGAGGAGCTAAGAGGATTAAAGCTGATGACCAGCAGCTTCTCCTCAACGCGAGACAGCTCTAACGGCTGGAGACCCACGGGATTACGTCTCGCACTCTGCTGCGCTTGTTGCTTTAAATTTCCTTCCATATTATTTGATATCTTTTCAGAAAAAAACAACAGGAACTTGAAACAGAGATGTAGCAGTTACTCAACCAGCGGGACATCTGGTTATTCAGATATTAATCTGGTTATTTTACGTTTGACTTTGATGAGGAACATTTTATTTGTTACTTTGTGATTCAAAAATGCAAATAAAATCCAACAAAACAGCAATTAAAGTGAGGTATCAGTGCCTTATTTATTTATTTATTTTTAAAATTTAAATGGTGGATATCTTACTCTAGAACACAAAGTCAGTTAAATATGTAAAAGCTTATCCTAATTTAAACGATTTACTAATCGCCTCTTCATTTATTTTAAATGACTAGAATAGTTTTTTGTTTCCTAAAAGGTTTTTAATTTGAGACATTTGTTTTACAATTTTAAAATGTATTGATGTTAGTCTGAAGCACGAACTATAGTTTGGAAAGACGATGAAATAAAGATGAATATGGACCAAACACTTCAGACAGAGTATGAAGGAGAGATGAGTGTAGATTACCTTCGTCGCTGTAGACCGATTCATCGCAGACGAGTGATTGGCCGTCGTGTTTCCTTGAGGTGGAAAATAAGAATACAGCGATATTACTGTGATGTTTCCAGAAAAGATGATTATCTTCAGGAAACACAAATATCAAATATTATAATAAATGAATGGAGACACAGCTGATTGAAGAGACACAGCCCGACCTCACGTTACCTCAGGACTTTTCTCCTGATGAAGCGTCTGCTGTGGGAGTCGGGGGTGGATGAGTGGCTGTCGCTCAGCGGCGGGTGGAGGGTTTGGTCGGGGTCCGGCTCCACCTGCAGCCTGCTGGGAGCGCCCGCAGGCAGCCGGAGGCTCAGAGCCACCGAGTGTTGAGCGTACGCGTCGCCGTGACCCCGCGGACCTCCGAGGTCTCGGTTCTGACACGTATTTAGCACCTGTGTGTTGAATCATAAACACAGAATTACATCGATCGCACTTCCTCTGTGAGCCTTCCTATGAATCACAAGACACCAAACTGCACCGGGCGAAGGAATGGGTTTTTCCTTCAGGTGAGTGTATAAAAATAAAAAATAAATAAAATACGAATAAATGAGATTACTCTCAAAAACAGCAGATTAAATAAAGACTAATGTTTACCCGTCTGTCGTGGTCCGCTTCTTTGGGATGTAAGAAAAACCCGGCAGATCCCTCAAAGTCACGCTGACTTACTGTTAAACACCAACACATTTTAGATTAGACATCTATAATCGCTGGCCCGCTTTGTTCAGATAAATGTTTGGTAGATGCCCGACCTTTCTCTTTGGTGTAGGCCGGAGGACTGGTCTGGGATCCGACGGACGAGGCCAGGCTTCTCCATTCTCCGTGTCCAACCAGCTCGTCCAGATCTGACATCACACGAAGAGACCAGATCCTTTATATGTTTACTTCCTGACGATGGTGCACTGAACAGCAGTCATTGTTTTAACATCAATGCACAACATGAACACGTCCCGCACTCGGAGGCCAACCTTGCTTGAATTCACGCAGCCTGTGTTTAGCGATGTTTTTGTAGCCGAGGGCCTCCAGCTGTTCCTGAATCTCCTCTTCTGAGAAATCCAGGTGTTCCATTATAAAATCTGAAGGTAAAACCCGCCAAAAACAAATAAACACATCACACAATATTATACAACAATATAAAAGAATATGAAACATGAAGAACACATGTTTTTAAAAAGATGGAGTAAGGTGACAAACATTCTTTTACTAAAGCCATAACTTTTTTTATTGCTTTTAAGTGATTATACATTATTTTACAAATATTATTTTTGGCTTTTAGCATTTTATAGTTGTGTGTGATATTAATACAATTATTCTAACTTTCTCTTTAGTTTGTGTGTGTGTGTGTATATGTATATGTAGAGAGAGAGAGAGAGAGAGAGAGAGAGACACACACACACACACACACACACACACAGAAAACATTTTTTTAAAGGTCGGGTAAGGTAAATAAGGTAAATAGATATTCATAAAGAAGATGGGCTTTTGAAATTTTACATTTTACATATTTTTTGTATAAAATATATACATAAATAAATTCGCCTTGCCTTTGCTGAGCGGCACCGTCAAACACCCACATTATTATTGTTATTATTCACGTCTTTAAAAGATTAAATAGGACTTAACAGTAACTCAGTGCTCTCTGATCCCAATATAACGTCATAATTAACGCTAATAAATCAAGTGAACACATTTAAAATAATAAAATCGAGGTAATTGAGGTTTCCTCTAAACCATCTCTCTAAACCATTAAACTGTTTGTTTGTCGCTAATTGATATTTTAACGGGGTTCGGCAACGGAAGCGAGCTAGGCTAACAGTTAGCAATGAAACGGCCAGTCAGTATAAACAGTCATGGGCGTCGGGCAGCGTTAGCTACTTACCGGTAGTTTCCCCCTCGCCTACACGAGCTCCGGTCCGCTGTTAGAATGCTATCATCGCGGTGACCGTTAACGTGAAAAGGATCCGTCGTGTTTTGTTGTTACCGGTCGGACCAACACAGCGTTACCAACGAACTTTTAAAAACAACGCGCCTGCTAGCGGCGTCTTACACAAACTTCCGGTCCATTTCTTCTTCGTTGTAATAATGGTCGGTTGTTGGTATCTGGTGTTCTAGCGCCACCTATCCGACTGGAGTGCAACAGCACCACGTTTGACACTTTCAACCATCTGTATCTGTACTTTATTGTACTCTATTTATGTTTCTGACAACTTTTTAATGTTCCTCCCTCCATGTTAAAACAAATATCTGTACTTCAAACTCCTCACATGTTAAAACTAGGCTCGTTACTTTAGTTTTAATGCATTTGAGGAGAATTATTGATTATTTTCTTTATTATTAATAGTTTCAGCCGTAGAAATGTACTTCATAGGGACACTTTTTACTTTATACAAGTACATTTCAGAGCCTATACTTTTTCCCTTTTACTTGAGTAAACAAGCTGAATCAGTACTTGTACTTTTACCAGAGTCTTTAAACACAAGTATGTTATACTTCTACTTTTGATGCCTCCGCCCTTAAAATGTCAGAATATAATTTAATTGTTCTATTCAATTTGCACTCATTTATCATCATTTAAAGAACAACAAAAATATGTTTTTACAATATGTGTTATATCCTGAAGCCAGGTATGAACATATACATTCGTTATAGTCAATTTCCACTATATTTGTGATCTATTTTTAAAGTAAAGGTAAGTACGCTCCTCCCTGAGTGTAAAGAGAAGGCTCCCTCCTCCTCCTCCTCTTCCTCCTCCTCCTCCTCCTCCTCCTCCTCCTCCTCTTGCAGGAGCCTCAGCTCCTCATGAATAATCAGGACTTTCCAACATCCTCCCCTTCCAGCAGCCGGTGGGGTTTTCAGTCGAGGGGGGAGACTGACAGGTGGAACCGTCTGTAAGTCCCGTCTAATCTGGGAAATAAGGGACTTTTTAGCGTCTTCCTCGGCCCTGGGAAGACCATGGCTCGCTCCGGGATCTACCGAGAGTCCTCGCTGGTGATTTTACTGCAAATCGTGCTGATTTGCTCGGCTCAGGTGAGCAGACGGCTCTTTTACCTCACTAACGTGGTCCTGTAGTCTGTGGTGCATATTAACTAGTGAGTCTGAGGTGTTTGCATGAGCCTTAAAATGTGTGATATTATCTTTAATCGATTATAGCATCATATTTAATATTTCTATTGCCACTTTAAGCTTATTGGTGTTTTTATTGATCCTTATTCTTCCCAATTTTTCAATATTTTATCCCCTTGAAAACGAACTGTGTGATCCTATACAACTGGAATAATGACATTATTTTTGGGACTCAAAGTGTACTTGAAATATTTTTTGTTTCTTTTGTATTGGATTTTTATTTGACAATGTTTGCTGTTATTATATGAGCCAATTATAAAAATGTATGAAAATAAAGTGTGTTATTTTTCAATAACGTTTAAAGGGACCAGCTTTATTTACAAATCATTTTTATGAATAATTTCTTCTAACTTTCATCTAAAAACTCCGTTCATCCCCTCCAGTCAGCAGTAATCTGAACACATGCAGTTACTTAGGCGGCATAATGGGACCAGAACGGGAGACCAGGGTTTAGTTTCATGACCTTTACCCTCACATCACCCAAACAATGAGAGTCTGTGTGACGCCGGCGGCACCACGTGACGTAGAGAGATGAATTTGGGTGAGAGAAAAAAAACTGATTATTTTTGTGTGGTGTGTGTGTTCTACAGAGGGGCCCGGTCGGTCCCAGAGGCCCCGAGGGGCCGCCCGGAGTTGCAGGCGTGCCCGGAGTGGACGGCATCGATGTGAGTCGCCGTTTCAGTCATAAACCTCCACTGTTGTTGTTTTGAGATGTGAAGACGTTGCTCTGAAGCAGCATTTCATTGGAAGGAGTTTAAATAATAATAGTAATAATTAAAAAAAACCTCAGATCCATCCTGACGATGTAACAGATAACAGACTTAATTTAATGTTTCACCTCAAAGTTGACTAAATAATGTTGATTTAATAAACTCAAATATGTATCCTGATCTCACAGAAACAAAGTAAAGGAAACAAACAATATATATAAAATAAATAAATAAACTATATACAATAAATATATACAACAGGACTCTAACTGGGGTTACCTGAGTTCAAGTTTCCCCCTAAACGCTCCAAAAAGAAACAGTTGTTCAACGTATTTCTGTATGTTTTTCTAAATGCTGCTGTAAAGCTCTCCTCACACATCCAAACACCCAAATATAGACATGTTGAATCTAAAAATATCAGGCTATAAATGTGTTTTTAACGTGAAGAAAGTGTACACTTGGACTCGACCCCCCGAGTCCTCGATACAAGCGAACGAGCACAACAAGCAAATAGTGTTTGCATTAAAAACGATAGATTTTTGGAGAATTCCACTTTGTGAACATGTTCTTGGTGCGTCGTCAGGGCGACAGAGGGCCAGACTCCACGGTGAACGGCGGACCGGTGAGTGGGCTTTTCCATTTCCCCCTCTCATGTGCAGAAGTGTGTGATGGATGATGGATGATGGCGTTTCATGCTTCCTCTTCCAGGGCGCTGACGGAGACAACGGGAGGGACGGAGCTGCAGGAGCTGCAGGACTTCCAGGCGCAGACGTAAGTGAAACCCTGAGGTGTTTTTAACATCCTGGTCTGCAGCTCCTCTCTTTTCTTAAAGATTCGGCTGAAGTTTAAATCCAGCAGAGGAGAGCCCCCCCCCCCCCCCTCCCCCCCTGCAGGATAAACTCTCCCAACAAGAGGTCGTATTGACTCTCTGTAAGATCTGAGCTGTTCACATCTGCTGCTGTGTGAGCAGTTTGTCTTGGCTTCCACCGAGCAAAAAAAAATAAAAAATCAATCCAGCTATTTAGAGGAGAGTCTCTGAGTGGCTTCCTGACAGAAACAGGGGTCTTTTTGTGTGGGATGGAGGGGTGGAGGCTTTTACAGAGGGGTGGAGGCTTTTACAGAGGGGTGGAGGGTTATACAGAGGGGTGGAGGGATAAACAGAGGGGTGGAGGGATCGGATGCCCGGAGACGGCCGTCAGGAGGAGAAGAACTTCAGAGCTTCAGCCGGATTGAAACTTGAGAATAAGCACCAACATTTGTGTTGACGATGATTTTACAATCGCACCTTGAGGGACGAGGTGGGAGGAGTTTCTATGGCCTACATGTGAGATAAAGATAGACCAGAATGCATTGCAGTGAAGAAGAATTATGACTATAATCTCAGAGAATATTCAAGTCATCTGTTTTGAGCTATTTATTGAGGCAGCAGGTGAGGGGAGGAGCTAATGGAAGGAAGGCCACACCTCCTATTGATGTTCACATTTTTGAATCAGAGAAAGTTTAAAAGAAGCATAATTCACGTCTGGGTTTAAGAGCATGAGTGTGTTTTTTATTTTATGACTGTTTTTTTTTAGCTTCGGCCATCATGTATGACATTCTTCTCACCTATTTAAATGCACAGAT
>CM056824.1:28856711-28886711 GCA_029853015.1 Chelidonichthys spinosus
AGACAAAGACCTGATCTGGAGGTGGGAGAGTTGTTTGATTTGACGTTGTTTGTTTCCAGGGCGAGCGGGGCGAGCAGGGAGAGGTGGGACCAGTCGGACCCAGAGGAGGACCAGTGAGTCAACCACAGTCCACTTCAAGCTAGCGAGACGCTACGATCTGGATCGCATGCCTTCTCTTTTTGCCTTCTCTTTCTTTTTAAGTACAAACACTGTTGCATGTAGAAAGCACTACAACATCTAACGTTGCACCTTGAACTTTGACCCTCATGACCTCGATGCGGAGGATTGAGGGTCAGAATAGCTAGAACAGTCAAAACGACATCCTGGTATCCATCAATGTGACACAGTATGTATTGGGAATCTCTTTTTGGTATACAGTACTACGTAGCAGAGATGTAGAGAGTTCTGAAATATCCCACTCAAGTAGAAGTACTGATACTTGACTGAAATTGCACTCAAGTACGCATGGAAGTAAAAAAAATGCCTCAAATACAAGTAAAAAGTAGCTCAAAGTAAAAGTTACTTAGTTACACCCCACCCACAATGTTGATTCTTATAATAAATCTCTCCACGGTTTCCTTCCATACAGTAAACATCGCATGTAATTATCATTCACGTAAAGATCTGAAATAACGCGTTAGCTCGTGAAACGACGCTCGTTCTCTGCAGGTAAAGTGACTGACCTATTTGACCTTTTTTTTGTACTTCACTATATCCCTTGAATGTTATAAAACAAAAGTAGACGGATGGGTGTACAAATGTAACAAATTACTTTATTTCTGTTAAAAACGTTAAGTATAAGTAAAATTACTGACTTTACTCAAAAAAAATACACAAAAAAGCAACTAAATAACAATAATTTGTTACTTTCACCTCCGCTGAATAGTGTGGTAGTCTGGGTATTGGAACGCACCCCGGGACTTTACTTCCTGTCCCAGCACTCGTCACCCGTCCTGACTTTCTAACGCGAACCCTGGCCAGACATCCGTGTGTCTTCTACCGCCCATTTTGCAAACTCAATCATGATCAGGCTAAAGAAATGAGGCAGGTCTGGCTGAGCAAGGCGACCTTAACCCTGACTTCCTGCTCAGGAGCCAAACAGGACGCGGCACAGACGCCGATCATTACCGACTGTCTAAACCTGATCAGAGTCTGATTGGAGGAGGTTCATAAGAGCACGAATGAGATGCATGATTTATTAATCTACTCAACCACATCAATGAGAAAACAATGAGTCAGCGTTTTCATCCACGCTTTTGCATCATCTCATACAATAACATACAATCTTGTTCACAGATTCTGATGCCTCCAACTGTCCAGAAGGAAACCTGATATTTAAAAAATAGTTCATCTTCAAAGGTCAAAGCTGTTTACTGAAAAATGTCCCTACAAATATGAGTAAAACTTCTTACTAACTAGTCACATATGTACAGCTCGTAATGCAAAACACATTCAAATAATAATAATATAATAATAATAATAATTACAATGCAAAGCGATTTGACACATTCGGAGCCATCAGGTTGTGCAGCGCAGTAAACATAACCTTGATATTTATCCCCGCTGAACTTTGATATTTTGAGGCATCCAACTGTGTTTTCTATACGGATTCTAATTTTCTTCTGTTTCAGGGTGGACGGGGAGAAAGAGGACCTGGAGGGCCTCCAGGATCACCAGGAGCCAGGGTAAGACCCAAGACAGAGTCTAGTACCTAAAACCAACACTTTAACATCACGCCAATGACTGACAGGAAGTGGAGTCGACCTCCACTCTGCATTTACATAAAATTAATAATGTCATATATAGTAACTCATCAGTCACAGGTGCATGCTGGATGCTATATCGCCATTGTTTTTAAGTCACTACAAATAAAGAATCACCAGTTTGACCCTAATGGAGGGCACAGGAATGTGTCAAGAGACCTTTGTCAGGAAAGGTGTGGCCCCAGTACAGAACCCTGTGGTACGCCAAGCATTAGTGACATAATAAATCGTGTATATCTATGTTGAATTGTGATGTATGTAATGTTAAAACAAGAAGGGATCAAGAAAATTGATACTTCATGACATTAATGAAGTCAAGCTCATCTACTTTCTGTAATACCAGTAATTAAGTACCGAACTGGTGGCTTGATTGAAATCATGGGATAACTAATGGTTTCATAATTATGAACATAATGAATGATAACTGTGGCCAAAGACCATGACATCCGTGAAGAAGAAGAAGGTATTGTTATCGTTATAAACTCCCTACTTGGGGGGGTTTAGCTCAGGAGGTAGAGCGGGTTGGCTGGCGACCGCAAGATTGGTTCGATCCCCAGCTCCTCCTAGCTGAGTGCCTGGTGTCCCTGAGCAAGACGCCTCACCCTAATTGCTCCTGACGAGCTGGCTGTCGCCCTGCGTGGTTGACTCCGCCTTCGGCGTGTGAATGTGTGAATGTCAGTCATTCCTGTAAAGTGCTTTGGAGAAAAGCTCTATATAAATAATTTACCCTACTTATACCGTCCCTAGAAGAGCTAATCAAACTGAAGGGAGAACAGCAGGATTATTGTAATACTGTTATGGGAAAAGATTAGACTACGGCTGGATCGAGAAACGGTGAAATATATACTTTGATGAAGCTGAGTTTAAAAACATGATAATCTTCTAGAAAGTCCAGAGCGGCGGCTGCAAACCTCGGCTCTATCAAAGCAAGAGATCAGGACTGAAATACAAAGCGAGCAATCTGTGTTCATAAATACTTTCTCCTATCCTGGATGTATTATTCAACAAGAGGATCATGCACCAAGATAAACCTTGTATCTGGGAGCTGAGGCCTCATGCCCATGCTTTTATTAAAGTTAATCTGCCGGCGAGTTTGGGCATGAATGGCCTCTTGTTACAGAAATCCGAAGGGGTTGTTTTTTCTTTCCTGCAGCTCAGGGGGGGATTCAGGGCAGGGAAAGGAGCTGAGAAGCCCCTTGAAAGAGCTCTCTGTTCCCCAGGAATGCCTGAAACCCGTCAGCCCACTGTACACCACAATTGGTACCCACACACAGGATGGTTGGATGATTGGGAGGGGGTGGGGGGGTCTTCAGGTCCTTCCAGCCTCACCGTTCAGATGATGTGAAGCTGGAAATGTTTTTTTTTTTTTTTCTGTGGTCAGGTCAAGGTGGGGGAGGCGACGCTTCTAAACTTCACACAGTCGGTCTTGTGTTATGATTCTGAGTGTGTATCTACCTGCTAATTGTGTGTGTGTGTGTGTGTGCATTTTAACAGGGCGTTAAAGGGGACCCAGGCCTTCCCGGACTCCCCGGCCCTGCTGGTTATCGTGGTCTGAAGGGCGACAGGGTAAGTGACACAAAGATGCACCACATGTGAGGGCAACGGCCAAAACACAGAGCAGGGCCTGATGGCAAGGGTTGCCAGGCAACCAATTATTTATATGAGCCGATGTCAAGTGTGAGGAGCTCAAAATGGTCAAATCTTATAGTAAACACGTGTAAAAGTACTATGTAACATCATTACTGTGAGAAGAGATAAATATTCATTTTGCTCGTCTCATTATGTTTTCCTGCAGGGTGCAGTTGGTCTTGACGGCCCAACGGGAGACCAGGTATGCCTCCTGCGTTGTGATGTCACAGCTGCTATTAAACTAAACGGAGTGTTGAGTCGGAGCCAAAAAAAACAATGTGTCATGCATTTTTATTTCAGGGATCTGCAGGAGACGAAGGAACGCCCGGAGATCTCGGCGAGATGGTGAGGGATCGAAACGCCTGCTTTCATTTTCATGCAGAATCTGTCAAATTATTAGAGGAAAAAGTCGGGTTCTATGAGATGTAAAATGTGAATGAATGAACAGATTTCCCTGTCTTTATTTACACGTGTACGTTTTCATCAACAGGGCGATCGAGGAGAAGCGGGAGAGAAAGGATCGGTACGTTCACCTAAACATCGTAGCATCGCTACCACAGACACAAAAAGTCTTTAAGGTTTTGATCTGGTTGCTTTTTTAAAAACTAAAATTGCTTAAAACAACAAAGAAAATACCTTTTCCTTCTTGTTTTGAGACCCTTGAGAGCAAATGTTGGACTCCGTCACGCTCTCGGGTCCCCGATCCCACGTAACAACAAGAGTAAACGAGATATTTAACAGTGTGCGCCCTAAATGTTGGTTTCTTCCTGCTGCTGTTGGTTACAGACCGGCCCACCGGGAGAGACGGGCAACAAAGGGCCCGAGGGTGGCCGAGGGCAGCAGGGCAAAGAGGGCAAGCCGGGCCAACCGGGGCCACGTGGCATGCAGGGCGACATGGGGGTCCCGGGCCTGCCGGGGTCACAGGGACCAGCGGTGAGACCTTTTATATTCCAAAAAAGAGGGTTCCACAGAGGATGTTATTAGCATTGTCCAACATGGATTACAGAATGTTCTGGGAGTGTTTCATAGAACTACATTTGGTTTTCTGAGGCAGCACCGTTTGCATGTGATGTTCATCAACAATGTTTGTTTGTTCAGGGAAAATCACCGACGGACACACACATCAAACAAGTGTGCATGAGGGTAATGCAAGGTAAGTCTTCCTCATCTTTCTTACCAAACTCCAACCAGTCTTCTGTACGTTCGACCTTTTCTTAAACATCCAACGTGTTCCTCCTGCGTCACAGAGCAGCTGGCCCAGCTAGCAGCTAGCCTGAGCAGGCCCGAATCAGGCATCTCTGGGCTACCCGGCCCCCCTGGCCCACCCGGACCTCCGGGCCCCACTGGAGAGAACGGTTTCCCTGGACACACCGGATCACGAGGACTACCTGGGCTGAAGGGTCCAGCTGGGCTCTTGGGTCGCAAAGGACCCAAAGGTGAGATTCAGATCAGCAGGTCTCTTTGCTCTCTCCAGACGATGTTAAGAGACGGTAATATAGGATATGATAGGATACAATAGCATACGATAGGAAAGGATAGGTTTAGATACGATAGGATACAATAGGATAGGCTAGCATACGATAGGATAGGATACGCTAGGATTTGATAGGATATGGTAAGATAGCATAGGGTACGATAGCATATGCTAGGATACACTAGGATATGATAGCATACGCTGGGATAAGATAGGATAAGATACAATAGGCTCGGATACAATACGTTAGGATATGATAGGATAGGATAGAATACGTTACGATGCTATAGGATAGAATACGTTACGATGCGATAGGATAGAATACGTTACGATGCGATAGGATAGAATACGTTACGATGCGATAGGATATGATAGCATACACTAGGATAAGCTAGCATAGGATACGTTAGGATGAGATAGGATAGGATATGCTAGGATACACTAGGATATAATAGCATACGTTAGGATGTGATAGGATAGGATAGAATACGTTACGATGCTATAGGATAGAATACGTTACGATGCTATAGGATAGAATACGTTACGATGCTATAGGATACAATACGTTAGGATATGATAGGATAGGATAGAATACGTTACGATGCTATAGGATAGAATACGTTACGATGCGATAGGATAGAATACGTTACGATGCGATAGGATAGAATACGTTACGATGCGATAGGATATGATAGCATACACTAGGATAAGCTAGCATAGGATACGTTAGGATGAGATAGGATAGGATATGCTAGGATACCATAGGGTACGATAGCATATGCTAGGATACACTAGGATATAATAGCATACGTTAGGATGTGATAGGATAGAATACGTTACGATGCTATAGGATAGAATACGTTACGATGCTATAGGATAGAATACGTTACGATGCTATAGGATAGAATACGTTAGGATGCGATAGGATATGATAGCATACACTAGGATAAGCTAGCATAGGATACGTTAGGATGAACAGTGTGGATAGGATATGCTAGGATACCATAGGATATGATACACTGTGACTTTAAATTTGAGGCAAAGAAAGCACTGCTCTCAGATTTGTACTCCCTGATTATTGGTGTAATTATTGAGCAATGGAATTGATCCTTGCTCTTGTGAAAGTCAAGCTCTTTATCATCTGCACATTTAAAAAAAAAATATATATTAACCGTCTAAATTGCAAGTGTTTCTTCTGGCCAGGAGCTAAAAATATCATGTTTTTATATCCTGTTCTCAGTCCCCCCTCAGGGATCCACCAGGTTCATGTCAATGTTAACGAAGGAACAGATGAGTTGTCAAGTCTGAGTCTGAACTCTGGCTAAATCTGGCAACTTCAATTATGTGCGTCCTCTTTGGTGCTGATTATGTTTCCACTGTGCAGGCGACGTGGGCGACAGAGGGGAGCGAGGGCCCACGGCGAGAGGACCCAAGGGAGCGCCGGGTGCCCCCGGTCTACCAGGTACGAGACTCCTCATGAACCAAGGACTCTGATTTTAGAACATCCTCGATATATCCGACTGAATCTAAACGCCCAGCATTGTTAGCATCGTTCAACAGAGGCCTTTATCATCCACATGAAGAATGTCACATTTTCAATATGATTCAATATAAAAGTCCATTTTTAATACAATTTCAAGTGATGTTATTAAAAAGAAAACATCGTACACGGAATCAAACTCAAGAAAGAAAACGTGTGGGATAAGAATAATAATGCTTTGTTTATTCGGGTGCTATAGAAAACATTCATGTTAAATACTGATTTATTGTTCCTCTCATTAGTAAAACAAATGGAAGGTTTGCTAGCCCTTCGTTTAAATCAATTAGGCTAAAATTACGAGCATTGAGGCTCCCTCGTGTGGCTTAAAAGGTGTACTGCATAAATGTGAAATGAACAGAAGAAATGCTAAATTATAAAGACGACCAGAATTATATCTAGGGTCGACCCACCGGCGGGTTTCTTCGGGAAAGACCGCTCTAGAGAGTAAAGATTATGTTATTGCTTGAAGTCTTTTAGCCTCACATATAACCATGATGGTGTATTAGGGCCATTGTATTTTTCTAATTAATATATCGCAACGTGTGAGAATGCCTCATTATAAACCCGTAAATTTGTGACTTTATAAACTCCTAAATTTGCGACTTTATAAACTTGACTTTTTTCCTGTAAATTTGTTATTTTTTTCCTACCATGGCCCTAATATGCCGTCATAGATAACTGATTCAGGAAGATTTTTTTTTTCAATTTTAACATCAACTTTCCCATTCTTTTTTTTCTCTCCCAGGCGAACCCGGGCGACCGGCTTACGGCAAAGACGGTCGTGATGGACTGAGGGGCCCACGCGGCGTTCCCGGTGCCCACGGCGTTCCCGGGCCCCCCGGCACCGCCGGCGCGAACGGCTACTGTGAGTCGTCGCAGTGCGTCCTGCCGATGGTGGCGTCGCCGGTTTCTGCGAAAGACTCCAGCATGAAGGGTCCCAGTGACATGTGAAGAGGACGGGGGAGGGGGGGAGACAGTTGAGAGACTGGAGGGAGAAACCAGCACCCCATGGGAGAGCAGTTTTTTTGTTTTTTTTAATTTGGTGAGCCCGTATGGGAAGTGATTTTGTCCTCTTGAAGCCATCTTTGTGGTTATAAACTGGACACCAAACAGCAGACATCAGCTTTTGAAACTGCTTTTATGTTAAAAAAAAAAAAGTTTCATTTTACCTCACTTTTTTAAAATTTTTGCCGTTGTTGGCGTCTGTTCCGTTAACGTTAAGAGAAACGAAGAACCGCCACCACATTGCCATCTGAGCGAGTCCCAAAAGCTTTTTTTCCCTGTATGTTTATGTAAATGTGTCGATACGCAAAAAAAATTATACAGCTGGATGACGTACATTTGTTTGTGAGCATCTTTGTTGTGGGTCCACTTTGTTTGATCATTGCTGTCATGACGACTGTTGTTTCTGTGATTGGAGGGCGACGACTGGCAGTTTCATATGACTTCTTATTTATTACATGGAGGTTCAAGGTGACATCTTCGACTTGTACAAAGGAGGAAATAAAACATTTTGATAACATCTCGCATGTTTTGTATGGACGAGTAAAAAAAAATGCTTTAAGAAACCGAGACCATCGGCAGCGTCCGGCCAATAGAGGGCGCCATCTGCAGCATTAATTTATTAATTATCTTCATTCAATTATTAAAATGTGCAGTCTTGCAACTGTGATTAGATATGTTCGTTAAAGGCTTCCGGTCTCACTAGTTAGTTAGCTGCGATCGGACAAGATTTCGGCTCAACATCGCGATTTCCACGTAGTTTTCTCTTCAACGTTGATAGATGGGAATCGACTAACAGCAGCAAATCATCTTGTATTTTTGGTCCTGAACGAAATCCCACCAGTCGCTAATGATTTTTTTTATTTTTTTTATTAAAGGGCAAAAATCGAGATTTTTTCCCCCATTATTATTGTCGTGCTTAAATAAACCCAGACAATAAACCATTACTTAGAAACACAGGATCAGAAGAAAAGTCCACTGCTTGTTGCATGAGATCATTTGAGATGCAGCTGAAAGCTCTGGGAAAAAAGCTAGTAAGTGGACATTGAATTGAGATATTTCTACTATTTCCATATTGAATATATAACCATTAAAAATCACCACCCACCGACTCGTAGTTTTTTCAGTGTATCATTTAATGTACTCTCACAAGTTGGTGAACAGGTACAACTTTGTCGCTCACGGTACTAAATCACACATCCATTGATAGTATAAATAGCCAACCTAATAATAATAGTACACATTTTTCAAATACATAAAATCATCAAGTATCCAAGTCTTAAGTTACGGACATCAAATAAAAAGGCATACAAAATATCGCAGACGTTGGAAGTCCAGTTTGAAGCAAAAAAAAAAGAAAAAAAGAAATCACATTTTGGACATGGCAGTTAATTAGTAAACAGAAGTTTTGATTTGAGAAGGAAAAAAAATACGAGTTCCTAGACTTTCAATTGACAAATATTGCAACGATTAAGCATTTTATATTAAAAAATAGTTACTGAAAGGGCATAAGTGAGTGTAAGACTTCCTGCACAAGACAAAGGCAACGATTTCTTGTTTTTTTTTTGTCGATTTTTTTAAATTGTTGTTCCGAGTAGAAAAATGAAACACCTTTTCCAAATGCCGGCGGGGGTCGTGTCCCGCCTCCACTGCCTTCGCTCCGCTTCCATTGTAAGGCATTTATGGATGAAACCATCTGATTTGAAGGAAGGCATACGTCTTTCTAGTCAGTCTTGAAACAGAATCACCTAAATTTTAAACGGGGTACATAATTTCGCTCACGTTTTTATTTTTAAGTCGTTTTTTTCTCAGGTGACGTTAAACAACCCACCGGCCAATCGGAAATCTTTGGGCTGCGTTTGCAGAAAAACAAATTCAACATCTTACAACGACACACAACTCAGCGCTGCCCCTCCTTAAAAGGGCTGTTTTTTTGTTGGTTTTTTTCAGGGCACATGAAGAGAAAACACCGTGATTCCGGTTCACACAACTCATTTTTCTTTTCTTCTTTTCAACACTTGATTTCAAAGCTGGAGAGGGGAACGGGACAATCTGAATGACCGAGCACGGGTTTTTTCTCCCAAAGTAAAACACTTCAACACGACGACTAAGAAAAACAAGCCTGCCAGGTGATGATGAGCTAGCTAGGTTGAACTGAATGGGGGCGGGGCTTCAGGGGTTTGGCTCTACTGGATGCAGCAGTTATTGCGATGGCCGTTGGAATCTTTGAAGCGCAGGCGCATCTTTGGACGATATTTCTCCAGGTAGAACAGCTGCTTGCTGTTGAACGCTCCTCGACGCTTCCTGGAAGAAACATCGAGTCAGATCAGTTCAACGGAGCCCGTCGAGGCGACCGTAGTGACAACAACGCTTGGGTTTAAAAAGATGATCGGTTTCATGTTAATGATTGGATGAATCAGACTCTCAGGTCCTTTAAAGGCGGATTCAGACCTGGGAGATATATGTATACACACAAACAACCAGGACCTTTGGTTTGACATTCGGGACAACGCAACAGAAACGCCAGGATTTTGTGGGATGTTTAAATGTCCCAAATAGTAATCATTTTAGACAAGATCATTTGATTGTCTCACCTGTGACGCATTAAAAAAGTTTTTTTCTTAATAAAATGTAAAGTGATTGCAGCACGTTTTCAGCATATTTTGATGCATCAGGATTAAAAAAAAGAAATCATACATCGCTATTATTTTTTAAAGGGTAATCCTGATATAAAATGTTCACGTGTCTAAACAGAGGTGGGTGATATGACGGAAATATACAGTTAGAGATTCCATCATGTCAGTTTCCTGTCGTTGACATCGAGGTGGTGGATAAAGCTGCAAATCACTGCAGACGACAACTTTATGGCAAACATTGGATTTTTAAATTAATTTTGCATCAATGTCATAAAAGTTATTTGGTTTATCCATTAATAATTTCAATTTATGTGTTCATAATATTCACTATATCAAGATAATGTATTGTTCTTGCCACTTCTACAAAATCCAAACATTATTTCATCATGTGGAACCTGAATACATTTTCCTCTGACTGAGTGTCTCATGTCTCCTATTCTCAACTGTACACTGATCCGGGTCGCCCTGCCTGCTTCATGAACCACATAAGAGAGATATGTCGTCACAGATACACTGCCACAAGTGTTTTGTGTCTATTACATAGTCTGTCCACCAGAGAGCACTGATGAGTTCATCTGTCAGCTGTTTAAGTGAATGTAGCTCAGTACACATCCTGGTAATATAAGCGATGTCTAAGAAAAGTTTCACACTGGTGATAAACAAAACAAATCATGAAAAATGTGTGTTTAATTTCATGAGACATGATATCTCAATACAAGGCTCAACGGCCAATTCATAATAGTCAGCCAGTAATACCTCCTGGTCTCCATGGAAACACAGTGAGTTCATACGTTTCCAGTGCGAGTAATAAACTGTAGTTGACACACAAATTCATATTTTGAATAGCACTTGAAAAAAGTGAGTGCAAAAGTCAGGATTTAATGGTTTTTACCTTTACCTTCCTTTTTTAAAATAATCAGCATTCGAAATTTGCAGATACCGAAACAGCTGCGGAAGAAATGACTGCGATTTGTGCAAATTAACGACACTCAAAATACGAGTGCAGGGAGGCGGAGAAAGAGAGGTTATCCATATTTAATTTGATAAATATCAGGGTTATCTTCGATACTGGTACAATGCGACGGTCTTCGTGAGTGTCTTACTTACTGTCGAATGAACTGGACAGCATCTTCGTATTTCATCCCACATTCGATCAAGGCGAGCGCCACCAGAACCGGAGCTCTGCAGGGAACAACGGCAGCGAGTCAAAGCTAATCAAAAGCATTTTTGATTGATAAATTACTTGATGACAATTATAACGGTTTTCCCGTATCGGAGAGTGTTAAAAAACAGAAGGAAGTGCTCCATCAGCCGCATCCTGACAGAAATAAATCCCATGTAACATATGATCCTGTGTGATAAGAACATAAGACTCTGATCTCCCACCTCCCCAGCCCGGCCACACAGTGGACAGCGACGCAGCAGCCGGGCTCCTCCCTGAACTTCAGCTTCAGCAGGTTCAGCCAATCATCCACGATCTGGTTGGAGGGAGGAGCGCCGTCGTCAAACGGCCAATCCTGGAAGAGAAGGGAGGGAAATTATGTCATCTGTTTCTTGGAAACAAAAACAATAGACGTGTGAGGGCCGAACCATCTGCAGGAAACAGGAAATGGTTCTATCCATCAGTGTCTCATTGTATTTAGAAATATGTATTTGCTGGAAGACGATTAATGTAAAGTACTTAATGCAAGCGAGAGACGGAGAGTTAGCTCTACCCAGCATGCCGTGCAGCGGAGTGACCATATTTGGACTGTGGAGGAGCGACGGGTGGATCTAGAGCATCTGAACATCATGCTGGATTGAAGAAGACTTGAAACTAGAGATTGAGACCATAAACTCATGTTTACAATGTTTACTGAGATAATACATCAAGAGAGAAGTAGGACCATTTTCTCATAGACTTCTATACAACCAGAGAGGAGTCGCCCCCTGGTGGCCAGCAGAGAGAAGTAGGACCATTTTCTCATAGACTTCTATACAACCAGAGAGGAGTCGCCCCCTGGTGGCCAGCAGAGAGAAGTAGGACCATTGTCTCATAGACTTCTATACAACCAGAGAGGAGTCGCCCCCTGGTGGCCAGCAGAGAGAAGTAGGACCATTTTCACATAGACTTCTATACAACCAGAGAGGAGTCGCCCCCTGGTGGCCAGCAGAGAGGATGACAGCTTTAAGGACCTTCAGAATGACTTTGCGTTTCAGAACCGGAGGTTGCCTCCTGGTAATAAATTACTACTCATAAATATGTATCAGATTAGATTTAGATCGATCAGGAACACAGTCTGATTTTTTTGGCCCGGCAGTCTAGAAACTCACTAAATCAGAGGAAGCCGTCAGCTCAACATCACGTCTGCACTTAGTCCGTTATGAGATTTATTTATGCCGCATTTGAGGTTAAAAAAAAAATTAAAAAACTCAACGACCTGCATCTGGTTTTCTCATCGACAGTAATGAAGGAAGTTTGCTGGGCTGGGACTCACCAGAACTTGGATCCCCTCTTTCACCACCAGAGTGGCATCATAGGTGGCCTCGCAAACCCTCACGACGGTGGTCACGCCATACTTCTTCAGCTCCTGGGAAGATGCACCGCAGGATTTAAAAGAAAGTCATCGCAAACATAAGCAGACAAGCGAGACACGCTTTATTTTAAGTTTCAAAACATTTTCATTATCGCCCATATTCTAAATATTTCTAATGCATATCATCTTTTATGAACATTTCATTTAATCACTGTAAAAACTAAACTTGTAAATTCCCCTTGAATCTGGCTGAGCATATTTAAACTTGCAACCAATGACAGGGAGGCTCACCTCGATGAACTTGTTCAGGGTGGCGTTGGTGGGATTGTGGGTAATGAGGAACCTCATGTTTTTGTAGGTGATCTCCACGGGGGCCGGTCTGTTCATACGAGCCATTGTGACGACGTAAAACAAAACAAAAATAATAACAAAACCCCAAAATAGTCTCCCACAAGGTAAAAACACTAATGTAAACACTTGGTTAAACTCGGAGGGAATGTCAAAACCAAAAACGTTCCGGCGAGCTTCTAGAAACCCGGGAACAGAAATCCTCCAGTTTGGCAAAAAAAAAAACAAACAAAAGGCTGCGACGGGTAAAACGTGGAAATTTAAGGAAGTTGACGGCCGAAAAAAAAGGGCGGACAATCAGAACTCAAAACCCTCTCCCTCTGGAATAAAAGAAAAGAAAAAAGGAAGGAGGAAAACGAGGCTGGTTCCACCTTGATTCTGGCCAGGCGGAAGCCGACGAGGGCAGTGTGCAGCGGGTGGAGTTACCCCATCCAGGCCGAGTTGTCGCTGGTTCTGGGAGGCGTCCCGGTCCTGCCAACTTGCCGGGGTCCCTCCTGTGGCTCAAGTGCGTCGGTTCGATGGCGAGTTTGGCCGTTCACTCGTCTGCATAGGCAGCGTGCTGAGCCTGGCAGTAGTCCCCACTGCCCTTCAGAAACTCCATAAATGTGTGACCCAGAACACCACAGAACTGCTGCAGGACACAAGGAGGGGAGGGGGGGGCACAACGGGGACGGGGTTAAAAAACATTAACGATTATAAAAAAGTACAAACACAGAGAGGGCTTCTGGTGATGAACAGCCAATTAGAGGTGCACTGAAACTGGGATTATCACTCATTTTTCAGCCTGCAACACTGTTAGTCAGAATGGAGGGGGGTCAGAGTGCTTCCTCCTCTGAGGTCGTCTCAGAGGAGGAACCAGGCCAGACCAGGAGAGACCACCTCAGTCGGCAAGCTGGAACAGAAGGTCACTTTTTGAAGACATGTTAGATGCACGACCCGCCAAAATAAAGAAGAAGATAGAAAGCTCATACGAGGACGCTGTTGTACGCGTCAACATCGTATACGATGCATGGCAATGAGCACTCTCACGATTTCATCGACTGGAAATGTGTGTGGGGACTTTTGAGGTCATTTTAATTTAAAAACACCAAACAGGTGATGTGGTGGTTTGTCTTGGTGCTACGTTTGACATCCAACTCCACAAATACCTGATTTAGGAATAAGCTATAGTCCTATTTCATTAACAGGTTCATGCTATTATTATATATTCAACATAGCTGCAATTAAGGATTCATTTTAAATATTGATTGATTTCTTGATTCATCTTTGTATACGACAGCAAATTGTGAATAAAGCCGATAACACGTTGCCAAAGGTTTTATTTCCTCTGACCAACAGTCCAAAGCTCAAATTTGCTCACGGATGAGGAAGAAAACTAGAAAATATGCAGTCGATTGGATTTCCTGTCAATCGACTCACTGGAAAGTCAGTTATCAACCAAAAATATATATTAAAAAAATGTTAATCCTGCACTTCAGACTCTCATAAGCTGTGACAGACACGCGTCATATTTATATTTATGCCTTTAGAGAACAAATCACTGGAAAACAGATTCAACAACAACAAACACAAATAATCACTTAGCTGCTGCTAAACCTTTTCAGGAAAGGGATGACATATTTGGTTGGATTTCTCTGGCAGCAATTATTTATTTGCAGAGCTGCAATTTAATGTCTCACAGGAAGCAAAAGAGACCAAACGTACAGCGTACACGTAAGACGGCGTCTTTAGGTTTCTTTACGTGGTTTTAAGAATTTCGTGCCACTTTCGTACACAGCCACCAAACAAACCTGCTGGAAATAAACTGAGCTCTCTTTTTATTTTTATATTAAAACCTTTTACACTTCCCAAAAAACTGGCAGTGGTTTAACAACAGCAAGTAAGGCACCTTCTACCAGGGCTCTCCCGATTATCGGTATATTCAGCATTTTTATGTCTGCGTCTCATTTTTCTACAGCTGATTTTCTGATATAAGTTCTATTTTAAAAATGCCCTATTTTGCCTCCGATGCCGCCGCTGTCTGGCCTTTATTTTAACTTCATAAAACTTCAGG
The DNA here is from genome assembly GCA_029853015.1 of Chelidonichthys spinosus. Lineage (NCBI taxonomy): Eukaryota > Metazoa > Chordata > Actinopteri > Perciformes > Triglidae > Chelidonichthys > Chelidonichthys spinosus. The sequence continues at coordinate 28,871,673 of CM056824.1, forward strand.
GAACAATTGTATTTGTTCAACTTCATAACGAAGCTGCTGACAGTTCTGTGAATTAAACATTTGACGTTTTGTGTTATTCTAAATTTGGACACGTTACACTGCAGACAGATATCTGTTATCGGCCTGCTGGATTAGTAATAATCTGTATCGGGCACATCGGTCAGCCTCCTTACCATCTACTACCTAGTCAGGGGTTCGACTCCCACACCGGACAGAGGTGTGTGTGTGTTGTTTTTAAAGGAAAAGAATAGAAATGAGTATGTTATGTAAATCACACTGCAGCAGTGTAACACCTTACCTAACGGCTGCTGGGCTACAATAGGAAGGATGTGTCATGTCTGACATCTAGGTCATATCTGGGGAAGCTTAGCTCAACATGAGGCCTTCAGCAGGGTTTCATCATGCAGTCTTGTTATTATCATCATCATAATAATACATTTGACTCTGAAATGTATTTGGTGTGTCCTTTACACCCTTAAGAAGGCTGTAACTGAATGTCTCCCTTAACTGGACACGTTTCTCCTCCATCTTATGCTACAAATAAAAAATATATTTAATTTAAAAATAACACTAAAAAGCCAGTCCGGCTCGGAAACGGAGATTTAGTAGAAAATTATTTACAGGGTGAACTAAAAAAAATGGCCGCTGAGAAGAAAAGAAAAAATGTTTAAACAAAGAGGCATCAAAGTGGTGATTTAACCGGATGACATGTTGTTGCGTTACAAGGCAGTAAAGTGTCCTTTGTGCGCGGACGGACCGGGCGCCATCATATCACGGCTAGCGGCCTTTAAAGGCACCGAGGGTGGGCGAGCTACACGTTGCTTCGACGGGGGCGAATGCTACGCCTCGTTGAGGGGGTAGCTGGCGTGGAGGGAGGGGGATTCACAAAGAACAAAGGTGTTTATACGTATATTTATTTGATTAAATTCACGTAAGACTGCGTCGATTTTTTTTTACCCGACAGAAACTTCCCGAGTAACTAGCGCCGTGCTGCGCATCCCGACAGCCGCTTCACAACCGTGACGAAAAGAAAGGAAAAAAATCACACACAAACGTATCACTGCGCTTCACTAACCGGGACAAAACACCCCGTACAGACAAGCTAACCCGCTAAGTAAGACATGTAATACATAACAGACATTCAGACGCTTTTGTGCCCCAGCAAGGCCGTGATTTCCAGGCAGGCCGGTTAACGATAACGTACGTGATTCACAACACAAACCCGTTTGGATTTAAACACACAAAATAAAACAAGATGGCAGCCACACACACACACACACACATTAAAAAAACCAACCACATAACTTACTGGAATATGCTTACTCATTGAAGATTGTAGCTTAATCATACAGCCGGTCCTCAGAAAAAGGTAAAAGATGTGAAACGGTTCTCCACCATACAGTCGCTCTGTTTCTCCGAGCGGAGCCGAAATCTCCTCCTGATCCGCTGCGATGATGACGCCGCCGCCGTAAGGGTGGAGAAGAAGAAAAAGAAGAGAGAGACGAGGCCAGCTTCCTGTCGGGGGGGCCTTCAAAATAAAACGCCGATATGCCAACCGTTACTCTAATATTATTCAAATACATTATTGTTGATTAACATGAGACATTTATCACTTGGGGGGTTAAAAGCTACCCTGCAGTATATACTGTATAGTAAAATATAAGCCCAGGCTTTAACAGCTGGACTGCATTAATACTTCATGATGCATGGTAAACGTTACAGCTGAAGTCATCAAGTCATTTTAGTAGTTAATTGCATTGATATTGACGCTATTAACGGTAACGTGGGTAGTGTGGTAGCGACCTGTCAATCAGCAGGTAAGCCCCGCCCCCTAAAGCATCCCCTGCTTCCTGGTCTGGTGGACTCTAAATGGACCATAATGTACTAAATGAACATCATGCTGGATTGAAGAAGACTTGAAACTAGAGATTGAGACCATAAACTCATGTTTACAATGTTTACTGAGATAATACATCAAGAGAGAAGTAGGACCATTTTCTCATAGACTTCTATACAACCAGAGAGGAGTCGCCCCCTGGTGGCCAGGATTTCACATTTCAGAATCAGAAGTTATCTGGTATTTAGTGTTTTCTTTTCTTTTTATACCTTCCCATTATTTTTGTGTCCCGCAGCCATGAAGGACGCTTTATTTTGAAGAGAAACATGAAGAACTTCCGGTGTTTCCTGTATTGAATTGTCTCGAACTTGACGCAGCTCTTTAAAGCCCCACCCTGAAAAAACTGTGGGGTGTTCTGCCCAGACGTCTTTCTGCCTCCATGCTGCACAGGTCAGGCGTTACTGCTGATGCCTTGCCCTTTAACCTCCCGGAGCGACCACGTGGACTACGGTAAACATCCAGGGATGAAGAGGCTACTGCATTTTTTTTATTCAACCATCAAATCAAATTCCTCCCCAGCAGTAAAAGCTTCAACCACGTGTAGACTGAGTCTTTATTAAAGATTTACTGATTTGAAAAGCTCGGTTCTAGTAGCCTACAATAAACCTATGACCCTTCATTACTATTTAATAACCCTGTTTCAGTGAGGCGTTGACTTAAAGTACATCATTTGTTAATAATTCAACCATATCACACAATCGTCAGCAGTTGGAGACTGAAAACGTCCTGAGGAAGACTGTGTGATCTGGTAGAAAGCTCCAGAACAGTGGCTAAATGGCCCTTGGTGGTGAGATATGTCTTATCGACCAACATTTGACGTGTTAGAAAGTTTCATGCCGATAAACTGAATTGACAGAAGTCTGTGAAGTGAAATTACAGCTGATTTAGAACTTCCTTAAATAAAACACGGTGACGGCTGTGATTTCACCCAGACAGCAGCTCTTTGCTGCACACACACACACACACACACACACACACACACACACCGTCACCGACGGCAACCCTTTGTCTCAGTTTTCCCCTCACGGTCGCATGTTTTTCATCTCTCTGGAATAAATACTTTTGCTCCCATATCTTTCTGGAAACACCAACAGAGCTGCTGAGCTCCGCAGGTTCACTTTGCAATGACACAAAAGCAACTGTGAATTGTCCTCTGTGGGCAGCCAATGAGCTCAAAGCAGCAGCAGCAGCAGCAAGCAGCAGAAGCCGAGTGTCCACCAGCAGCGGCCGGCCGGTGCCAGTTTCCAGCCGGACACACACACACACACACACATGCAAAAAAGAATTTTCTAATCCGTCACCATTGTACCAATTGTCTATAAAGATTCATGTGCGAGTGAAGCTCTGCCTTCACAGGAGGGCTATCAAAGTCCAAAACACACTCCATGTAAGAGTCCCAACAAAGACATGAATGACTCGGAGGACTTCAAGGTAAACGACTCCAGGTCTAACCTTTTTCAACTGTTTTCAGCGACCGAGGTGTGAACGGATGCAGCACCGACCTGGTCTTTGAGGGGTTATCACAGATTCTCTTCCTTCATGTGAACTTGAGCAGCTCTTACCGTTCCTGTGTGTTTTTCCAGAGCAGAAGCAAAGACCAGATCGATGGGACCAGGATGAGCCTGGGCAACAGGAAGGGAGTGAGGGTGACGGGGAGACGTGTACCTCCCGTGGACTGGGACAGCGGCAGAGGTGGTCCATCCATCGTGCACTCACCCGCCTGCACCCCTTTACCTCCAGACACACCTACCCTGATCTCCATCGGGCCCCTTCCTCTGAAGCCTCCAGAGCGAGCCGATGATCCCGGGATGGACGCCGCTGCAGCTGCCGCCAGGGAGGACTGGACCACGGACGCCACCTCTGGAACAGGATTGCCTTATGGCGACATGGGCGTCCCCCGGCAGACCATGGAGGAGCTGAAGACTATCCTGAGGGACAGTCCTTTGCTCAGCATCCGGGGAAGGGATGATGGGAAGCCTGGGAGTCCTTATACATACCTCCATGGTAGCAGCAGCGGCGGCAGCAGCGGTGGCAGCAGCGGCGGACGGCAGGTCGATGGAAACCCCAACAGGACGTTCAGCACCTTCAAACCCCAGTCTGACGCTTCCAGAAGGGGGCCCAGGTTCAGGGATAGCACATCTATTCAGCAGCCTTCCGGCGTGGATTCATCCAGCTCAGTCAGGTCTGACGCCAACACAAATAGGCCGCCTGGCGTCGGGGCTCACTCACATGCAAACTGGGGCGAGGCGGGAGCTTCTCACACAGGTCGGTGAAGCTTTTATAGATAGAGACGAAGTCATATCTTCTATTACAACGTCAAGACTGAGCCAAAGTCACGTCTTCGTCTTTTTTTTAGACTTTATTTCATTTTAGTTCCTGTTTTAACTTGGACTTGACTTGGATTTGATGATTGATGGATATTGACTTTGAATTTGGAAGGATTTGGATCAACGGTTTATTGACATTTTGAGGTTTCCATTGCAGCCGAACCGATGCTGGATGTTTGCGGCTGAAATGCGATACTGAAATGATAGCCTGGTCAGAGCTCGTAAGCTTCGTCACGCTGTAGTGTCTGTTTTCACTTCTTACATGCATAGTGTCTTTTCAAAATAAACTTCTTCACAGGAAGTTAGGGTTAGGCAAAAAAAAAAACCTTTAGGCTAATGACTCACGCAAATAATGACTGAAGTGACAAAATGTCAACTTTACTTTTAGTTTAGAGAAGACTTTCCTGAACGGAAGTCTAGCATGATTGAAGTTAACTTCACTTACTGGTGACCCACCTGAGTCACATGACTACGACACAGATGATTCCCTTTACTAACACCTGAACTGGCAAATCGTCGGCGTTCACTTTGGTCTGTCTGACACAGACTTTTGCCTAAAATGGGACACTTTGGAACTTATTTTGTCAGATGTTTTTTTGCAGATATTTGAAACTCTTCATTTTCCCCACAGATAACGGAAACGAGACTATCGAGATCTTCGGGAATCAGAGGTTCATCGGAGCCATGGAGCAGATCAAGCAGCAGATCGCCAGAGAAAACATCAACTTCGTGCGTTTTGAGGCCACCGACCTCCATGGGGTGTCCAGGTCCAAGACGGTGCCGGTCCGCTTCTTCCATGTAATCACCCCACCCGTCCATCGAAAACCACTTGTTGCATGATATAGAGAAGGATGTAGCAGAAATGTGTTTCTAGAACCTAAATGGGAGCCGAGGCAAGGAGGGAGGTAGCACTTCTTTCCTCTGCGGACCTTCTCCCTCTGTTTGTACCTTTCTCAAAAAAGCCTTAGGCACATAATATTCACAACCAGCCTTTACTCTCAAAAAGAAAGTGTTGTTTTACCCTAACTGTTGAATTACTGCTTTAATTTTTGCATCCACAGGAGAAAGCGGTTTACGGGGTATCGATGCCGAGGAGCTACTTGGAGCTGACCCTGAGCCCGAAGAGCAACGAGGTGGACAACGCCAACGCCGCCAACTTCAGCAGCGACATCCTCCTGATCCCCGACCTTTCGACCTTCCGGGTCTTACCCTGGGCCGAGCAGACAGCGCGGGTCATCTGCGACCCCTGCACGGTGACAGGAAGCCCCCTGCGCACTTCCCCTCGCCTCATCGCCAAGCAGCTCCTGGGCCAGCTGCAGAGCCTCGGCTTCTCGCTGCACTCGTCCTTCACCTACGAGTGCTGCGTCCTCGGCACGCCGGACCGCATCGGGCCCAAGACGCTCCTGTTCCCGGCCACCACGCTGCTCAGCAACCACGACCTGCCGTTCTTCCAGCAGCTTGTGGACAGCATGTACTGCATGGGCGCCGACATCGACAGCATTGCGTCCGCGAGTGGCCCCGGCCAGATGGAGATCATCCTGAGGCCGGAGTTTGGGATCGCAGCGGCGGACAGCGCCTTCACCTTCCGCACCGGCATCAAAGAGATGGCTCGCAAGTACAGCTACATCGCCAGCTTCTTCACAGACGACGGGCTGTACAACGCCGGCGTGCTCTCTCACAGCTTGTGGGACGCCAACGGGCGACGCAGCCTCTTCCTCAGCGGTGAGAAGGCCGGTGAGCTCTCCGAGATCGGCAGGAAGTGGCTGGCCGGGCTGCTCACCCACTCCGCCGCCCTGAGCTGCCTGATGTCGCCCGGGTTGAGCTGCCGGAGCCACATCGCCAAGACCATCAAAGACCCCAAGCGGATGCTGTACGCCACCTGTGGCTGCAACGACAACAGCAGCTCCTTCAACATCAAGTGTCACGGCGGGAGGGAGACGCACATCGACAACAAGCTGGGCTCCGCCATGGCCAACCCATACGTCGTGCTGGCCGCCACCGTGGCCGCCGGCCTGGACGGCATCAGGCGGAACCTGAACCTCGATGGCGGTCTGAACAAAGCGCCCAGTCAGCAGAAGGAGTTCGCCGTTCCCGTGAAGCTCGACGATGCTCTGGAGGCGTTGGGGGAGGACCACGTCATCCGCAGCACGCTCGGAGAGCCGTTCATCCAGTATTTCATCGCCATGAAGAAGTTCGAGATTGAGACCCAGGAACTGGATGACGAGAGGAACAAGTGCCTGGAGTACTTCATCTAGAGACCCTCCTCGTTTTAGACTAATGAGAAACAACACTTCCTCCTGCCACACAAATAAAAGGATGAAGCTTGAAAAGCTTTGTATTTTATATACATTATATTGATACCTTATTATGTTTATTATTATTATACAAATGGAGTAGATATTTTTCCAGTTATTTCAAAATAAAGGTCTGAATCCACCCTCGATGTGCAATATTGTTACTGTGTGTGTGTGTGTTTTTATTAATTACAATACTGATGCTGTTAGTCTTACTAGTGTATTAAGTAATGCGATACATTATGAATCAATATAACAAAATAAAGGAAGTGGCCTGGAGTAAGTATGCTACATAAGAAAGCTAAAACATACTTCAACCCTGATGCTGAAAAAAATGGTCTCTTGCCAGTATTTACACTTTCTGGTCTGTAATGACCATTACAACCTCTTGGGGGCACTGTTGCTTCTATTGCCTGTAGTCTGAGAGAGGTTTCCAAGCATTTCTCTCCAAACCTTTACAAAAAAAAAGGCACAAATGAAATCCATTAAATGCTACTACGATGATTTTTTGTTTTTACATTTAAGCTAATGTTTTCACAGTATATGCTTCTATTTACGGTTTATATTTCAGATGTAGAAGGCGTTTAGGTAAAATCCACATTTTCACACGTGGCTGAGAAAAGTTCAACTTTATAAAAAAAAAACAATCAATCTCGTGTCAAAATCCATTTAAATCCATTTTGTTGCTGTTCCGGAGCTTTCGAACATATCACATGATCATGTCATTGGAATTCTTTTTTTTTTTAGCACTTTCAGGGGCACGTTATACGTTAGCGACTTATCACATGATGTATAGACAAGACCTCAATCCTTTTTACGTTAGCTACTTATTTTATCATATATGGACATGCCCTCAATCATTTTAACGTTAGCTACTTATTGTACCATATATGGACATGACCTCAATCATTTTTACGTTAGCTACTTATTGTATCATATATGGACATGACCTCAATCATTTTTACGTTAGCTACTTATTTTACCATATATGGACATGACCTCAATCATTTTTACGTTAGCTACTTATTTTACCATATATGGACATGCCCTCTATCATTTTAACGTTAGCTACTTATTGTACCATATATGGACATGACCTCAATCATTTTTACGTTAGCTACTTATTGTATCATATATGGACATGACCTCAATCATTTTAACGTTAGCTACTTATTGTACCATATATGGACATGACCTCAATCATTTTTACGTTAGCTACTTATTTTACCATATATGGACATGCCCTCAATCATTTTAACGTTAGCTACTTATTGTACCATATATGGACATGACCTCAATCATTTTTACGTTAGCTACTTATTGTATCATATATGGACATGACCTCAATCATTTTTACGTTAGCTACTTATTTTACCATATATGGACATGCCCTCAATCATTTTAACGTTAGCTACTTATTGTACCATATATGGACATGACCTCAATCATTTTTACGTTAGCTACTTATTGTATCATATATGGACATGACCTCAATCATTTTTACGTTAGCTACTTATTTTACCATATATGGACATGCCCTCAATCATTTTACGTTAGCTTCTTATTGTACCATACTGTATTTGGACATGCCCTCAATCATTTTTACGTTAGCTACTTATTGTACCATATATGGACATGACCTCAATCATTTTTACGTTCGCTACTTATTGTACCATATTTGGACATGCTCTCAATCATTTTTAAGTTACTGACTTATCTTACGATATATGGACATTATCTTGGTTATTTTTATGTAAGCTACTTATCGTAGGATATATGAACATGACCTCAATCATTTTTACATTAGCGACATTTTATCTGATATACGGAAATTACCTCAATCATTTTCCTTTAGCGACTTTAGCAACAACTTCTCTGTGTTAAAGCGACACATGTTTCAAGCATGAATATCTTCCATCAGCCACATCAAAACTGTCTGAAGATGAGAAAATGTACAACACCACCATTTGTTACAAAAACTATATTTTTTACTACTTAGACAAAGCATAAGTACATTTAAGGATCCGGTGTGTGATATTGTATAGAGATTTTTTGTTCCGGTCAGCAAATTATGTAAAAAGCTCAGAGCTCATTGGTTCTTACTGAAGATGTAAATTGTTAAAACAGGATGCCCTGTTCTCTATCATAATTATTTGACAACAATGGAGCTACATCACAGAGGATTAACATTAAATCAGGCTTTGATATCTGCACATTAGTAGCAACACTCACTGTTGGATTTGGTCTTTTCATGGCAAAACATGAACTGTCACCAGACACAGAATAAGTAACATTCAAAAAGAAGAAACACTTCCGATATAAAGACAGATGCATGCACCCTGGTATAACCTGTAAACACCTCCACTCATATCCACCTTGCTTTCAGGGTATCAAACTTACCAAAAGAAAACACCTAGCAGTGTGTTACAGTGTAGTATGTGGTGGGTTGACGATTCCCTTGATTGTTGAAAATGCAAAAAAAGAAAAAAAAAGAAACCTGAGCTGATTTTGGGTAAGAGTAGTTATTTAAAGCTGGGGTATGTAATGTTGGAAAGCTAGCAAGAGAGCTAGCAAGATTTGAAAATAGCACCTCCTCCTGCCTCCTCTAAGTCCCCCCCCCCCCCTCCCGTCAGTGAGTCCGTCCAAGCTGATTCTTCCGGCATCAGCGAGACATGAAGGCTGTGCACTCGATCTTAGGCGGGGAGGGCGGGTGCAGAACTAGACATGCATTTACTCCGACCAATCCGCACCCTTCGGTGCGAGGGGCACGGATTGGTTGTTTGTTTTCTCAGTCCCACGGCGGCCACAGAGCTCTGTTTTATTCTGTTTCTTTTCCTGATGACATAATGTACTGATCCCTCTGAAATTAGACGGGCCATTCCACCCAGTATAACAAAAACTACTTCTGAACAGGATTACATACCCCATGTATAAGTGATGTGGTTATGTAACCACACATGCACTGGATACCCTAATTAATTATTAATCATAATGAGGCTAAGTCCCATCCCTTCCAACACGGGACCTTAGTCAACAGCGAGAAACAAATACTTGTGTTCTAACTGCTGAAGTATCCGACTGTGAAACTATGTAATCGTGAAGATCTTTCCACCAACAGGGAGGTAAGTGGCGTCTCTCTCACTGTGTGTGTTTGGTACCAGGATGTAGCATTACTCACGCTAACAACAGGTCTCGCTCCTTCTTTCTTCTTCCTGCTGATAAAAAAGAGTCGCTGGATAAAAACTCAGGTAAGATAACGTCACCTTAGTGACAGAATGTAGCTAAGTTAGCTAGCTAGCTAGCGAGATGAGCTGACGGCTGTGTTGCAGACTATCTGCCTAAGTTAGCTAGTCAGCTGGCTAAGTTAGCTACCCAGCTAGCTAACGGCCGCATTGGTGACCACAAACCTACAACACACTGAGACTTTGTGGATTCGAAACATTATCTTGTTAAACTGAGAAACATCAGATGTGGAATTACACAGGAACAATTCCAGCGGGATACAAAATAATATTTGTCTCTCGCCGTTAACTAGGGTAGATAGTTTTTCCGAAACAAGACAGGAAGGGGTGTCTCTATATTGATTATGATATTTGAAAGGGAGAACTATGTTCTGAGTCCATATGGGCTGGGCTTCCTCTGAAGCATGCCAATGCAATAAAGGAATAAATCAATTAAAATAATACATGGATGACCGACTTTTCCTTCTTCTCTTCTTGCTACTTGTTCTTGTTTATTAGATTTCCTACTCGCTGCATGAATCTTCCCAGTTTGTTGTCAGCGCCGGAGTCATTCTTGTTCAGGGAGGAGCCACTGTCTTTCTCCGACTTATCCGCAGGAGAGCTGTCGGTGCTGAGAAAATATTCGTATCGACTGTAGACCTTCTCCTTCCTGGTGTGATGGCCGGCGGCGGCGGCGGCTTCGTCGCCATCCATAGTGCTCTTCGAGCCCCGGTCTTGATCCCCCGCAGGGTTCTGCCTTCTCTTGCTCGAACGCTGAGGCGACGATTTGGAGAACGGAGATTTTCGCTGCTCCGTTTGACTGCTGAGAGAGTTCTGTGACCTGGAGATGCTCGGCGACTGGCCTTTCTTGGTTGTCGGCACTGCCACGGGTGACTGTGAACGGTGGCCCGAGGAGCGTTGTGATCTCAGCGAGGTCCTACTTCGGGTCGACCGCTCATCTTTCTTGGACACTTTCTTCTCGTCCGGCGAGAGCAGTGAATACACTTTCATTCTCAAGGAATTTTTCCTTTGAAGGGGCGGTTCCTCGCGCTGTTTTTCCGCGTGACCACCCTTAGCTTCCACTCCATGCTGAGATCCCGGCGACGCATCTAACGTTTTTTTTGTTTGTGTCTCATTGGAATTGGACTTCTTTCTTGCTCTCGGAGCAGCTGAGCCGGAGCTGCTGGTCATCTTACCCAAAGAAGCGTGGCTTCCTCTGGCTTGGTCCCGGCGCTGCGATTCTGCAGAAACACTGGATTTCACCGAGTTCTCCTCTGAAACGGATTTCTCGTCTTGGCAAATCTCCTCACTTGCGTCTTTGAACGCAGCCGATTCTGAACTGTTGACGCGTGAACACTCTCTCTCCTCCGGGATCTCGGTCAGAGACTCCATCGGTCTCGGGTGCTGGAGGCCGAGCTTGATCGACGGATCGTTTAGCTTCATGTCCAATTCGATAGCAGAGGTTGTCCTGGAAAGAGGCTCGTGCCAGTCGTACGCCTGCGTCGTCCTGCGATCGGCCGTGACGTCGTGGTGGGAGACGGAGCGGTGGCCGCCAGTGAGAGTTTGCTCTCTCCTGTCGCCTCTCTTATTTGGCTCGCTGTGTTCATGGTTGGCCAGTTCCAGGCTGTAACCGTTTTGGATGCGTGGCTCTAATTCCGCCACATTCTGCCTCATGTCCTGACCTCTTAGCGGAGACATATATTTAGGCTGATACGCAGGCCTCACGGAGTCTTGGGTCGGCCTGGGATTGTTGTAATCCTGCAGGCTGAGTCGCTTCTGCCTCATTTCCTCCATTCTGGACTTTATGTCCCTGGACCGGTTGTGGATCAGCTGCTCGTTTAAGCCAGTGTGACTACTGTACGGAGATGCCACTGGGGATATCGCATCATACGACGCATCTTGAGCCGCGACGTCATTAAAGTACGTGTCCATCTTCCACTTGTGGAGAGATGTTTCGGAGTTGAACGGGATCAGATTCTGGTCCGTCCCGTAGCGATTCTGGTGCCTTAGGTGCTGCTGGGACAACCTGTTTGTCAGGAGCAGGTCGTCGCCCCCCCTTGGGTTAGGTACTGTCTTCTCAGGAGCAACGGGGACTCCGATGTCCTTGGTTCCCATCCTCATCCGAGTCAGGGCGCTCAACTTCTGCAGCTCTCCACCATAGCTGTGTCCCCGTATCAGATTCCCCATGTCGAAACAGTGGGATTGATGCAGCCTCTCCTGTACGCTCAGGCCACGGGTCATCACGCCGCCGCCGTTGTTGAACCTGTCGTCCTGAGCACTCCTCACGCCGTGCATCACTTTGGGCCTCGCCTGAATTCGGTTGAGGTGAAGCTGGCTGGAGTTCGGGCTCTGCTGGTGGGCCACGGCGTCCCTCAGGTAGTAGATAGACGACCTCTCCCCGGACAGAACCGTGGGGACGGCGGACTGGGCGTACAGTCGCCGAAACTCCTCGTCGTAGGAGGCGACCAGCTGACCCGTGATCACCAGGACCATGCTGATGTTGATCTTCTCAAACGACCACGAGTAGCTGGAAAAAAAAAAACGTCACAGTGAGCTGGCAGGGGTGATGAGGATGAGGAATAGATCCTACATCTGACTTAGAATAAACAGACACAAATCTAATTCATGTAAAGAGTAGTGCGGGCCTTTAAAATGACCAGACATTTGGAACAAACCTTTGTGTATATTAATACAGAAGAAAACAGAATCCACTTTTACTCTTTTGATGTCCGTTTTTAAGTAAGTACAAGGTCATGGGAAGTCAGCATCGCACTGGTTCACTTTGATTTTTGATTATAACAGAAAATAATCTCCGTGTCAAACAAACATTTATGATATTTACACGATTTGTTCAGCAGGAAAATATTCACAAACAATCCCCACTTTTCAGGTTTTTATGCCTGGCCTTGTTTGCCAGCCTGACTGATCTCCTGAGCACCGACCTTCTGCTGAGCAAACACTGTTTTACATCTCGAGTCGAGCGCCTGAGTCCTGTTCGTGTCCGGCTTAACAATGTTCAGAATAGTTCAACTAATAAATAATGCTGCTCCATAAACAGAAGGATCGGAGCTGCCTTACTTTCAACAAGAAGAGGAAAGAAGTGGATTTTACTAAACAGAAACAGATTGCATGTTAATGAAATTTGACGTATTGAGCTTGACAGATTTAATTGGGAAATTTCACCGTCGGGTAGATAAAGTAAAACACCGACTCACCTGTATGTTCCAAACAACACCGTTCTGCAGTCAACCAGGAGGAACTTTTGCTCCAAATCGCCACAAAACTTCACCCCGGACCGACACTGGTACTGCTGGCCCCGGACCGTCCGGACCCGGATGTTCTAGTGGAGAAAACAAACGTCCATCAGACTGAGCAACGTTAGCTTTCACTGGGCGTAGCATTTGTACGGTGGCCTATAAGTGCAAATTTGCGACTTCATGAACTTGCAAATTTGACACTTTATAAATCTATAGCCGATATATAAAAAATTGCTTGGCTCCGCTTTTTTTTTGCCTTTGCTATGACAACAAGTGAAAGCTACCGCTAGCATCTTAGCCCAACCGCCCCGATCAATAAACACCCAAAAGATGACAAAGATGTTTGTCCTCATATAAATAAAAGCAACAATAAGCATCAACATCATCACCCTCAGGACCTTAACGAGGTGTTGTCACACGTTGGGATGGATTCATTAGAAACATAAATGTAGGTTGTTAGCATCGCAATAAACTCACAAATTTGAGACTTTTTTTTTTCACAGAATTTTGCCCCCCTCTCTCGGCTCCTTTTTTTTTTTTTTTTCTACAGTGGCCCTAATACGCTGTCGTAAGAATGTTCTGAGAAAAACACTTCAAAAAATGTACACTTACATTTTTTAAATAAAAACTTGGATATTCACAAATTATTCTTATTATTTTTAATAAAAATGTTTTTTCTCTTTTTTTTTTTTTACAAGGAACCACGTCGCTTCACTGTTTCCAGATGGGATAAAACTCATCACACCTCAGAAGCTGCAGTGAAACACTATATTATATTAGTATTTATTTCTGTCACAGACTCACAGAGTGAGTTTGTACTTAATGACCGACCGGTTCGGTTAGGTTTAAGGAATTTAAAATACATCCAACAAATACAATCCATCAGTCTTAGATACTAAAAGGTAAACAGGTATTACATTATGTCCTTACAGCAGATAATTCAGCTTGTTGACCTTTTTTATCTTAAACTGTAATGTGAGAAAATTTTAAATGAGATGATTTTATACATTTTAATACATACATTCTAAACAAAGTCCATCCATCCATTTTCTACCGCTTATCCTGTATTTAGGGTCACGGCGGGGCTGGAGCCGATCCCAGCTGTCATTGGGCGAAGGCAGGGTACACCCTGGACAGGACGCCAGTCTATCACAGGGCCGACATGTAGAGACAGACTCTAAACAAAGTCATTCAGGGAAATTTGGAAAGGTAGTTTACACTCTACTCTGGGTGAGATCCGACCCCCGTCCCAGTTTCTCTCAGGCTGTTTTTTTAAGGCTGCCGGCGAAGCAGTTCGAACATGAAGTCATCGCTGTGACTCACTGTGACTCGCGTCTGTTGTTTGGACTGTTATGTATGTTTGTAATGAAGCTCGATGCCGTTCAACAGGAAAATCCAGAGAAACAGATCCGTCTCTTCCTCAGGCGGCAGAGTTTGAGGTTCCATGTGGACTTTGTTTTTCTCAGTTTAATATCGAACAAACGGGGCTTTCTTGCTCAAAAAGCACATTTTTTAAGCCCTACATTGTTCGGCATCAGGGATTTTTTTTTTACAACCGGTAGAAGGAAGTGACCATATTTGGACTGCGGAGGAGCAACGGGTGGATCTGATTCCATGTGGACCCCCCGCCCCCGTGATGTTGTGTGTTTCTCACCTTCAGGTCGCGGACGTTGATGCCCACCCGGTGTGACATGGTGAGGAAGCTCTTGAAGTGGGCGTCGTCCAGGAGGATGTAGATGACCACGCCCCTCAACGTGGCCGTGATGATCTCTTTGAAAATGTCCACGTCGGTGAACACGTCCATCGCTATGGCAACAACCTGGAGACGCAACAGATGTTTGGAAAACTTGTGAGTGAGTATTCACACACAAAACTAAAAGATGTACCGCAGGTTGAACTATTTTAAGCTTGATTTAAAGTATTTATTTAAAGTCTTAATTTAAAGTATTTACTTAAAGTCTTGATTTAAAGTATTTATTTAAAGTCTTAATTTAAAGTACGTATTTAAAGTATTTATTTAAAGTCTTATTTAAAGTACTTATT
>CM056824.1:28889211-28989211 GCA_029853015.1 Chelidonichthys spinosus
AGCATCACTAAAAGGTGGTGTGGATCAAGTCTCCCCCAGTGGTCACTGATGTGTTGCTGCACGTTTCCTGTATCCTACAGTGAACCTGGCTCACGACATTCACCTCTTTGTTTCCCGGATGAAAGCAGGTTCCTCATTGCAGGATTCTCTCATCGGCAACAGGTTTCATTCACAGCAGGCGATGCTACGTAAGACGTCCGGCTCTCACCGTGGTGACTGCTGAGCCAGTGGCTAGCAGCTAACACTACCATACACTAAAAGGTAGGTGGGACCAAAGATACTCCCCCAGTGGTTAGATAGGGTATTTCCTGTCTCCTAAGTGGGCGTGGCCACGACATTCACCTCATTTGTTTGGATGAAAGCAGGTTTTCTCATATTTGCATATTAATTTATATTTTATTTTGCTACCATTAGATATTTACACAGATAAGATATTAGAGTTTTTACCGTTTAGTATAATGCTACTTATTATATTTTACATTGTATTATATTCTTTGCTGCTTACAGTCATATTTAGCATTATGATAATTAGTTAGTATCCGCGTCAAACAACGTGGAAAAAAAATCCTTTTCAGCGTCAGAATGTTTGGACGATTCGTGGCTTTGTGAATCAACGTCTCCGATATTTGACTTTTGGTGACGATGGAGCGAAAGAATCCGTCTTAATCTGCCCTTCAGATTCAGGAGTTTACAGACTCGGGACCTGCCGGGGTCTCCTGAAGGGGGGGCGGGGCAGTGGAGGGACTTACTCTGGTGCAGCCGCCCGGCTACGCAAACACAGCAGAGAATGTTCTGAAGGTCAATAAAGAAACTCAATAAAAAGTACAATATTGACAATACTTGTACTTTACTTGGGTATTTCCAAGGATGGGAAAAAAACACAGGACTTTCACCCAGGAGACTGCAGGTAATGTCCTGTGTGAATCGAGCATTTCATAACAATTTCATCAAACCATTATATTTTTTACTAAACCGAAACAAATAGTTTTGATACCTGAAACTTAATTATGTAATTTTGTAGCGTTTTTTAAATTTTTGTTGTTCGTTTATCGGAAAAAATATAATTTATCCTGGAAACATGCAAGCAGCAAGATAAGCTTCTACTAATCTACTCAGTACAAAGTTTCTAAGATTAAACTACAATATTAAAATGCTCTTACGTGTATTTGTTAGTGATCATGATATCCTTTAATAATATTGGACATTTAAAGGCTGCATGATGAGCACATTTTTGCAGAATCTAATCTAAGGTGCATGTGTGTGTGCAGATCAATATGTGGTCTGTTTGTCTGGAAGCATGACACCTTCTCACCTGTCTCGCCTCCTGGATCTGCTTGCGGACCACCTCCTTGATGGTCGGCGTGTTGTGCCTGGGCGGGTGGAACAGCAGGCTGATGCTGGTGTCCACGGTCTCCAGGGAGACCTCCGGCCAGCCCAGGTCCAGGTCCGGCACCGCCTCGTCCGACTCCGTGGGGAAGTAGGTGGAGGGGCTGGCCTCCTCATCCGAGACCCGCTTCCCCTTGGTGGTGGGGGAGTCGTCCTGGTCCTCCTCCACCACCACCTCCGGCAGCTCCGCATTCTGGAAGATGAATAGGATCTCCTCCTCGGACAGGAAGTGGCTGATCTGCTCGGCCCGGAGGAACTCCTCGTAGGCCTCCTTGCCCCCGCAGAGCAGGGCGTAGATGGCCGAGGCGGTAAGTTTCCTTGTAATGGGGCTGGATGTAAACCGGACTGGTGTCCTCTCTCAGCGAGGACAGGCAGGACAGGTTGGACTCCATGTGGATGCCGGATCCCCCCTCCACTCCGAAGACTCTGAGTGCAGCAGGCGTCCCCCTTTCACCCTCAGTGTGAAGTTGTGTGACTGTCAAGCATCACACTTTGTAAAAAAACGGAGATAAAAAAGGTAGTTTACATATGTAAAGTGACGGAGTTGGAACCTGTCGGTCGAGTGTGATTCACCACAAGTGGGTAAACAAGCTGCTCTCCGACATCCTGCTGAAGAAAAGAGAAGTTCCCCGACAGGAATCCTGTTCAGAGTCCTGAACCTTTATAAAGAAACAGCTTTCAAAGAACAGAACAGAGTTCAAATCGGCCTCTCGGCTGCAGGAAGCAGCAGCAGCACTAAGGTGTGTTTGGTCTCAAGCAGCTCGTCCTACCTGCTCAACTTAATGCTGCCGCTGAGCCCCGCCCACATCAGCACACGCCTGGGTTTCGGGAGCGGGAGCAGGTTTGTTTACCTGTTCAGGTGTCAGACGGTCCATGTGCTGCTGCAGCAAGGAATCCTGTTACCTCCTGACCTACATGACCCCCCTCAGACGTCAATTCCTCCTTTCATGCCGTACACTTTTTGAGTGACAATTCAATAACACAGAAGAAAATCATTGAAAAGAAAAACGAGTGCAGATTTGAATACGAACAAGCTTCCTGTTTCTGTGTTTCACAATAACGCAGCCTTTAACACGCTGCAATTAGCTAATAGTTAGTTAGTCTGGGGTGACTGGAATGTCCAGCTGAACTGAAAAATCCTAGTTCACGTCTTCTTTGGCCAAAGAAAACCAGAGCGCTGAATTAGACGACCAAAATGTACTTTCTTGAGGTGAACGCTGTAAAAGAGTTAAAACTGTAAATAGAACTGTGGAGGTAAAGGAAATGGGAATCATTTAATTCTTCTTTTGGGACCAAAAATATGTCTGAATTATTATTTTATTTTTTTATTATAATTATTCAATAGTATATAAGAAGGTGACGATGTCACCATGACGACCCCCCGTTGGTTCATGGACTACGGTTTTGAAGCCTCAAGTTCAGGATCTTGGATTTTTTTGTATCCAGTAGGGAGTGACCATATTTGGACTGTGGAGGAGCGACGGGTGGATCTGATCAGAGCAGCACCCTTACTGGATCTGGATCCCTGTGGTAAGCCCTGCCCCCCTAAAGCATCCCCTGCTTCCTGGTCTGGTGGACTCTAAATGGACCATAATGTACTAAATGAACATCATGCTGGATTGAAGAAGACTTGAAACTAGAGATTGAGACCATAAACTCATGTTTACAATGTTTACTGAGATAATACATCAAGAGAGAAGTAGGACCATTTTCTCATAGACTTCTATACAACCAGAGAGGAGTCGCCCCCTGGTGGCCAGCAGAGAGAAGTAGGACCATTTTCTCATAGACTTCTATACAACCAGAGAGGAGTCGCCCCCTGGTGGCCAGCAGAGACAAGTAGGACCATTTTCTCATAGACTTCTACACAACCAGAGAGGAGTCGCCCCCTGGTGGCCAGCAGAGAGAAGTAGGACCATTTTCTCATAGACTTCTATACAACCAGAGAGGAGTCGCCCCCTGGTGGCCAGCAGAGAGAAGTAGGACCATTTTCTCATAGACTTCTATACAACCAGAGAGGAGTCGCCCCCTGGTGGCCAGCAGAGAGAAGTAGGACCATTTTCTCATAGACTTCTATACAACCAAAGAGGAGTCGCCCCCTGGTGGCCAGCAGAGAGAAGTAGGACCATTTTCTCATAGACTTCTATACAACCAGAGAGGAGTCGCCCCCTGGTGGCCAGCAGAGAGAAGTAGGACCATTTTCTCATAGACTTCTATACAACCAGAGAGGAGTCGCCCCCTGGTGGCCAACAGAGAGAAGTAGGACCATTTTCTCATAGACTTCTATACAACCAGAGAGGAGTCGCCCCCTGGTGGCCAGCAGAGAGGATGACAGCTTTAAGGACCTTCAGCTTGGGCTTCACTTTTCAGAACTGGAGGTTGCCTCCTGCTGCATAGTTACTATTGACCGAAAGAAAAAAAACATCTAGATTTTAACGCTGCATCTGATGCAGAGAAGAGATTGATCACAAGACATCAGAAGGAGGTTGAGAAGTAAAGTTTATTGCCATCACAAAGCCTCAGACAGACTGAGCTGCCTGGCTTAGAGACCAGGGCAGGAAGTGAATATCATTTAATTCCCAGCATCACTAAGTGGCTTCACTGGGATCTCCAACTGATGGAAGCTACCTGGGACGCTAACAAACTTCACCACCTCCAGAAGAAAAACAAAAAAATTATCTGGTATGTGGTGAGTTCATTTCCTGCCCAGGTGCTGACATCATAGTCCCAGCTCCGCCCACTCCCAGTTCATCCAGTTTAAAGGGTAATTCTGGTTTATAACAACCTACTGGTTCTCCTGACCTTTTCTATATGTGGAGGTGAAACTCAAAAGGCATGGTAATAATCCCTCATTGTACAAGAACCTCCAGTCTGCTGGTCTGAGTGGAACCAGGTGAGCCTGGAAATAGTGACGGAGGCTCACGACGGAGATCATTTTACCGTTTGCCTTTACGTTTCCTCTTCCTCCTCCGCTCGTATAACCTTTGTGTTTGTCTTCAACCTGCCTGATCATCTCACTGCTCCTGGTTCCTCACCTGCGTACCCTCGTCATAGTGCTTAAACTGTGTAAATATGACCCAAAGTTGCAATAAACAGGAATTATCCTTTATCATCTGCAAAAAAAACTTTTAATAAATACAGGCATTCCACTCATGTTGCATCGTGGAAGGTGTAGCTTTTAAAACACTGAACATAAACATCTATGCAGTTTTTTTGTACTTTTCTAAGTTTTTGAGCCTTTTTTCCCACCTGTGTTAAAAGCAGTTGAATAAATGGACTGTATGTTAGTAGCCACTGTAAAATAATCTATTTTTGTATTTATATGAATCCTGCACCCGGTTCTCAGAAGAGAACAGAAAAAAACCTTCAAACTGGTTGGAAGCTCGTGGTTTGCATGTGGTCGTCCAGAAGGACGTTAACAGCAACTACAGCTACAGAAACTTTAACACCTTTCACACTCATGCTATGAATCAGCGTCGCCATCGGCCTCTAGACGCCACCGACCTCTAGACGCCGTCGCCTCCGTCGCTTACTTCCTCGGCGGGGTCGGAGACTTCATGAATCTGGGCGGGGTTGGCGACTTGACGCCGCGAGATGGAGTCGGAGTTGGAGACTTGGAGGTTTGGAACTTGGGGGTCGGGGTTGGGGACTTGGGGAGTGGGGTAGAGACTGGGGTTGGGCTCTTCATGGACGCCGGAGTCTGGGACTTAGAAGGGGTTGGGGTCGGGGTCTTGGAAGGGGGAGCTGGAGACTTGGGGGGCACAGGCGTGACTACTGGTGTGGCTACCAGCGTGGCGGATTTGGGCTGTCCCAGTTTGGGCTCGGGGAGCTTCTCGCCATGCTTGTAAACACTGACGGTGATCTCCACGAACTCGCCGCCGTACTTGTTCCGTACGTTGATGCTGTACTTGCCGGAGTCGTCGGGGGTGACTTTGTTGATGACGAGGCTGGCGAACTTGCCGCCCTCGAACGTCACCTTGGTGTGCTCATTGCAGGCTACTTCCTGCTCGTTCTTGAACCAGGAGACCTCAGGGGTCGGCTCGCCCCACACGGTGCAGGTCAGGCTCAGAGACTGGAGAGGGGTCGAGAGTCAACTCAGGTCAAAAAGGCCACTTTATTCAAGTATTGAACAAAACCATTTAAAGGGCCAAACTCTGATAAGCCCACATATCCCTAGAACAGTGGCTCCCAACGTAGGGATCAGGACCCCAAGGGGATACAATATAATCATACATTATAAATGTTATTTATTCCTTTGAGCTGCATAAACAAAATGCCATTCACCTCCAGTGTTCTGAGGCAACATAAACAACAACAAAAAACAAAGTGGCACCACGGCTACAAGTGATGACGTACGGAGCTCATATTTGCATGTTGTTCTTCCTTCGTACAGGAATGCTGCCGGGGCGGTGCAGCTCCTCGACCCCCTTATTACTGCTCGCTTGTCATGATACAAATACAAGCACTAAAATCAACGAATGGCCAATATCGTCTCACATATTATTAACACAGTGTTGATTTGCATCAACAGGTTTAACATCCTCACCTTCTCTTCCATGATAGTGACCACGTCAGGCAGACCGCCGACCACGCGGCCACGGTCTGAGGAGAGACAACAAAATGTGTTTAATACGAACAAACAACGTGTGGTTACTTCTCGGCCGAACACAATAAAAAGAAACTCCACTGTAGTGGAGAAAACAAGAACACTCTAATTTAGTGGAGAAAACAAGAAAACGCTACTTTAGTGGAGAAAACAAGAAAACTCTACTGTAATGGAGAATACCAAAAAACTGATTGAGTGGAGAAAACAAGAAAACTCTAATTCAGAAGAGAAAACAAGAACATTCTCATTTTGTGGGGAAAACAAGAAAACTAATTTAGTGGAGAAAACAAGAAAACTAATCTATTGGAGAAAACTAGAAAACTAATTTAGTGGAGGAAAACAAGAAAACTAATCTATTGGAGAAAACTAGAAAACTAATTTAGTGGAGGAAAACAAGAAAACTAATCTATTGGAGAAAACTAGAAAATGAATTTAGTGGAGAAAACAAGAAAACTAATATAGTGGAGAATAAAAGAAAACTACTTAAGTGGAGAATACAAGAACATTAATCTAGTGGAAAAAACTAGTAAAACTCTACTGTAGTGGAGAAAACTAGTAAAGCTCTACTGTAGTGGAGAAAACTAGTCGAATCTTCTGTAATGGTGATGGTCGGCCTGGTCTCAGTGAGGAGTCGTGTGAGACTTCTCCGTCAGCGTAACGAGGTCGGAGAGGATCAGAAGAACATTCTTTCATACTTTGCTTTCAAAGCAAATAACTCGTCTCAGGAAAATGTTCAGAACGTCGCTGGAGGATTCCTCCAGAAACATCCTGACGTGATGCATCATTTAAAGAATGACATACTCACTCTTCTCAGCGAACGCAGCCGCCCTGAACGAGTAGAGAACATCGTTATCATTAATACCACTTAGACACAATTTAAAGAGACACGTTCACAAAAGTGCGTCGACCAACTCACTTGAGCCTGAGGTACTCCTCGTAGGCGTCGGTGTACGCTGCAGGAACAAACACAGGAATCATCAGAACAAATATACAACTGAGAGCTGATGGAGTAAGACAGGTGTTTAGGTGTTAACTCTACGTTCGGGACGTGGGTTTTTTCTGACCTTGTCCGGAGAGGTCAAAGGTCCTGCTGTGCGTCTGCACGCCGTCGGAGATCTCGATGGAGTAGTTGCCCTTCTCCTTGTCTGATGGGTCGCAGATCTGCATCCAGGCCATCTCCGCTGTGCCCCCGATCCGCATCTTCTCAGAGGAGGCGATCTTACTCTCCCTGCAGGGGGTCACAGGGGTCACGGGGGGGTCATGGGGTTCACTTAATTCCGATGAGGTTAAATAAGATGAATTTTATTTTGAAAGTGTACTTGTGTTTCCAGACGGTCTTCATCTCCTCAGTGTAGTAGTTCATGTAGCACTGCAGCCTGATGCCCTCTGGTGTACACTGCAGCACCAGCTCGGAGGCCGACGCACCTGAACGCAGCACAACAGTCACGTCATAATTATCATCAGTCAGCACCAAAATACACAGCCTTCCCTTCTGTGTGTCAGCTGATCAAACTCACCGGCGATGTGCGCGATGGCGTTGATGATGTCATCAAACACTGCAAAAACCAAAGAAAGAAATAAATACATTATTTATCATTGGAATAATGATAATAATAATGATAATAATAATAATAATAATCAACACCAACATGAGGAGAGTATCTCCTAGAATTAATTTTAAAGTCTTCTACTTATAAACAAAGCTGGTTGCAGACATGCTGTGGTCTTCTGCTCCTTCACAGATTATTTATCTATTAAATATAAATAAAGCTATTTGAATCCCTCTCTAATAAAGTTCCACACACTGACTTTTTATTCCTCTTTCTTTCTTTTAAATTATTTATTATTATTATTATTATTATGTTGTTGTTGTTGTTGTTGTTGTTGTTGTTACCTTTGCCTGAAATGTCAAACGCAGACGTGTCCTTTCCTCGGTCGTCACTGAGAACGGCCTTGAAGACGCCGTGATCTTTCCTGGAGAACTGGAACAAAAAGATTATTAAACACACAGAAAAGAGTGTGTGTGTGTGTGTGTGTGTGTGTGTGTGTGTGTGCAGTAGTTACATGATGGAGGGGGAGGGCGCAGGCTCCAGACATGACATTGGGAGGAGTTTCTGGAACAATCTCATCATCCTCTTTGTACCAGTGGAAAGAAGTCTCCTTCTTCACATTGGCCACCTAACAAACAAACAAACAAACAAACAAACAAACAAACAAACACTCAAGGGTCCGTTTTGTTTATGGAGAGCAAAGGAAGTGATGGGAAAGATGAGGGGTTTCAGCGTCACCTTGCAGGCGAGCATCACGGTGCAGTCCTCCGTCACGGTGAAGTACAGATACTCGGAGAAGTGAGGACCTGTGAAGAAGACGAAGAAGAAGTGGGATTTTAGGACGTGCTGAAACAAACTGTTGTAACAATTATAATGAACTATCTGTGTATGATGTGACCTTGTGTGTGTGTGTGTGTGTGTGTGTGTGTGTGTGTGTGTTGTATTTTCGGTACCTTGCTTCCTGATGTGCTCCTTCCTCTGGAACTCAGCTTCCTTCAGAGCAACTTTGAACACTGAAACAGGAAACGGATCAGGAAGTATCAGCAGCAAGATCATCACATTAAATGAGATGTTATTGTCCTCTAAACAACCAACATGATGTTTGGAGACAGCTTTTTACAGAAGGACCACAAATGAAAGGAAAACTAATTCCACTAACAGATCCACAGAAATATAATCACCAACTATTTTCATCATCTGTTCATCATCAAAAGTCATTTTTCATAAAGAAATGTCAGGAAATGCTGTTTTCAGTCCCTCAGATATGGAGATCTTCTTTCCTCTGTTCTATCATAGATGTCATCACATACAACACACATTTAAGACCTTTAGTCTACATCCAAGCACTTTCAAACCTGGAAAACACCACACTAAAATTCAAGTGTTTCCAAGGATTTCCAGCAGCCGGGCCAATCCTGTTACTTACTTACTAGAAATGTACTTAATAGTGATAGTGATGTATATATATATATATATATATATATATATATATATATATATATATATATACACGTGAGCTCTGCCTCACCGTCTCCCACCAGGACCAGGGAGCTCTGGGTCTTGGCCTTGCCGTCGTGGATCTGGCAGGTGTACGTTCCCTCGTTGGCCCTGGTGAAGTGATCCACCGTCATCTGGATGACTCCCGTGGCGACGTCGTGGCTGATCTTGATTCCCTGAGAGGGAAAATAAAACGAGATGAAGGTTTACCTTAACGATACACCAGGAAAGAAATGTTCAAATGTGATATTCACACATTTTTTAAGATCGAACTACAGTCTGATCTCATTTCTACGACGGCGAGCTGAGAGAGGGAAACAATATTCTGAGAAAGAGGTATAGATGTTGCCTCCACCATGTTTACCAAAGTTCCTTTTTTTATATTATATTTATATATATTATATATTTAGATAGTTTGTTTACTTTTTTGTCCAGATTCAAGAAACGTTACAGAATGTTCCTGAATGTTTGTCGAGGTTTGTTAAAAGCTCAAATTCCCAGAGTACTGTTGACAAATTCCTCCTAGCGCCTCAGTGTTGGATGTCGCTTACCTCGCCGGTCGTGACCTCCTTGTCGTTGACGATGAACCTGTAGGAGACGGACGGCGACAGCTTGACGGCCTGCAGCCAGAAGCGGACGTGACCCTTCTCCAGGATCTCGTAGTTCAGGCCGTGTTTCAGAGGAACCACTGCACGGGAACACAACAAAGATTAGGATCGTCGGGAAGCGGCGTTCGTTTTTAACGTGATCGGACCATCGGCGGGAGGAACTGACCCGGGTGTCTGATGGCGTAGCTGAGCTCCAACATGGTGTTCAGGGCTGCAGAGTCAAAGACAAACACAACGTCAGCAACTCAACAAACCAGAACAATGAAGCCCCAACAAGGAGGACCAGGATCTGCTGGTGTTCCACCAGGTCTGGTTCTCGGCCCCCGTGACTTACCGTCCTCGGTCAGGGTGTGGCTGGAGGAGACGCCGTCGGTGTCGGTGACGACCACTGAGTATCGGCCCAGGTCGTCCTTGTCGGGGTTGGTGAACGTCAGTCTGGAGCTGAGAGACAAAAAAAACAAAAAAACACGATCACGTGCTTCACCTCCGCAGGAATAAAACCGGGAACCGTTTTCTATAAACTAGCAGTAAATGAAAATACTCAAAATACTATTATTGTATTTCTGATGACGGTGAGCTTACGTCCGGCCCTTCGTTGTCACGGCAACCCTCGGGCAGTCGCCGATGGCCTTGTAGTTCTTCGACCACACGAACTTGGAGGTCTCGCAGATCTCGCAGGCCTCCAGAGACAGGAAGATGTCTCCGGTCTCCTCGTCCACGCCGCCCACGATCTCCTTCGTACCTGTGAGCACCAACAACACGTTTGTCTCAGAAACTACTAAATAAAATATATTCTATATAACTCATGAGGTCATTTGGGTATTTTATTTGAATCTCAGTTAGTGGAGCCAAGATCTTACATGTTCTTCCCCTAGAAATAAATCTTATCACAATGCTGTAAAATAGCAGTAGGACCGTATCGTGTTCCTGCTCCTCATGGTAACATGCCAACAATAAAATGATAATAATGATCATAACCACAAATTGAGAATGTAAAAATGCTAAACTACGTTTGTGGGTTTAAAAGATAAAATAAGTCAAATGGGACCACATCATTGTCATGTGATGGTTATGCACCTGTTAAACTTACACCGACATGTTAGCAGGTACTTTGTTCAGAAGAGAAATAAACCAGTAGCTGCCGTTACCTGGGAGAGCTTTGGCACAGACCGGCTCGGACAGCTGCGACGGTTTCCCGACGCCGCTGGCGTTGACGGAACGAACTCTGAACACGTACGATTCTCCTTCCTCCAGACCGCTCACCTGCAGGAAACACAGTCCAATAAAGAAGACATCTGCGAGGGTTTGACCTCCTCAACGTGTCCGTATGGGGTTTATTCAATACGCACTAGTTGCCATAACAACGGCAGTGACCCGGGTCTCCTACCTGCAGGTACCGGCGGTTCACAGCTTCCTGGTTCAGAGAAACGAACTCGGCGGAGCCCTTCTTGGCCATCTCCACCAAATACCCGGTGACTGGACCGGCTCCGGTGTAGATGGGAGCCTTCCACAAGACGACCAGGGAGTGACCTCTGACCTCGCTGAAGCTCAGGTCGTAGGCCGGGCCTGCAGGACGGAGGGAATGAAAAACATGAGCAGAACCCAAGAGTTCAGTTAGCGGCATGAGTACAGATACTTGGATTCAAAAAGAGTACATCGTTGTCCTTCAAAGTGATACTTTTTACTTTATACTTCATTTCAGAGCTTGAACTTTCTGCACTTCTACTTTCACCACAGTCTTTGTGAACACAAGTATCTCTACTTCTACTCGAGGACGATAGGCGTCAGTGTGATGTCATCTGAGAAGCAGTGAAGCTCCGCCCACCTGGCTCATCGAAGGTCCAAGCTTCACATTTCAACGGGGCGCTGGCGGCCGAGGGCACGCCGACGCCGGCCATGTTGGCGGCCTGGACCTTGAACTCATAGAAGATTCCCTCAGTCAGACTGTCCACCTGGAGGGAGGGAGAGAAGGTGCATATATGTTTTATATATATATATATATATATATATATATATATATATACATATATATATCTAAAATGGTATGGTATTGTAATTTAGTGCCACTCACAGTGCAGACTCTCTCGGTGATGGCCGACAGGTTGACCTCCTCCCACATCAGAGTGTCGGCGTTCCGCTTGTCGACGTAGTAGGCGTTGACCTTGGAGCCGCCACAGTGCTTGGGACTCTTCCAGGCCAAGGTCATGGAGGAGCCGTCGCAGCTCAGCATGGTGATGCCGGAGGGAGCACTGGGAGTCGCTGGATCACACACAATAATAAATATGGATTCATATGAGAGCGTATAATTCTAGTTCGAAGCACCCGTACGTATCCATAATGATTTATAACAACAATCAATTAAAAAAGCATTTTATAATGACTTTCAAGGTCAAGGATCATAATTCTTTACCAGTAATTGCTGGTTTTTCAAGGATAATAGTGTATTATAATACCATTTTTTTATAATGTAGAAGTACTTTTATAAGTGAGAAAAGTTTTACAAATATAATAAAACAACACAAAAATGTAAAATGAATGTTTTGTTTACATTAATGAATTTAAAGAGTGATTATGAAGATGTAGAACTGTGGGAATTATAATACATTATGATATTATAAAAAAGTAGCAATGATGAAGTATTAATAATAGACCTTAGAAGTCCTAACAAAAATAACAAAATGCTTTGTCATATACTATAATTATAGTTAATTAGCTCTACAAGTGGATTATACACATTATAATTATGTGTATAATGGGTTGCAGACACGGCTGTGAGTTTTGTGGGCATTAACACTTCTGTGCAGTAGTTTTATTTGAGTGTATTTTATGAGCCGTCTTGTTATTACTGTGTACAGTGAGACTGAAATTACTGTGATTAAAGCACATAAAGTGAAAGTGGAAAGAAATAGAAGGTGGCAGCAGCGGGTCAATGAGGTGGGAGAAAAACCAATATGTCATACATACCATACTCCGCCCTCTTACCTGGATAGAATAATGAAACGCTTGTTTTCAGGTTCATAGTTATCAATGTTCTCATGAAAACTCTTACCTAGGGCCGGCTTTTATTTAGGGCTGGTCTTTTACCTAGGGCCGGCTCTTATTTAGGGCTGGTCTCTTACCGAGGGCTGGCTCTTATTTAGGGCTGGTCTCTTACCGAGGGCCGGCTCTTATTTAGGGCTGGTCTCTTACCTAGGGCTGGCTCTTATTTAGGGCTGGTCTCTTACCGAGGGCCGGCTCTTATTTAGGGCTGGTCTCTTACCGAGGGCCGGCTCTTATTTAGGGCTGGTCTCTTACCGAGGGCCGGCTCTTATTTAGGGCTGGTCTCTTACCTAGGGCCGGCTTTTTACCGAGGGCCGGCTCTTATTTAGGGCTGGTCTCTTACCTAGGGCCGGCTTTTTACCGAGGGCCGGCTCTTATTTAGGGCTGGTCTCTTACCTAGGGCCGGCTTTTTACAGAGGGCAGGCTCTTATTTAGGGTTGGTCTCTTACCGAGGGCCGGCTCTTATTTAGGGCTGGTCTCTTACCGAGGGCCGGCTCTTATTTAGGGTTGGTCTCTTACCTAGGGCCGGCTTTTTACCGAGGGCCGGCTCTTATTTAGGGTTGGTCTCTTACCTAGGGCCGGCTCTTATCTAGGGTTGGTCTCTTACCTAGGGCCGGCTCTTATTTAGGGCTGGTCTCTTACCTAGGGCCTGCTTTTTACCGAGGGCCGGCTCTTATTTAGGGCTGGCTTTTTACCGAGGGCCGGCTCTTATTTAGGGTTGGTCTCTTACCCAGGGCCTGGTCTTATTTAGGGCTGGCTTTTTACCGAGGGCCGGCTCTTATTTAGGGCTGGTCTCTTACTGAGGGCCGGCTCTTATTTAGGGCTGGTCTCTTACAGAGGGCCGGCTCTTATTTAGGGTTGGTCTCTTACCTCGGGCCGGCTCTTATTTAGGGTTGGTCTCTTACCTAGGGCTGGCTCTTATTTAGGGCTGGTCTCTTACCTAGGGCCGGCTCTTATTTAGGGCTGGTCTCTTACCGAGGGCCGGCTCTTATTTAGGGCTGGTCTCTTACCGAGGGCCGGCTCTTATTTAGGGCTGGTCTCTTACCGAGGGCCGGCTCTTATTTAGGGCTGGTCTCTTACCGAGGGCCGGCTCCACAGAGATGGGAGATGACTCCTGAGACTCCTCGCTGAGGCCGAAGACATTAACCGCTTGGACGCGGAATGTGTAGCTCTCCCCCGGGATCAGACCGTGGACCACGAACCTGAAACACACATTGCAATTATTTGCTGATCTCTTTACTCTGCATGTGATATCTGTACCTTGTATTTTAATGCATGATATATGTTTTACGGGACCGTTAGTCCGGAGCACTCACCTGCAGTGCTTGAAGGGTTTGTGGTTACACGGGAACCAGTCCTTGGATCCGACGATGCGGCCGTCGATGTAGTATCCCACGAGGTTCTTCAGGTGTTTGGGGGGCTCCCACTGCACAAACACCGACGACTTGGTGTTCCTGGAGGAGACGACCTGTCCAGGAGCAGAGGGGACGCCTGTTCGGGGGGGGGGGGGGGGGGGGGGGGTACACATTAATTATTGATATTCCTTCAAATTAGGGCTGTCAAAATGAACAGGTTAACACCGGACGATTCATTTGTGGATTTAATGCATACTTCTTATTTTTTACGCTTTAATACTGTTGGCTCGCTGGAAGTTCAAGTAAACAAAGAAGGAACAATCAAGAAAGACACAGCCTCATAATCCTATTAAGATGCAACCAAGGCTATGTGACGTTAACCCGTGGGCATCGGAAGCAGAACGCAAGGTCGTTAAGACTTGTGAAGGGTACCGTTGGACAGCTCATAACCTAAAATAGGTAGACCCTGCTGGGATCCAAGTCACTCCGACCTTCCTTTTCAAATGGGAAATGGACGAAGGGTCTCTTCTGTGAATAACTTTGTTTTCGAAGATGCCAGCGACCCAGAAGTCAGCTCCTACCCGACTTAAAATAGGGAACACTTCACCATCTGTTCTCTCTGGAAACACCAACAATTAACCGAGTTACATTCTGTATCGGGACACGATGTAAAACATGCGGAGGTGAAACGTGAGCAGACGCTTTGTGTCCGTTTGTTTAGAAGATCCAGTGGATTAAGGAAACAACGGATCTGATGATTCATGAAGTGAAAAGCTTTGATGTTTAAATTGAGAAAATGTTTTACATACAGTATATCTGATAATATATATATTATAAGTCTTGTTCTATGGTTTAAATACAACAGGCTCGTGGTCAGAACACACACACACACACAGCAGAAGAGTGAACCAAACAGTGACTTAAAAAAAGGTGTTTCTATTAAACTGTACATACCAACTGGCAGCTCAGAACCTGGAACAAACAATGATTCACTTTTAACACAAACGTCATGCTTTTGTTGTTTGCAGACACGTATGTTTGCAGTTCAGGATGTTTGTGGTGTTTGTACAAATACGGGGAACTCACACATCTTTACAAAGGACTAGATTATTGGTGAGAGCATAGTCTACGAAAAAGATTCTCAAACTCTGCAACTAATAGCAGATTAAAAATATTTCTATCTTGGCACACTTGAGATTGTTTTTTTAAGTTTTTGTTTCAGTCAATTTATATTTTGTGGTGAAGGAATGTTTAAACTGAAGGTTTCATAATAAAAAAGATGCATCATTCGTAAGTAAAAGTATCAGCTCTCAGTTTTCTTGGTGTATAAATGTATGTATACTTGTGTACTTTGCAGTGTCTGAGGTTCTGTGCCCCTGGTGGTCCCGGCCCCCCTTACCGTCCTCGTCCACCTTCTGGACGGGCTCGGAGGGCGCCGACGCCTCGCTGGACCCGCACGAGTTCACCGAATACACTCGGAACTGGTACTTTTGGCCGTCTTGCAAATCAAAAACGGGGTAACGAGGGGAGTGCAGTCTGACTGCCGTGTTGATCCGCCGCCACGCTCCAGTGCCCGCTAAGCACTGTGGGAGGGAGGGGGGGGTCCATTCAGTACTTATTCCTTAAACTGGACTTGGCTTTAAGAGAAGTGAGCTGGACGATATATATGTATATATATATATATATATGATAAATATAAGACAGACTCTAAAATAAAAGACAACACAAAAACATTTAAAACTGAAAGGAAATGCCGTTTTAAACTAAAATATTACATGAGCATAAAATGTAACCTCTTAAACTGAATCCAGTCACGAACATATTATGTATATTACTATTATCATAGATAGAATGACCTCGATGAACCCATTTTATTTCTTGTTTTGGTTGTGTCATTTATATAATGTTTATTAGCATAAGGATATTTTCATATTTTTTCCCATCCCAATTCCAATGTCTGAGTATCTTCTAGAATGAAAAGTTCATCACTCTTGTAAAGCGTGTACTTGCAGTAAAAGACTACAATAATATTATTATTACATCAGTGGCATAGATTTATTTAAAGTGACCATAATATCACGTATCATTTCTGGGACAAACTGAGTCATGGTGACATGTCTACTTGTGTAGCAACAAATAAAAGAATCTTTTCTAATGATCTCAGAAAGTTAAATGCTAATCTAAGAACTGGAGCTACGTCGATGACGCACCTTCTCGATGACGTACCACAGCGGCGCTCGCCCGCGGCGGCTTGGAGGCGTCCAGCTCAGCACCACGTAGGATCTGAAAAGCTCGGACGCGTGCACGCCAGCGGGCGGCCCCGGGATCGCTACGTAGCCTGGATGGGGGAGCGAACGGGGGTTCAGGCCTGAAGCACAAACTTCCTGTTGCAGAAGTCCCACGTTAGGGAAGTATGTTATTGTATTTTATGTTGTATTAATACCTGGAGTTTACATCCCTGGTGGCTTTCGATGTTTTGAAGTGGGATTTCGGATGTCTAAAGAAACATTACGGGAGCATATCATGTATTTTGGGTAATGTCCTAATGTTTAACGCTGCATATTTAAACTATTCTTAAGTCTTCTGCTACCTACCTACCTGTCTGTCTGTCTGTCTGTCTGTCTGTCTGTCTATCGACCTGCCTGCCAAGACATTCAATTCTTAATCTATAAGTCTTCAACAAGAAGAACATATCTACCATGCGGTCATTTTTTCAAATCAAAAGCAGTTAAAAAAGGGACTCAAGGGATTAAACTTTCAGCTTCAAGGAAGGATGAGAAATGACACTAAGCCATTAAAAACAAAATTTGATCTTTCAGGATTGGTATCGGATTTCTTGCAAAATGTGGGATTTCTGCAACAGCCTCGTGTTTAAAGTGACACCTACGCTGTGTTAAAGGTTGGCTTATAAGGAGGAGGAGGAGGAGGAGGAGGAGGAGATACTCGACACGCTTAAAGTGGTTTAATTGGGAGAAAAATAAAATAATTAATTAATCAATTGTGGAGTAAAATCAACAGTTAGCAGGGAAGGAGACGGGGAATGTGTTTATAGTGTTTATATGACAATTTTACAATTTTTGTGCTGTGACGGTGCTGATGAGGGTTTTTTGGGAGGGAGGGGTTCGTGTTAGTGTTTGTGTGAGATTCCACTCAGGTGGTTTTTAAAAAAGGGGGATTAAAGGCAGATCTCTGGACCCAGATCAGCCTTTTAGTACGCCAGCGTACCTTCCAGGTCGTCGTCCTTGAACACTACATCGTACTTCCCTTCCACTTCAATCACTGTTGCCGGGGGAAACGACGACAACAACGGAGTCGTTAGGAAGCAGTCACGCGCTCTCCGCGGGGTTTCTCCATTTACCTTCCTCGGTACCTTGCAGCCTCTCGCTCTCGGCGGCGTCCAGGGCCACGACTCGGTCCGACTGGCGGGACGGCCTGCTGATGCCGGCGCTGTTCACGGCTCGGACCCGGAAGTGGTAGGAGTGGCCCGCTTTCAGGCCATGGGCCGGGTATTTACACACCTTCACCGGGGCGTCGTTGCACTGGACCCAGGCGTCGCCGCCGGATTCACGCCTGCACAGAAAGCCTCATCAGTATCATCATCAGCCATGTGACACATTCACTAAGGGATTAAAGTTATTATGAAGGGAATGAAAAGGGATTCATCATTTCAACAGAAACAAGTAGAAGAGATGGAAGCAGGTGATAAAGAGGTGCGGAGGGCTGCCTTAAACAACTGCTTAAACAACAAGAGAGATCGATCCGTACAGAAAGCTCGTTTTCAGGGTGCAGACTGACCGATCCACAAAGTATCCACTGATGGCCGCCTCGTTGACGGTGTTGGGCGGTTTCCAGGCAACCAGGACGTAGTCCGCGTTGACGTCGTACGCCTTCACGCTCAACGGTGCACCAGGGGCGCCGGCCGAGGAGGGGGCGGCATCTAGGGAGCAAAGGGAGCAAGGGAGCAAGGGCGTAAGGGAGCGAGGACGTAAGGGAGGAAATAAGGAGGGATGATAGGAAGGGGAGATACAGAAGCACTCCCTCCTCGGTTCATCACACAAGTCGTTATCAGAGAAAAATCATGTGACTCAGAGAGGCGGGGCCTACCTGAGACGAACAGGTAGGCGCTGTGCTCGGTGGTGCCGTCCCTGGTGAAGATGCGGAGGGTGTAGAGGCCCTCGTCGTCCTTGGCCAGGTGAGGCAGCGTCAGCCGGGCGGAGCCGCCGCCCACCGACGCCTCCACCAGCTTGCCGGGTTTCAAGAGTTTATCTGCTTGTTAGAGCGTGAAATCCACCAGTTTACATAAAAAATAACATGTTAGATCATAAAAGAAAAGTTATATTTTACTGAAGTAAATCAGAGTCTATGAAAAAATAATAAGGCAGGACGTCAACTCTACACCTGAACCAATGAATGGATGAATTAAATAATGAATTAGTGGACGAATGAATGAATGAACGAATGACTGACTGAATGAACAAACAGATGAATGAATGAACAAATGAATGAACAAACAGATGAATGAATGAACAAATGAATGAACAAACAGATGAATGAATGAACAAATGAATGAACGAACAAAAACTAATGAATGAAGGGACGAAGGAACAAATGAATGAATGAACAAACAAACCGACAGACAACAAACAAACAATGAATGGATGAACGAATGAACTAACAAAACACTGAAATTAATGAATGAAAGAATTAACGAATGAATGAATGGATGAACGAATGAATGAATGGATGAACGAATGAATGAATGGATGAACGAATGAATGAATGGATGAACGAATGAACAACGACCAAAATTATTGAATGAACAAACAAACGAATGAATGAATGAATGAATGAATAACCCAATGAACCATGGAATGAATGAATGAATGAAGGCCCTACCGTCGCGGTACCACTGGGCGAGGGGGGGCACGTTGGGCAGGTCTGGGACCACCACCATGGTGCAGACCAGACTGATGGAGCCCCCCTCCACCCCGAAGCTCACAGAGAAGCGGTCCAGCAGGCTGACCTCCAGCTTACTGGCGTGGATCTCCGTCAGACGGGGCACTGGGCAGGAAGTGACATCATGGTTACTCATCATTCACATAACACATTCATAGAAACGGCATGGCCCCGCCCCCCCCTCACCTAAACCGAGCCCGCTGTACTCCCCGGCTCCCGATGGTCCTGTGACGGAAACAAAGTGGTGATTACAGACGGGGAAATAACGTTGTAATAATTATAATTATAATATTATTATAAGGAAAGTAGCCGGAGTTAGAGATGGACTTACTCTTCACGGTGACAGTAGCCATGCTGGAAGCCGTTCCATGAGGGTTGGTGGCCACGGCGCTGTACTCAGCAGTATCACTCACAGCACACCTACCGGACCAGACGGCAACCAACATCATACCTTATCACCTTATAATGTCATTAAACCACTCATATCCAGCTCTACATAGTCCATCCATTCATTAAACATCTATTATTATTAGTATTATTATTATGATTATTACATTTAACATTAAATACATTCATTTTTCATTCATTAAATTACATTTAATTAGCAATTTTACTGAGATATGTATTAAATATCCAACAAATATATGTTCAGTATATTCAATTATTTTAATTTATGGGCATAATTTAATGTAATATCATTATTTCTACTACTATTTATTTAACATAGAATACATTTATTTAATTTTATTAAATTAAATCCAGATATTCTGATGTCTGGAGGGGGGTGGGGCCGAGAGGAGAAGGTGAAGTCTGGTGGGTGAGAATAGAAGGAAGTAATGTGACCCTCCTCCCTGGACGGGACTATTTTAAAAAAGGAGCTCCGTTTTCTCAGATGTGGGCGACGTGAACCGACTCTGTGCTCCGACTCCTCAAAGAACTTTTCACTCCAATGAGAACATTCTTCATTTCTTTACGGAGTTAATGATGTAACGTCTCCTGGTTGACCTGTAACACTTAGTGGTACGGAGGTATTTAATCACAGTGAGAGAGGGAGGGAGGGAGAGAGAGAGAGAGAGAGAGAGAGAGAGAGAGAGAGAGAGAGAGAGAGAGAGAGAGCAGTGGCAGGAATTCATGGCTCGGATGACACAAAGGTCAGCACTCTAGCACATGAACAGCTGAGGAGTCTTGAAGATGACGAAGATGACGTTCCTCCCTCTCCCCCTCTCTCTCTCTCTCCTCGTCCTCAACTTTCTCTCCCTTTTGATTATTTTGCCCTTCAAACTTTTATTTATTTTATCCTTTTTATTTTCTTATCTGACTTTTAAACTTTTTTATTATATATATATGTATTATGTGTTTTTCTACTTTCTTTTCCCAACTTGTCTTTTTTTTTGTATTTATTTTATACTCTTTTATTCTTAACTGTCATTCTTTTACTATATTTATTTTTAAATCTTTTATTCTACTCAGCTGTGTTCCTTTAAAACACCATTATGTAAAACACCTTGAGTTGCCTCCATGTATGAAATGTGTTTTTTAATAATAAACCTCGTCTTACTTTTAAATATTATTCGTATAATATGACTCAACGCTGTTACGTCCTCGGGAACAATTCAAATAAAAGAAAACTCGTACCTGCTAATAATCAGACTATGGACTCCATATTTGTTCTCCATCCGGTACTTTCCGGGGGCGCTCAGCGGGTCGACCGGCACGCCTCCTTTATACCTGCAGACAGCCAGCGGTCAGACCGGCTCTCTGATTGGTCCATTACAACAACACGCTGAAACGTGCTCAAATAGGTGAATACTGAACATCGTAGATTAAAGGATTCTACAAAAATGAGGAACACGTGAAAATAAAAGCATAATAAAGTAAAATTGAAATACGATAAAGAAATTGGCGTTTTAGCTCGTCTTGTAAGTCGTTCGTAGGCGTAAATAGGAAATATGTTATACAACAATGTTTCAACGTTTTTTCAAAATGGAAATCTTTTGAATACGCAATTCCAGCGTCGCCGTCTAAGCTAGCATAAACCGGTCCCCGGGGAAACGGTAACATCACATCTCCACTTCGCAATCGCATGTTACAAAGACAACATTAATGACAGATTACTGAGCTAACCCGTGCAAACGAAAACGATCGTTGTTTTTAATGCATACTCACCAGGATGTTTGTCACCCCGCTGAGAAAACAAAGCGTTTGTGTGCAGGATGGACGCGGTTATCGGGTTCTATGAGATTCAGCTTTCACTGCCACCTACTGGCCTGGCATGCACACTGCAGCGTTTTAGGCTAGGGTTTTGCGAATCCGTGTGCACATGGATCGTTTTAAAAAAAAAAGTCATCTAAACACTGGACTTTGCTAAAACGCAAAAAGGAAAAAACTTTCCCGTTTTAAGCGAGGCCTAAATGTACTTTAGTTAATTCTGACATAAAATAAAACCAACGTTAAATCTTAAAACGGCACTCCAGGGAAATGTAAATATTCTGACCATTTGACCACGGGCCTCGGGTTTCCCTGCACGGTGCAGAACAGCTTGACGGGAGTCTTCTCCCACACGGTGTGAGGCCGCAGGGCAATCAGGAAGTCCGGCAACTTGCCGATTTCATCCAATGTATCCACTCTCCTGTACATCATCTCCTTCACCTGGACCGAGGAGAGAGGGGACATTTAGATCATTTAGGAGGGGACGTGTACATTAAAAACAACAGGACGTCGTCATAAAACCCTTCTACGGCAACATGCTGGCATCGTCAACATTTCCCAGCTGAAAACAAGAGTCCAGCTACTGCAGAATAAATGTTATTCTTTAGAGTTAGTAGATTGCAACGATACAGTGAATCAACAACACGACCAGGCGGCTTGTAAAAGATAAATATGAGATAAATGTACATCAGAGTGTCATCTGCATATGTGCAAAAGTGTGTAATAAATAGGAAACTGCTAATCAGGGTGGTGAATCAACATTTTTGCTAAACATTATAGCTCATCAGGCCTTCTTACCTCTCTCTGGATAGAAAGACTCTCCACTTGGGCCTTGGTGGCCATCCTTATCCTGTGAAGCTCCTCCTGGATCACGGTCAGTCCTTTCCCAAAATTTGTGCTCACTCGCTGGTACTCCTCTGTGCCCTCATCACCAGTCCTACCAACACACAACGTAGAGTCGCTAATCCAGAAACCAACATGTACGTGTGATTAATCACAGTTATGGCTAGTTATGGTTGGTATTACCTTACACCCAAAATAGCCTGATGTAGGAACAATGGGAACTCACCTCTGCCGGAACACCGGTATACAATAGGCTTGTTCCGCCATAGCCTCTGTGGCGTGGGCCTGCACCTGGCTCACCGATTTACAGCTTGATGTCCTGTCAGAAGGAAGTCCATCGTTAAAAACAGACATTAAGAGGAAATTATACCACAACGGACTTGCAGGTTTTAGTTTTGCAGAAGCAGGTTAAATATCTCCCAAGATCCACCCACGATGTTTCAGTTTGAAGTGCTGGTACAAAACGCTGCCAGATATTCGCAAATTCATTGTCTGTTATATCTAGATGTTACAGACATGTGGACAGGCAGAATATTGGGCCAATCCCAATTAACTTCCTCCTCCTTTTCCTATTTGCATTGCCAATATAATACAATGCTATACCATCTATAAAAGGTATCCTCCTGGAGAAATCCATTCATGCTGAATCCACTTATTCCATGTACAGCGACAAAACCCTGAAATAACTGAAAAAGAAAATCCCTGTTTTATGAGACTTTCTGCCGTCATCTCATTCACTCTGTACCAAATCTATTGTGAAAAGGTTGATAGTGGTTAAAGTGTCTGATACAGGTGACCAATAAGCATAATAATAATTTGACCAATAAGCATCAGGGGCACGGACAAAGTTGTCCAATGAGAACCAGCACTGATGTCAGTAACTAGCCGTGACCGCTGTCTCCAGATGGAGGTCTGGGTTCAGGGGAACGGCATGCGGACTCTGATGTAAGACAGGGAGCACATGACATCTCTTTCTGTCAGATGACAACGCTGATCTGAACTCAGTTAAAGGCGGTTTCGTACTACGTTAGCGCAGACTTTAGTTTGGGTGTCGAGTTCAGGGTGTTAGAAAAATAATGGTTCTTAACTGGTTCTTTAAAAGGCTGCGTGTTTCCATCAAGAACCATCACATACCAAAGAACCATTTATTCCTCTGAAGAATCGTTTATAGCTGAAGAACCATCTGAAAAGATTTCTTTATTGAACCCACAAAGAATTTTTTGGAAAAAGGTTCTTTAGAGAACCTTTTTTTCTTTAAGTTCTTCAAAGAACCAGAAATGGTGCCCCAAAGAACCTTTTTCTGATGGTTCTTTGAGGGTTCTTTAAAGAATCATTTAAGGAAATGGTTCTTTAAAGAACCTTGGTCTGAAAGGTTCTTTGTGGAACCAGAAATGGTTCTTTCTAAGAGGCAAAACGAACCAGACAGTGGTGAAGTGTTACGCCATTTAGACAATTTAATTTACATCAAAAATCACTACGCAACACTATTAACAAGTTTGACGAGGCACCCACATATAACAAAAGGTATTTCTGTATCTCTTAAAATGTTACTTAAATTGATTCAATGCTTCTAAAAATCGAATACGGGGCCTAAATCTGTCTAATAGAAGATGTAACAAACAGAAACAAGTATGAACGGAGATTTCTCAAACTTCCTCTTGTTCACAGTGAGAACGAACAAAACCGTTTTGGGCTTTTTGACAGACTGATAAAATAACACATCAGGCAACCTAACACACTGATGACGCCGGTGGGAAGGGAGAGGTTAAACAGAAATACGTAATATTGATGAACTAGGGTATCACTATATTATGTTTTTTGGGCCTCAAAAATACTATTTGTGAAATTGCACAAAATGTAATACTATGAAGTTTGACGTTATATTGACTGAACCTTTTTTTTTTTACTTATAGTATGCAACATTCCTAAAATTATATTTTTAATATAGCACCTCGTCTTAGAGTTAAAGTATCGCAATATATTGAATCCTAACCCCCGTATCACGATACATATCGTATCAGAAGTCTGCTTTTACTATATTTAAGATAATGTCATGTTGGAGAGTTAGCGTACGCCACAAAACTGCAACAATGTTAAATGTCTTTCAACTGTTTTATGAAAAGGTGTCCAATCGAAAATGTATCTGTAAAAATGTTTTAAATAAATAAAAATGTGGCAAAATAAAAACAATCTGTAAAAAATATATATAAATAAAAAGGTCTCTAATAATAACAATCTGTAAAAAAAATTAATGAAATTGTGTCCAATAAAAAAATATGTAAAAAAAAGAAATTAAATAAAAACGTGTCCAATAAAAAGGAAAAAAAAAAGGAGCCAGAAAAACTCATCTTTGATTCCAAATATGGCTGCTGTAGTTAACACTAATGCAATGAAATCACCAAACAAAACCACTACGTAAATATGTTATGTACATGAAAAGTTAAACATTTGTACCAAGAAAGGTCCATGCTGTTATCGAGCTTCTGACAAACAACAGCGAACGAGCCAACGATGCAGACGCAAAACCAACAGAAATAAAAAGGGATGAAGGTGAAAAGGTCAAAGGTCGACTGGCTGTTTGACAGTCTGAATGTGAATCTCATTAACTGGAGATGGAGATCGTTAGTCGTTGATCGGCTGATTAGAAATCCAGAACAGCCGGCTAGAAGCAGACAGCGTATGCAGCAGGAAACAGGAAGTCCTCCAACGCCACCTTCCGTACCTGACTGCCGCCTGCTTCTTGGCACACACACACTGAGTGTGATGAAACGCAAAATCGCTTTTCACTTGACTCGCATGCTTCTTCTTATACCAAGATGTGACTTTGGAAGCCATGACTGGAACGGTTGAAGGAGACCTGGTCCACAACAACCGGGGGGGAGGAGACCAAACATGTGTTAGCAATGACATCATCGTTACTGCAGCCTTCGTCACGATTCACATTTAGAACCAGGAGATACATTTAAACCTCTCAAGAGTTAATTCTGTGTGTAATAAATACGCAATGACTTCAAATACAATGTTTCGGAAACCAAAAGCTTTAAAGTTAGCGTTGAGTCTTTCATCGTACATGGTCAATTCATTACATTTTCTCTAACTACTAATTGTGTATTTCAGCTTCCAACAGAGTTTTGGAAAACACAAAAGTGCAGTAAAACTAATAAAGACATAAAAATGACAACATTAAAATATTCCTGCTTTTGAAGGTTGCTAAAGTAGAGTATTTGTTCTACAGACAGGAAATAATTCAATCTAAATCTAGTCCAGTAACTGTAATAAAGCTTTTATTCTTTTGTGTTACATTACATTGTTAAGCCGACGTACAACTGGATAGTATCTTAATTACATAAAACATAAGTTGACTAAAAATGTTCTAAAAAAAACACATTTTCAGTTTCGGTAACCAATGAAATCCGATCATTGCATCGATGCAGTGAATCAACAACACGACCAAGCCGGCTCGTAAAAGACAAATATGAGATAAATGTACATCAGAGAGTCATCTGCGTATGTGCGATTTATAAAATGTTTGATGAACAATAAGAAAACAGTCATATTTCAGGAGGACGTGGTTATCATGGTGATTATTATCCGGAGGGAGGACATGTCAGAGACACTTCAAACATCCACCAGAGCTCAGCACTCGAGATGTTTCACCTTACAACCTCCACACAGCTCGGCTATGAATAGCATGCAGCCCGTTTCCACCAGCAGAGAGGAAATTAAGGAAATAAAGACACCAGACGTCACACATTATTTCATTAAATAATTAAAACCATAATGCAGCAAATGAGACTGATCAGACTGTCCAGGCTTTTTATTTCTTAATGTATTTATTTCAAATCAAACAAAGCTAATTAACTAAACCAGCTGTCATTCCAAAACTTCAGCCTTGTGTATAATAATTATTTCAACACAAGTGTTTTTGTCTTTAGGGGTCAGCAAGCTGCCAGTGCTGGTAATGAAGTGCTGCTCGGGGAGGGATTACAGCGGACTGTTTGCCCACACAGGAGGACAGATTATCTAAATCCACTCATTACTGCGACACATTTCAACTCGTCCCCCATCTAACACCTTCTCCTCCCACCCAATAACTCACTTCTCCCACTAAAACCAGCGTCCCAGTGAGCCAGATAAGACCCGATATTAAGGAAAGCCACTTACCCCTTAGAGATTAAACCAGCGCAAAGCGGAGGAAGAACCAGCCCGATGCCGCTTGGGAAGCACTTGCTGATGGCAACAAAAATATTCCCCTCTCACCGGAGGAATGCCGTTGCCCCTTCCACCCCATGTAGGGACGCACTTAAGACTATATATAGCATTTACCCCCAAAATTTTCTTCTCATTCTGCACTTTGGAGATGAAGAGTGTACATCCGTAGCTGCAATTTAATTGAGTTTTGTTTAGAGGTATGTTTCATCCGCTGAATTTATTAGATTTAAGGGTTTTTTGAGGATATTCAGTGAAAGGTTAAGAGGAAATGTGTGTAAAATGCTTAAATATACTGTTTACACACACACAATAACTCATTTTGGAAGTCCTTAAAGCTCAATGTTAAAGTTTAAGTTTTCCCATTTTTGGCAGGAAGACAGATTTCCTTTTTTTTAAATAAGTAATTAATTAGATTTAAAAAAAAAAATTTTTTACATGTATTCATTCAGCAAAGAGCCGGAAAGAAGATAATTTGAGATTACTTTGCTGGCAAACGCTGAAAGCCGTGTGAGACCTTTTTAGGTTGCTTCCAGACAGCCGGTCCTCCTTGGCTCAACACTT
Organism: Chelidonichthys spinosus; assembly: GCA_029853015.1. Lineage (NCBI taxonomy): Eukaryota > Metazoa > Chordata > Actinopteri > Perciformes > Triglidae > Chelidonichthys > Chelidonichthys spinosus. The sequence goes on from CM056824.1 coordinate 28,916,033, forward strand.
GTGGGCAGCAATCAGGCTATTTTTATAGCGGCCGGTCCTCCTCGTTACACTCCTACCCCCCCAATTCTTACTGTACAAGAACCCCTCGCTGCTATTTTCATTCACATGAGTAAAAATAACATGACTGAAGAAGACGCAGAGGAAGACACAAACTCAGATGTGATAGAAACAACAGGGAACTCAAAAGAGGCAGCAGGGCCCAGATGACCTGAGGCTTTACTGGAAACAACCCCCCCCCCCCCCCCCCCCCCGTTTAGAGGTTTAATTAAAAAAAAACCCAATAAAACCCATGAAGTACATTATATACAGTATGTCCTCAACGTGAAAATGGGACTTTTTTACAAAAAGGTGACACCTAGTGGTAGCATCAAGAAAGACACCACATGTGGCTGAGGGAGGTCAAATTGAACTGCTTTCAAGGTGCATTTTATTTGCCATCAAACACAGATGGGTGACTTACTGAAAGTGGCCTGATGAACCGCGTTCAGAGGATCATCCACCTTCAAAACCACCGTCAAAAGGTGCAGGTTTCTGTAAATTAACACTCATGCCTTTGGATTCCCCTCATAAATAAATATAATAATGTACACATCGTCTATGGCTAGAGCCCAACGTATCAGATGCAGCTATTCATTTACAAATCTATAATAAAAACATTAGAATACATATTTAATGCATTCTAATAATGAAACTAAAGTAAAATATGTCAAGAAATCCATAGTTCATGTCCATGTACAATACAAACTGAATAAAAAAATGTGGCACCATTATCATGTTCCTGTGGCCTTCTGTGACCTCAAGCACACAATAAGTATACTGGTGTTCAAAACGTCTCTGGTAGAAGTAGAAGTACACATACTTGTGTTCAAAAAGTCTCTGGTAAAAGTAGAAGTACACATACTTGTGTTCAAAAAGTCTCTGGTAGAAGTAGAAGTACACATACTTGTGTTCAAAAAGTCTCTGGTAGAAGTAGAAGTACACATACTTGCGTGAAAAAAGACCGGTAAAGGTAGAAATACACATACTTGCATTCAAAAAGTTTGGTGAAAGTACAAGTTCACATACTTGTGTTCAAAAAGTCTCTGGTAGAAGTAGAAGTACTGATTCTACTTATTTTACTAAAGTGTAAAAGTACAGGCTCTTAAAAGTAGACAGTAAAAAGTATCCCAATGAAGGACAGTTCTACTTCTTTTACAAGGCTAACTGAATCTCTTGTCATATTAATAAGAAAAGAAAAAATCAATAATTCCCCTCAAATGCATTAAAGCTAAAGTACCGAGGCTGTTTCTTTAAATGTGAGGAGTAGAAAGTACACATACTTGTTTTAACATGGAGGAAGGAAAAGTAAGACGTTGTCAGAAACCTAAATACTTAAGTACAAGTAACAAAGTATCTATTACAGTGTATCAGTTTGGTGTTATTCTGTGAAATGCTGCCCCCTGGTGTCTATTCCTTGGAAGTTGCTGCAGAAGATAGAAAACCCTTTTCATGTGTTGGTTTCTCTCTCTGACTCATGGAAGATGTGAGGAGGCTCCGCCCCTGTAATGGTTGAGGTGAACGTGATGATGAAGAGTGTTTCTCTCCTCTGTGAGGTCACGACGTGCTCCACGTGCCGGGATTATAAAGACAATACTCTACGTTTACATCCTGACTAAGTGGATGAGAAGATAAGCTCTCTCTCATTCTTTAATGCAACATTTTCACATTTCAAAAGCTGTGAGCGCCAAAAAACTAAATCCCATTCACCTCCATTGTAACGGGAGGTGGAGAGCTGGGCAGTTGGTGTTACTTTACCCTTTGACCCATGCTCGCTCCCCCCCCCTCTCTTCTTGCTCCTGCAGACTATCCTATGGAAGCCCATTTCCACCACTGTCAGAAGAAAGAGAGAAACTCACTCAAAATAATGAGTTATGTCATAAATTTGAGATAAATAAATATTTTGAGAAAGTTTCTCATTATTATAAGCGATAAGTCAATATTTTGAGATAATTAGTCAATATTTTGAGATGGTTTCTCATTATTTTAAGATAATAAGTCAATATTTTGAGATAATTAGTCAATATTTTGAGATAATTAGTCAATATTTTGAGATGGTTTCTCATTATTTTAAGCTAATAAGTCAATATTTTGAGATAATAAGTCAACATTTTGAGCTAAATCAATATTTTTGAAATTATCAGTAAATTTTTTGAGAAAGTTTCTCATTATTTTAAACTAATAAGTCAATATCTTGAGATTATAATTCACTATTTTGAGATAAATCAATATTTTGAGATAAAAAGTCAATATTTTGAGATAAATCAGTATTTTTTAAATAATCAGTCAATACTTTGAGAAAGTTTCTCATTATTTTAAGAAAGTTTCTCTCTTGTTTCTGACCGTGGCAGTAATGACCTTCCATACTCACAACAAACCGAAACTCTGATGCACTTCAATCTGACCTCTAAAATCAAACAATTCTGAGCTTCAACTAATTGCAATTCATCTCCAGTGTTGCTGTATTGGCGGTTAGTGGAGTAGCCCTGTGTGTGTGTGTGTGTGTGTGTGTGTTTGCAGTGGGATTAAAAGAGATTATTGGAGCATGATAATATGATGAGCAGGAAGTTCAGGCGTTTGAGGGTCCTCGTTGCCACAGAAGCCAGATCTCACTTGGACCCTCAGAGTTGTTGAACTGCCACCGTTTCAAACTCTGTTTTCTTTGTTTGTAATGCGGAGAAATTCCAATGCATTTATTTATTTATTTAGTTTAAATGATGAATAGATTTGTTTTGCAGTCGGATGGTTTTGTCATGTGTTCCATTCATCTGGACGACGCTTTGGTCGTTACATCTACAGGTTTCCATGACAACTGCTCTGGGTATTTCATGACATGAAACCATCGGCCTGATTTACACGTATTTTATCTCATTAATATGACGAGAGATTCAGTTAAACTTGCAAACAAACAGCCAGTAGAAACATCATAGGGATGCCTTTTACTTCCTACTTTGAGTACATTTCAGAACCTGTCCTGAATGATGTAATGAAGTACATATACTTACAACTTTTTAACTTTTCCTCTCTACATGTTAAAACAAACATCTGCACTTTCTACTCCTCATATTTGGTAAACAGTCTGGTTTCTTTAGTTTTTATGCTTTTGAATTAATATTTTTCTTATTAATATGACGAGAGATTCAGTTAGACTTGCAAACAAACAGTAGAAATGTACTTCATAGTGATACTGCATACTTTGAGTACATTTCAGAACGGGGTTCCTCATTAGTTGCATATTTAACAAGGGGGGGGGGATTGGTCAGTCAGGACACTGAATGAGAAGGTCACCTTTAGAGAAGGTCACCCTGAAGCAGCCATGACACCAGGACGGAGAAGAGAGAGAAGGAATGCTGAGCCCCCCCTCTCCCTCCTCTCCCTCTCCTTCCTCTGTCTGTCTCCCTCCTCTCCCTCCCTCCCTCCTCTTCCTCACTCCCTCCTCTACATCTCCATCTACTGAGTTCAGGGAAGTCGTTCCTTTCATTCATGCACTCGCTGACTCATGGTGTCAGCTGATAGAGGATGGGACTGATGAGGAAGAGGAGGAGCAAGAGGAATAGGAGGAAAAGGAGGAGGAGGAGGAAGAGGAGTAGGGGGAAAAGGAGAAGGAGGAGGAGGAAGAGGAGTAGGGGAATCAAGTAAGGAAGTATAATAATATATATAATTAAGGACGTCAGAGGCTTTGCACGCCATCGAGTCAGCAGTCACGGGTCATTTTATGAAGAGCATAGTGACGTAACTGAGCTGGGAGGAGGGGGAGGGGGAGGGAGGAGGAGGGAGGGGGAGGGAGGAGGGGGAGGAGTCGACTGACTGTGTACAGCAATGCTGAGATTTGTTGCATCAGGTCGCATCAGCAACTCAAAGATGAGCTTCTAACGAAACTCAAAGTTATGTTTCATAATCCACCATCAACGTGAGAGAGAGAGAGAGAGAGAGAGAGAGAGAGAGAGAGAGAGAGAGAGAGAGAGAGAGAGAGAGACTTCCTGCTGTTTTGTTTTGCAGGTTTCACACATTAAGAGTCCACTTACCCCAAAAGATCAACCACAATAAAACCCGGATGAAGAGTTCCCCGGCTGCTGGAGCAGGACTCACACCACAGCTCTTAATCTAGTTCACAGAGAACAGAAGACAACAAACGTGACGGTGGATGAACATTAAACACTAAGTCTAATCACTCACTCATTACTGAATACTAATTAACTAACTTCTGTACACCAGAGGAGCAGTACTCTACCAACATGACCCTGTCTTTTAACTACACATAAATGGACTTTCTTCCAGTTGTGATTAGTTTCCATATTTCTGTTATGTGGGACAAAAACGCCACATGTCATCTCTGGATGAAGGGGGGGCAGATATGAGAGGGGGGGGCAGATATGAGAGGGGGGGGGGGGTGAGTGCTGCAGATAGGAGATAAGAAGGTGTGTCTCCGGCTGCATGTTGCATCTCGTGTCTGATGCCCTTCAACTCAAAGCTAAGGCCGCATGTGATGCAGCAGGAAGAGGGCTGATGACGTCATGGCTGCCTTGCCTCTCTGCTGCACGTACACCTCTGGGTGCCGTGGCAACATGCGAGACATGGAGGGAGGGGGGGGGGGTGTCCGGCTGCTTCTGGGTGGGAGCAGAGCAGTAGGTTATCACGGAGATGCAGCTTCCTGCTTCCTCCCTCCCTCCCTCCCTCTAATATCAGCCTCCCCGGCTCAGCCAATCAGAGCGCTCTGTAGGGCGAGGGGGCGTGGCCTAGCGGGACCACCACTCCCGTGCCGAGCTGCTGCATCTCCCCAGAGCTAACGGGGGAGCAGCTAGCTAGCTCGGAGAGGGAGGAGACACCGGTCTAAACCCAGCCTTTCTGCGCGCGCGCGTGTGTGTGTGTGTGTGTGTTTGTGTGTATATATATATATGTTAAAGTGTGCGTGTGCGCGTGCGAGGCTGCAAGTGTGCGCATGTCGCAGAGAGACTAGCAGCCGCTGCGCTCCGGTTCACCACCACACTACTCCTGTAACCTCGCCTCGCCGCAGGCCCGCTTCCTCCTCCTGCTCCTCCTCTTCCTCCGCTCCGGGACCGTGAGGGATCAGCGTTTAGGAGGGGGGGCCAGAGAGAGACCGGTAGAGACCACCAGAGAGAGACCCGCTGACAGCGGCCGTGCAGGCAGGATGATCGCGGCTCAGCTCCTGGCCTACTACTTCACCGAGTTGAAGGATGATCAACTCAAAAAGGTGAGCGACTCATAGTGTGTGTGTGTGTGTGTGTGTGGGGGGGGGGCTCTAGTGGAGGAGGAAGAGGAGGAGGATGCAGCTTACTCTAGTACTGGAGGAGGAGGAGGAGGAGGAGGAGGAGACCGTGATGAAGGCTTTATAATACATATATATATATATGTTTATATATATGAGGAGGGCTGTGGTCAGTGGTGATGACTGATGATGCTGCAGATGGGGGGGAGGGTTTCCTGTGTGTTGCCATGGCGTCTGAAGCAGACAGGTGTCTGTCTCCACGAGGGGGCTGATGGGAAAAAAAGTCGTGAGCGCTCAAATCTCCTCCTCCTCCTCCTCCTCCATCCTGACCCCCCCTCCCCTCCAATGTTTCCTCTCGTCTTCTTACTCCCTCTGGCAAAGACGACTGGTGGTGGGGGTGACGTGTGATGTCATGTGTGATGTCACACATGACATCACACATGACATGTCTTTTACAACGGTCTGGTCTGGCGTCTGCCTCACCATCCTTGAAAGGGGCTTATTATTATGTCGCAGCAGTGGAAATGACAAAGAAGAATTAGGTGGATTCATTAACCTTTAACCCCTGACCCGCTGTTCAAACACACTTGTATTTACCGGTGGTATCCAGGGGGTAGATATGCAGCCATAAATAACATGGCACCTCCTCCTCCCTTCATCATCCTTCCCTTTAACCCGCTAAGGGAATCATATAGCTTTTAACTCATTAAAAGTTGGACGAAGTTGAATAATCGAGTGAAAATGATGAATCCATCTCAGCGAGATTCCCTGGAAATACTAGATATTATTCATTTATGTAGTTATTGTTCTTCCATGTTGCATTAGAGGCTAATAACGGTGCCGTTTCATGGCCCGGATCTCTAATCTGGATCCCCAAGCTGCACTCTGATTATGTAACAGTGAGTGTGGAGGGCAAATCCCCCCCCCCCCCCCCCAACAAACATCCCATTAATTAGATGCTTTAACTGCAGTTAAACTGCACTATGCTGCCATTCTAAATATAGGGATTTCTTATTAAATGTAATAAAAAGGGCAGTGTATTCTGTCATAAAGCATATCCCAGAGTTCCTACACCTTCTTCAAACTCAATTCAAGCACTTTCCAAGCATTTCCAGGTGCATTTCCATGCTTTTCCAGCCCCTTCCAGCTGTGGTAAACTCCATCTTTGTACCAATCCAATGGTCAGTATTCAGTCTACTTATTCTGTCACTTGTTCATCACATTAAATGAGATGTTCTTGTCCTCTAAACAACCAACATGATGTTTGGAGACAGCTTTTTACAGAAGGACCACAAATGAAAGGAAAACTAATTCCACTAACAGATCCACAGAAATATAATCACCAACTATTTTCATCATCTGTTCATCATCAAAAGTCATTTTTCATAAAGAAATGTCAGGAAATGCTGTTTTCAGTCCCTCAGATATGGAGATCTTCTTTCCTCTGTTCTATCATAGATGTCATCACATACAACACACATTTATAGACCTTTAGTCTAAACGCCACAGTAAAATTCAAGTGTTTTCAAGGATTTCCAGTACCCGTACAAACGCTGCCTAGTTTCTACATCGTAGTCCAGGTTCGGGTTCTCCCTCGCACCAGGTCTGGTACTCTGCTGAGTAGTGGATCAATCCAATCGACCTTTCCACTCGACCTCGGGGCTCATCACGCCTCTCACACGCTTGGTTGAAGAGTTTTTAAATCTTATTTCTCGTGGTATTTATTTCTTTGTTTGCTCATTTTACTGTTTGGATCTTATTTTAACAATTTTAATATGTGAAGCACTTTGTCTGTAGAAGGTGCTTTATCAAATAAACCTATTATTATTATTATCTCCATAAACAGGTTAAGTCTTCATGTGTGGAAACTGTAGTTTTGTAGTCGAGGCGTATTCACAAATTGTGACGTAATTGTGTGGTGTTTTAATTATTTTAATCAATACAACATTGTAACTGTGTAATTTTAAAAGTGTCAAAAACAACATGTTTGGACTTCCAACCTCCATGTCAGCGCATAATGCCATTGGGACCATTTGGGCACAATTTTATATATATAGAGCCCATTATTAGCCATTAGCACTAATGCTAATCGCTAGTGAACACATATCCCAGCCTTGCATGTTCACTTCACTTCACATATGTTTATACGTTTATTCTACATTCTGTCACCATAACAGACCCTTTACACCGCTCTGCAGGTTTGTTAATGTGCTGAATCTAATGAGAGGGAATGCAGCGTTGTGTTGTTGTAATAAAACTCTGGTTGTGGACGACGAGGCCGGATAAAACTCCGTAACACAAGTCGTAACACGATCCGAGGCGATCTTTATCAGGACACCTCGCCGTGTTTTTAAAACCAAATAAACAATACTTAAACAATAAAGCAAGTACTGCAGTCAAGAACATAAATGAAATAAAAAATATATATTTTAATGAAATAAATAAATAAAAGAGAATGAAATAAAATAAACTATAACAAATAAATACAAAAATAATAAATTATAAAAAATAAATACAAAAATAATAAATAAATAAATAATCCAAAAAATAAATACAAAAATTGAAACCCTGCAATGACGTACCAAAGAAAAAGAGTGTCATGTCTTTACTCTGATTTAAACACTTTGCTAACTCTGTTGTTTGAATAACGTGTCCCTCAGATCGATAAGTACCTGTACTCCATGCGGTTCTCGGACGAGACGCTGAAGGACATCATGAACCGGTTCCGCAGGGAGATGGAGAACGGGCTCGGCCGTGACACCAGCCCCACCGCCACCGTCAAGATGCTGCCCACCTTCGTCAGGTCCATCCCCGACGGGTCAGGTGAGGGGTCACCACAAAAAAACTAGAATGCGTTATAAACCTTGTTATAAGGTGTCATGCATGAATATAAACATGTATAATGACAGTTATAAAGCCTTCTAAATGCATTATAATGTGTTATAAATGTGCTTATGATGCATTATGTATATTACCTTCGTAGAAAATGTTTTTTTTTTTAAATTATGTGCATTCTAGGATCCTGCTGCCCAAAAGAAAAACTCGTTTAACCCAGAAACTAACGTGGATGTGGAGTTCTGATCGAAACATTCAGCCAGAAGTTAAATATTAGTGAAATATTGAATTACCTGACGTTCCTCAGCATCACGGCCTGGTGTTCTGTAGCTGTAACTCGACTCATTGATTCAGCACACAATAGCTGAAGAGAACCAAAGAAACACACATTAATGATCTCTTTCTGTCCCTATATAGACTTTTATCATGGAATATATTCATATATATTCAGAGGTGGGAAGTAATGAAGTACAAACACAACTTTTTGTACTTTTCCTCCCTACATGTTAAAGCAGATATCTGTACTTTCTACTCCTCACATTTTAAAAAAACAAGCTTGTTACTTTAGTTGTAATGCATTTGAGGAGAATTATAGATTATTATTTTATTATTAATATGATGAGAGATTCAGTAGAAAATAGATATACTTTATATGGATAAAGTGGATGCTTTTTACTTTCTACTTGTAGTAGTAGTATGTGTACTTCTTCATGAGTACAGAAGGTCTGAATATATTCAGAAGAGCAAACGGTGCTTCAGTTGAATATAATGGGATGACGAGAGCGTATTAGAATGTGAAAAATACTAAAACAGTTTACAAGACAGTATTATTTGAAGAAAATCACCACGTTATGACCGTATTAATGAACCGTAGTGAAAGTCAGCGTTTTATTCGTATGTAAACGTTCCATAACGAGGAAGACAAACCCGATCACATTGATCACATTGATCACATTGATCTGGATCACACGCTGACAGTGTTGCTGCAGCCGGCCGGCGGCGTCCCGGTTTCCCTCCGTCCACCAACAATGTGCTGACGCGGTGAAACCCGCTGTGTGACATCAGCCTCTTTGTGTGTGGGGCTCTGGATCTGGACTCGCTAGATCACGATTGTTTTATGTGGGTTTTATTGTTCCTGCCGCCCACGATCGACCCTCTGTACTCGTCTCATCAACACGCCGTCGCCGTCGCCGCCGCCGCAGAGAGACGGGACGGGAATCAGACGGTTTACCGACCCGTGTGATCCGTCTGCACATTAAATATTGAAGAAAGCCGGTCTGAGGAGCCGTTAGCGGACAGTAGACAGACTAACTGGATTACATTCTGATTACGTTTATATTCACATACGATATAATCAACGTCACACTGTAATTTCATTTTAAAAGAACATGCAGAAGTTAGAACTGAAATATTAGATTACATCATTATTGGATGAGGGGGGTCTGTATATTATATATTATATATAATATATATATAATATATAAAATATTAGCAATGATAATTAAGTTGATTAAGTTTTAAGAAAATGTTTTTTTAATGGAGGGGGGGGGGGCAGTATTCTGAGGGAAAGACTCAGAATCTGAAAATACCAAAATATGACGAGGCAAAAACAATCGTATCGCAGCCTGAAAATGACCACGTCATGAATATTTGGACCATAGTGAAGTCACAGGGAGTTTGATGATCACATCTTTACAGCAGACAATAATGTTGTTACCGGGGAAACGATCAGGAAATACAAAGTAAGCGGTTTCATCATTTTTAAGCCGTTTTTGGATCCAGATTCGTTGTGACGAAGGAGGGTTACTGTAATGTACTGAACGTCCTCGGAGACAGATCTGGGATCTGCTTGGTTTGTCCCCGTCGGTAAACAACAGGCGCACACACACACAGAAATAACATGAAGTGGCTGTCAGGAATACGTGTGTGTCCTGAACGAGGCCAGAGAGCGTTATAAATAGCCTCAGGTTTCAGCGTGAGGTCACTAAAGGGCAGAGAGGAAGCCGACGCCGACACTTACAAGTGGAGTCGACGAAATCACGGCGAAGCTGACAATGAGGATAACAAGTTTGAAACAAGTCAAGGTCCATTTACTAACTTATTCCTGGAGCTTTCAACCACATCTCACATGTCTCAGTGGAGACGGTTGTCATGGAGACGGCTTGGTTACCACTGAAAACTGAAAAAAATAAAATAAAAATCAAGTACTACCAAATTAAAATCTCGATATATGTTGTGATAGAAAATTATAAAATATTATTTGTCTTTTAATCAACTTAATAATTCGAATTATTATTATTAATATTAATACTTATTTCCGATATACGTTTTGTCGGACGGTGGCTGTAAAGTGGACTCATAAATCACTCACACGTCTCTATGCGAGGCGGCGGTCACGTCTCATTCCAGTCGGGTCAGAAAGATAAACTAAATGAAGAACATTGTTTTCTTGTAAGGGAAAGGTCACGGGTTCGATGCCTGCAGCAGGACGTCAGCACACATCCACACTATCAGGTGTTTTGGCTGCGAGACACTCAATCCTCCTGTCCTCAGATCAGTGTCAGATAAACGCCCCGAGAGCTGAATGAATCATACTAATCCAAAATCAATGAGTTCGTAGAGAGAGAGAGAGAGAGAGAGAGAGACGGCACTAAATATCACAAATGATTAAATCATAATGTTTTAATATCAGTAGCAAGAATACAGGGTATGAATATAATGAAATAACCATGTTGTACACTGTAAAAGGTGATAATGAGTTTATAGGACGTATGTGAATATATCATGCATTTATGGATTATAGTTATTTTATGTATTTATTATTATTATTATTTTAAGTTCTGTATTACGTGAGTAAGAGTTGTTGTTACCAGTTATTATTTGGGTTCTGTACTATTAATATCATTTATTAGTCTATAAGTAAATGAAGCTCTATTATGACTTAATTCCATGTTAAAATGAGGAAGTAGAATTATGTACATTATTAGTGATTTTCAGGTGTTTTCTTTCCTCCCTAATGAATGAAATGATTTCCTGCAGCTTTAAATTAATGGGAAATATATCATCAGTACGTAATAATTCAATTGACTATGTGACGTCATGATGATGTCATCACTCCCACCGCCAGATGGGGGAGAATAAAGTCTCCAAGTCTGAGTCTCTGGTTTGTCTGTGTTGGGGGGCAGAAAAGGGGGACTTCATTGCTCTGGACCTCGGGGGGTCCAACTTCAGGATCCTGAGGGTCAAGGTGACGCAAGACAAGAAGCAGCCGGTTCAAATGGAGAGCCAGGTCTACGAGACCCCCGATGACATCACCCACGGCAGCGGCTCTCGGGTAAACACAAGTACACCCCCCCACTATCTCACCCCTCTTTCTCTACATCTCCCCCTCCCCCCCTCTCTCCCTCCCTCTCTTTCCCTCCCCCTCTCTTTCCCTCCCCCTCTCTCTCTCTTTCACCTCCCCCCCCCCCCCCCCCCTCAAGTATCGCTGCCTAAATACAAAGTACTCTCTGATCTTGAATATCATGTATAAATACACTGTCATAAATACGTACTAATGTTTGGATTTTGAGCGTCAACACATCGAGCTCAGACACTCCACTGTTATGGAGGTCTTCAAGGTCAGGGGTCAGGGTCAATACGTGTAAGATGACCCCCCCCCCCTCCTCAATAATGGCGAGTGTAACGACAGCAGAGTCAGAAGCGCCGCCGACCTTCACTCCCCTCGTAGGGAACAGCTGGCGGCCGTGTTGTAACGTGATCACCACAACAGCAGCGAGGCTTTGTGATTGGTCGGCAGCGTGACTCGCTCAGACAGATGCTGTCTCATGAAACGGCGAGGAGACAGCTGCCCACAGACGTGTTAACAATGAGGCTTGTTTTCATCGTTCGGTTAAATGCAAACAAAGTGGATCCACGTCAGAATCAACATCTCAGACATTTTAAATGTTGCTACTGATGGACAGTAATCCTTCACACCTTTACTGTTATGTTCAGGCTGGAAGTGTGATGGAAGAAAATAAGTAAAAAGGCAGCTTATTATTCATTTTATTTAGCGTTTAACAAATGTACCTTTTGGTTTTAGTTGTGTTCAACATCTTTTCAATCAGTTCATGCAACTTTTTCAAAATATTAAAAACTTGAAACCTGAAACACATCATTTTAAGACCGACTGTGACCGAATTAAGAAACCTAATGTGTTTCAGGGACAAATTATACTTCCAATTAAAACACAAAGTCGTGGTGAAGCCTGCAAAACAAAAACTGAAGTTGTTTTTCTGAATATAAGTGTGGAATGTGTGAAGATAAAGTTATTAACGTAGACTTGTGAGTGATTCTTCATTTGGCCTCCTAAAGATTAACAAGATATACACAGTTTATTAGGAACACCGAATCCCTTCATGAAGGTTAGAACTTTGTGTTTCTAAACGCTCAAGGACTCCTAACAGTTAAAACAAGCAAAATAAGAAATGATATTTACAAGGTTTTGGTTTAATTTGTGCTCACTGTGAAGACTAATTAAAATGTAATTGATTGAATTTGGTCTGATTTGTTCCCTGATTCATATAAATAGGATATACATAATAAAAAATAACACCTCTCACTACAATGTAATACAATTTAACAGCATTCAAAATGATCATAAAGTTGAACCAACTTTATTTGTATTGTCTTCACTTAATTGGGTAATTAGTCTCTTTGTCTTCTCTCCGTTATTGTTTCTCTTTATTCAAACATCCCGTTTGTTTGTGTTGAGCTCGTAATTAAACATTATGACCTTCGTGAAGGCAGAATCCTTTTTTTTGTTTGTTCGGTGAGCCTAAGAGAGCGGCAGTGTGCATTTTATAGTGAAGTTCTTGATGTTTCCCACAGTGCATCATTAACTTATAATTAGAAGTGTAAGATGTTTGTTATCTTCTCTCCGCAGCTCTTCGCCCACGTTGCAGATTGCCTCGGCGACTTCATGGAGAAGCAGAAGATCAAAGATAAGAAGCTTCCTGTGGGCTTCACCTTCTCCTTCCCGTGTGCCCAAACCAAACTGGACGAGGTCAGTTAAATAGTTAGATGTTAAAAAAGGGATATTACAAAATATTATTGTTATTTCTTTTTTTTTTTACATAAAATAATTGTATATATTGTGCTATATAATGTACCCCAATTTCAATTGTTTGAGTTTGAATGAATAAAAAAAAGGGATAAACTGTATAACTATTTTATCCATATTTCCCTCCTTCATCAAACGTTTCTTTGAGAAAATATTATTCTCTATGGTTTACATTTCAGTCTACGGTTTACTTTTCACATCATTTATTTTAATAATTTTTTACATTTTGCTCTCTTAGAAAGTATTTATAGCGTAACTGTACAGTTATTTTCTGTCTGTTTTATTTGACTTTATTTTATCTGTGACTCCTGCACTTTTAACGTAACGTTTGTTACCAGTTATTTCATTTCTGGTAACGAACGCCCGCATCGCTGCCAAAGCACACGATTATAATAAAAACACATAGTGAAGATGTTGAATCTTGTTGCAGGCCGTGTTGGTGACGTGGACGAAGAAGTTTAAAGCCAGCGGCGTGGAAGGGATGGATGTGGTGAACCTCCTGAACAAGGCCATCAAGAAACGAGGGGTGACTGCTTCTCTCTTCTTCTTCTTTTAAATAAATACAAATAATAATAAATAAATAACATTTACGTACAACTAACAAAAATAATAATAATTACGTTGCCGAGGGAGGGACATTTAAAAGCTGTGATATTCTTTGACGTCCGGACGCCGACGTCGTCATGGTGATTTACTTATTGCTAAATGTAACCGCGGAATATAATGCGACGAGCGGCGCCACCTACAGTGTGATGAGGTTATGATGAAGCAATACGATTCCTTGCAAATTAATTTTTTTCTCATAAATGCATTCATTTAACTTTCACAACAGAGAATATGTTTTTCTGACTTTTTAAAACATTGTTTTAGCATAAAAAAAACTAAAAGTTATTAAAGATTGTTGTGGTTGGTTTGTTTTCCAGGACTATGAGGCAGACATCATGGCGGTGGTGAACGACACGGTCGGCACCATGATGACCTGCGGATTTGACGACCAGCGCTGTGAAGTCGGCATCATCATCGGTAATTGCAGACTTCCTGTTTTCTTTTTAAGAACCCCAGACGGGCAAAATGAATAGATTTAAGACTCATAAGATTATCGGCACAGCTGTAGACCCAGGAGCTTGTGTTCCTCCCCAGGAACGGGAACCAACGCCTGCTACATGGAGGAGCTGCGTCACATCGACCAGGTGGAAGGAGACGAGGGCCGCATGTGCATCAACACCGAGTGGGGCGCCTTCGGGGACGACGGCTCCCTGGAGGACATCCGCACGGAGTTCGACCGCGAGATCGACCGCGGCTCCATCAACCCGGGGAAGCAGCTGTAAGAGTCTCCTCTTCAGAGCTTTATGATACAACAGACAGTGTGTTTCTGAGAAATGTCAACAGGTTACAGACATTTCAAAACAATACTCCTCAAACTGGAATATGGAGTACGTGTTATGCAAAATAGAGCTAAGAAGGCACTGAATTATGTCGGTTTAATATGCAACAACTAGCCACTGTTAATGTGTGCATTGTTGCAGAATAACAGATCACTGAAGATGTTCAGTGAATGTTAATCTCCAGTTAAACCTAAACCAATGTAGAGTCAATGTGCCATGTTCTTAAAGTCCCAGTGAAACGAGCTGTTGAGGCCATGTCCACGCGTACCAAAACCAGCTTTTTCCCAGGTTTTCCTCTGGGTCACGTCAAGAAAATCTGTGTTCTCGTGAATCCACTGTAAACGGCTCAGAGAGCTGTGGTAAGGCTGTAGTACATATTCCAGGCCTATATGTGGCGCTGTTTCTGCTACAAAAATACACCAAAAACGGAGAAGAAGAGCAGGCACATAAAGCTTGTGTGCTGAATACAAACATAGACGGTAGAGGAAGAAACCGAACACATCAAAGGCTAGAGGGTCGAGGGGCGGGACGATGACATCATCGCATGTGTATTTGCCGTAGACACAAACACGAACATGCAAGGGCGCCGTTTATGACTTTTCCACCCTGGGACCTGGTTTCAAAAAAGACTTCTGCGTTTACACACAAAAAAAACTTTAATAGCAAATTCTTTGCATTTGATTGGACTGCGAAACAATAAGAAAAAAGAGGGTGGGATTAGCGATAGGAATGATTTGGGAGCTTCCTTTCTCACCTGTTCCGTGAGACGACGAGGGAGAACTCGTTATCCCATCATTCATCTGCAGGTACCGCCCGTCCTGCAGAGAAAGAGTGGGTTTCAAAATCAGCAAGCGTTACCTTGCATGAATTAGATCTCGGCCTCATTGTTGCCCACTGATTACTGCACACGCACTTCCTGTCTCTCTCCATGTTGCTCTGTCAGCTACTATGACCCACAAGGGCCTGTGTCTTTTTTTAACGAGTGGTGCAGCTCGCTAGTCGCCCCAAAGCTCATTTGATTGGATTTTTTTTTTTTGTAAACGCCCCTGGGTGCTACATGAGTCATCAAACATTTGAAATGATTTTTACGGAAGAGAAAAGTCAGAGATTTGATGTAAAAAAGAAAAGAAATAAATACTCTTGATACTGATCTTTGGACATATTAACATATAAGAAGAGATAAATGAACAATTAAGACGTGGTTAACGCTGACCTAACGCCATGTTTCTGTCTGTCTGCTCAGGTTTGAGAAGATGGCGAGCGGGATGTACATGGGGGAGCTGGTTCGACTCATTCTGGTCAAGATGGCCAAAGAGGGTCTGCTGTTTGAGGGGCGGATCACCCCCGAGCTGCTGACCAAAGGGAAGATCGAGACCAAACACGTCTCCGCCATCGAAAAGTGAGTCAAGTTAAATTCAAAGTAAAGTTGATTTTCACCTTTTGAGGGCATAAAAATACAATGTTATATTGGAGCCACTAGGGGGAAAAAAGCAAATATGCTACTTTATAAACTCACAAATATGCTACTTTATAAACTCGTAAATATGCTACTTTATAAACTCACAAATATGCTACTTTATAAACTCGTAAATATGCTACTTTATAAACTCGTAAATATGCTACTTTATAAACTCGCAAATATGCTACTTTATAAACTCGTAAATATGCTACTTTATAAACTCGTAAATATTATACTTTATAAACTCGTAAATATGCTACTTTATAAACTCACAAATATGCTACTTTATAAACTCACAAATATGCTACTTTATAAACTCACAAATATTCTACTTTATAAACTCGTAAATATGCTACTTTATAAACTCACAAATATGCTACTTTATAAACTCGTAAATATGCTACTTTATAAACTCGTAAATATGCTACTTTATAAACTCGCAAATATGCTACTTTATAAACTGGTAAATATGCTACTTTATAAACTCGTAAATATGCTACTTTATAAACTCGCAAATATGCTACTTTATAAACTCGTAAATATGCTACTTTATAAACTCGTAAATATTATACTTTATAAACTCGTAAATATGCTACTTTATAAACTCACAAATATGCTACTTTATAAACTCACAAATATGCTACTTTATAAACTCACAAATATTCTACTTTATAAACTCGTAAATATGCTACTTTATAAACTCACAAATATGCTACTTTATAAACTCGTAAATATGCTACTTTATAAACTCACAAATATGCTACTTTATAAACTCGTAAATATGCTACTTTATAAACTCGTAAATATGCTACTTTATAAACTCGCAAATATGCTACTTTATAAACTCGTAAATATGCTACTTTATAAACTCGTAAATATTATACTTTATAAACTCGTAAATATGCTACTTTATAAACTCACAAATATGCTACTTTATAAACTCACAAATATTCTACTTTATAAACTCGTAAATATGCTACTTTATAAACTCACAAATATGCTACTTTATAAACTCGTAAATATGCTACTTTATAAACTCGTAAATATGCTACTTTATAAACTCGCAAATATGCTACTTTATAAACTCGTAAATATGCTACTTTATAAACTCGTAAATATTATACTTTATAAACTCGTAAATATGCTACTTTATAAACTTGTAAATATGCTACTTTATAAACTCGTAAATATGCTACTTTATAAACTCACAAATATGCTACTTTATAAACTCACAAATATGCTACTTTATAAACTCACAAATATGCTACTTTATAAACTCACAAATATGCTACTTTATAAACTCGTAAATATGCTACTTTATAAACTCACAAATATGCTACTTTATAAACTCGTAAATATGCTACTTTATAAACTCGTAAATATGCTACTTTATAAACTCGTAAATATGCTACTTTATAAACTGGTAAATATGCTACTTTATAAACTCGTAAATATGCTACTTTATAAACTCGTAAATATGCTACTTTATAAACTGGTAAATATGCTACTTTATAAACTGGTAAATATGCTACTTTATAAACTCACAAATATGCTACTTTATAAACTGGTAAATATGCTACTTTATAAACTGGTAAATATGCTACTTTATAAACTCACAAATATGCTACTTTATAAACTCGTAAATATGCTACTTTATAAACTCACAAATATGCTACTTTATAAACTGGTAAATATGCTACTTTATAAACTCGTAAATATGCTACTTTATAAACTCACAAATATGCTACTTTATAAACTGGTAAATATGCTACTTTATAAACTGGTAAATATGCTACTTTATAAACTCACAAATATGCTACTTTATAAACTGGTAAATATGCTACTTTATAAACTCACAAATATGCTACTTTATAAACTGGTAAATATGCTACTTTATAAACTGGTAAATATGCTACTTTATAAACTCACAAATATGCTACTTTATAAACTCACAAATATGCTACTTTATAAACTCGTAAATATGCTACTTTATAAACTCGTAAATATGCTACTTTATAAACTCGTAAATATGCTACTTTATAAACTCGGTAAATATGCTACTTTATAAACTCGTAAATATGCTACTTTATAAACTCGTAAATATGCTACTTTATAAACTCGTAAATATGCTACTTTATAAACTGGTAAATATGCTACTTTATAAACTGTAAATATGCTACTTTATAAACTCGTAAATATGCTACTTTATAAACTGTAAATATGCTACTTTATAAACTCGTAAATATGCTACTTTATAAACTCAAATATGCTACTTTATAAACTGTAAATATGCTACTTTATAAACTGGTAAATATGCTACTTTATAAACTCACAAATATGCTACTTTATAAACTCGTAAATATGCTACTTTATAAACTCGTAAATATGCTACTTTATAAACTGGTAAATATGCTACTTTATAAACTCGTAAATATGCTACTTTATAAACTCACAAATATGCTACTTTATAAACTGGTAAATATGCTACTTTATAAACTGGTAAATATGCTACTTTATAAACTCTCAAATATGCTACTTTATAAACTGGAAATATGCTACTTTATAAACTTAATATGCTACTTTATAAACTGGTAAATATGCTACTTTATAAACTGGTAAATATGCTACTTTATAAACTGTAAATATGCTACTTTATAAACTCTAAAATATGCTACTTTATAAACTCGTAAATATGCTACTTTATAAACTCGTAAATATGCTACTTTATAAACTCGGTAAATATGCTACTTTATAAACTGGTAAATATGCTACTTTATAAACTCACAAATATGCTACTTTATAAACTGGTAAATATGCTACTTTATAAACTGGTAAATATGCTACTTTATAAACTCACAAATATGCTACTTTATAAACTGGTAAATATGCTACTTTATAAACTGGTAAATATGCTACTTTATAAACTGGTAAATATGCTACTTTATAAACTCGTAAATATGCTACTTTATAAACTCGTAAATATGCTACTTTATAAACTCGTAAATATGCTACTTTATAAACTCGTAAATATGCTACTTTATAAACTCGTAAATATGCTACTTTATAAACTCACAAATATGCTACTTTATAAACTCGTAAATATGCTACTTTATAAACTCGTAAATATGCTACTTTATAAACTCACAAATATGCTACTTTATAAACTCGTAAATATGCTACTTTATAAACTCGTAAATATGCTACTTTATAAACTGGTAAATATGCTACTTTATAAACTCGTAAATATGCTACTTTATAAACTGGTAAATATGCTACTTTATAAACTCGTAAATATGCTACTTTATAAACTCACAAATATGCTACTTTATAAACTGGTAAATATGCTACTTTATAAACTCGTAAATATGCTACTTTATAAACTGGTAAATATGCTAGTTTATAAACTTTTTTTCTCTCAATATTACTGTTTTTTTTTTATTTGTTAATTTCTGTTAATTTATTTCTTCTACAGTGGCCCTAATACGCCGTGGTATAAAAAGATCATCGTTGCCTTATAAAAACAACTAAAACCCTTTGATGTTTTTGTGACTCCAGGAGTAAAGAGGGGCTGAAGAAGTGCATGGAGATCCTGACCCGGCTCGGCGTGGAGCCGTCCGATGAAGACTGCCTGGCTGTGCAGCACGTCTGCACCATCGTGTCCTTCCGCTCGGCCAATCTGATCGCCTCGACCCTCGGAGGCATCCTCGCCCGCCTCAAGGAGAACAAGGGCGTGGCTCGCCTGCGGACCACCGTGGGCATCGACGGGTCGCTCTACAAGATGCACCCGCAGTGAGTACAGCGACACGGACACCTGGGGTCTCTGGTTGCCCCCGACAACGACAGAACTTCAGAAATAGAATGAGATACTTTGGGATGAGGATCCTCAGAGGAATATGGAGGATGACATTCCTTCTACTGCGGGGAGGATTTCCCTACAAGTCAGTCTTAAAAACACAAACATCTATTTAAACATCTAAAGTCAGCTTGATGTCTCTTCATTTAAAACATAAAAAACCTTTTCATTATTCAGATTAAAATATTCTGAGCAAACTGTAATCAAAGTTTGATATTAAAAACAAAATAAGGTATTCAAGTTTAATATGTGTAGATAAGTAACGGGTCATTGCTTTGAACATCAGTTAGATTATTTAAAGATCATAATATTGATAAATATATTTATTATTATTATTATATTATGTCATGTACTGTACACGTCCACGTCACACAGCGTTTGGTGTTGAACGAGCAGCATAGATGAACATTATTGTTATTATTATTATTATTATTGTTATTATTATATTCTGCTGTAGCGACCGACCCTCCCTCTCCACAGATACGCCCGCCGTCTGCACAAGACCGTACGCCGCCTGGTCCCGGACTCTGACGTCCGCTTCCTGCTGTCGGAGAGCGGGAGCTCCAAAGGCGCCGCCATGGTGACGGCGGTGGCGTACCGCCTGACGGAGCAGGCGCGCCAGATCCAGCAGACCATGGCGGAGTTCCGGCTGAGCAAAGCGCAGCTGCTGGAGGTGAAGAAGCGCATGCGGGTGGAGATCGAACGAGGCCTGAAGAAGACCAGCCACGAGGAGGCCACCGTCAAGATGCTGCCCACGTTTGTCCGGAGAACGCCGGACGGGACAGGTGACCAGAAATATCTATATATCGGGAGTTTTCTCTCTCAACCGTTTAAATAACTGATGCACAACTTAGTCTAAACCATAGAGATTTCAATGAATATATCAGTAAATCTATCTGTAGTAGGGAGGGAGGGAGGGAGGGAGAGACTTTATGGATCCTGAGGGGAATTCAAGCATCCAGTAGCAGCTTACATGACAGACCAACATATATCACATCATAATAATAATAACAATAAAAGCACAACACAAATAAGTGCACGTTATTGAAAAGTGCAGCCGCCAGTCACGGCTCGAGAAGCTCGTTAACAAGGCGCCGCCGCCGACCGTTAATCGAGTGTCTACATCGTCCGTTACTTTGCTTCTCAGAAACGTTTGAACAATAAAAGCCCAAGACGTCTAATATCCTTAACTCCCGATATTCAAGTCAAGTGGATTCCTGTGACTTTTAATCTGTGTTGGTTTAAGCATCTCTCCTTGCCATGCAGAGAACGGAGACTTCCTGGCTCTGGACCTCGGAGGGACGAACTTCCGCGTGCTGCTGGTGAAGATTCGCAGCGGGAAGAAGCGATCCGTGGAGATGCATAATAAAATCTACGCCATCCCCGTAGAAGTCATGCAGGGCACAGGGGAGGAGGTAAGGACTTGGGTTTTAACGCTACGTAAAAGACGTGATATCTCATAAAACCTCTGAAAACATCTGTGTGTCTCCAGCTCTTTGACCACATCGTGCACTGCATCTCCGACTTCCTGGACTACATGGGGATGAAGAGTGCTCGCCTGCCGCTGGGCTTCACCTTCTCCTTCCCCTGCCATCAGACCAGCTTGGACGCCGTATGTTTCTCCAATCGACTACCTCAAATATATATACAGAATATTTAGGAATGACCTTTTAGAAACCAGGACGATCTTCAGATCTACTAAAGGCAGCCTGAACATCTGCATGAGTCAGTTAGTTAGAGCCGGTTAGTTGCCTGACCAGATCTGCGATTGGCCGGTTCTACATTCGAAGGGGCGGGACTTATGGAAGGGTCAATTGAAAAGGTTTAGAATTTCAGCCATCTTCAGCCGGCTGCTGGCTGTGGCTCAACATGCTCAAGCACCTTGTTCAATATTATATATTATTTTATTCTTAGATTTCTATGCCTGATTTTAGTTGTTTTTATATTATGTGAGGCTGTTATAAGGGTTTCATTCTGAATAAATCAAATCAAATATAGATATATTCTTTTTAATCCGTCGTCTCATATTTCAGCCGGAAGGCCGTTCTAACCTCCCACATGTTATTATTATTATTATTATATTATAACGCCGTTTGTTGTTGATGCTTGCCAGTAAAGTGTCGTGTGCTCTGCAGGGAATCCTTGTAACCTGGACCAAAGGCTTCAAGGCCACCGACTGTGAGGGTGAAGACGTGGTGGAGCTTCTACGGGAAGCCATCAAGAGGAAAGAGGTATTTGCAAAAAGAAAAAGAAAAAGCCGTTCTGTTACCAGGAATAATACTGAAATACTGGAAACATACCGATAGTAATGAACAAAATAAATGCTCTGACATATCTGTAGCCGTCCAATCAAAACAGTCGGGCCGGAGAAAATAATTGGACGGCCTGCCCGCCTGTCAATACTTAATTCCTGATTGTTTGGTGTTCTGTGGGCGGGGCTTTGAACAGAGGTCTGAGCGAAGGGGCGGGGCTTTTAACAGAGGTCTGAGCGAAGGGGCGGGGCTTTGAAGAGAGGTCTGAATGAAGGGGCGGGGCTTTGAACAGAGGTCTGAATGAAGGGACGGGGCTTTTAATGGAGTTCTCAACGAAGGGGGCGGGGTTTTGTCAGTTCGGCAATGCGTTAAAAGTCAACGCATTGTGTTTTTTTTTTTTCAAATGACCTACTCTGCCTTTAACAGCAGCCGTAAACAAACACGTGTTTTACTTCTGATTATTTGTATCTGTTTTGTATTCATTTTTGTTAATTGAATCGTGACTTTTTGAGTTTCTTATTATCGATTTGGCCTTTTTAGATGGAGAATCCAGTAAGTGTTTAAGTGACTGTAAATCGTTAACGGAGAGGTAAAGCGGCGCTTATTGTTGTAAGAGCATGTCATAACACCTGGAAACCCAAACTTTCAGGGTACTGAGGAGGAGTGTGCTTTGGGGCAGAGCTCTCTGAAACACAGCTTGGTGTATTTTATGGTGACGACTGTTTTAGGAATGCAGAGTGAAGTGCTTTGTGCTGACCGAGGCCTGATATTAATCAACGATTGCTGGATGTAAAAATATGGACTTAATATTGCTTCTTGAGGTTGAATGAAAACCTGGAAACATAAGTGATATCATGTATTAACAACAAACAAACAAAAAAGTAACCATCTGGCATGTTTAACCCGCAGAGAAACATCTGGATTTACCATTCTAATCATTTAAAAAGCAACATGATGTTCATGGCTTTTTGTTGTTGTTTTGTTTTGTTTGCCTGTGTATGTACGTTGATTTTTTTCTCTCCCTTTTCTTTTTCAAATTAATGTATTATTATTTATTTTTCTGTAATTTTTCTGTGATTATGTAATGATGATAAATAATAATAATAATACATTTTTAAATAAATGATTGGAGCTCTGGTATGGGTTTTCGTCGTACTTCCACCCACGATTTAATGATGACATCATCATCGTCTGTTTTCCCCAGGAGTTCGAGTTGGACGTGGTCGCCATCGTGAACGACACCGTGGGCACGATGATGACCTGCGCCTACGAGGAACCCACCTGTGAGGTCGGGCTGATCGCCGGTGAGTTCACACGTTGCCACCATAATACAAAAAAGGACGTTTTAAACTAAAAGCTGTTGGAAACGTCTCAGATGTGAATGTTGAGAATCCTGAGGGGGTTTCTGTTGAGGCTGACGGGCCGTGTGACCCCCCAGGGACCGGCAGCAACGCCTGCTACATGGAGGAGGCCAAGAACGTGGAGATCGTGGAGGGCAGCGAGGGACGCATGTGTGTCAACATGGAGTGGGGAGCGTTCGGAGACAATGGCTGCCTGGACGACATCAGGACAAAGTACGACCAGGCGGTGGACGAGAACTCGCTCAACGAGGGCAAACAGAGGTGAAGGACGCCAACTACACCCATAATAAACTACCCCGCCACCAACCTACACCTCTAACAAACTACCCCACTATCAAACTACTCTAACGACACCACCATCTAACGACACCGCCATCAAACTACACCGCCACGAAACAAAACCTCTATCAAACTACCCCGCCACCAACCTACACCTCTAACAAACTACCCCACTATCAAACTACTCTAACGACACCACCATCTAACGACACCGCCATCAAACTACACCTCCAACAAACTACCCCACTATCAAACTACTCTAACAACACCACCATCTAACGACACCACCATCTAACTACACCGCCACCAAACTACACCTCTAACAAACTACCCCACTATCAAACTACTCTAACAACACCACCATCTAACTACACCGCCACCAAACTACACCTCTAACAAACTACCCCACTATCAAACTACTCTAACAACACCACCATCTAACGACACCGCCACCAAACTACACCTCTAACAAACTACCCCACTATCAAACTACTCTAACAACACCACCATCTAACGACACCGCCATCAAACTACACCGCCACGAAACAACACCTCTATCAAACTACACCGCCACCAAACTACACCTCTAACAAACTACCCCACTATCAAACGACACCGCCATCAACCTACACTATGATCAAACTACACCGCCATCTAACAACACCGCCATCAAACTACACCGCCACCAATCTACACCTCTAACAAACTACCCCACTATCAAACTACACTGCCATCAAACTACACCGCCACCAAACTACACCTCTAACAAACTACCCCACTATCAAACTACTCTGCCATCAAACTACACCGCCATCAAACTACACCTCTAACAAACTACACCTCTAACAAACTACCCCACTATCAAACTACTCTGCCATCAAACTACACCTCTAACAAACTACACCTCTAACAAACTACCCCACTATCAAACTACTCTGCCATCAAACTACACCGCCATCAAACTACACCGCCATCAAACTACACCTCTAACAAACTACCCCACTATCAAACTACTCTGCCATCAAACTACACCTCTAACAAACTACACCTCTAACAAACTACCCCACTATCAAACTACTCTGCCATCAAACTACACCTCTAACAAACTACACCTCTAACAAACTACCCCACTATCAAACTACTCTGCCATCTAATGACACAGCCATCAAACTACACCGCCATCAAACTACACCGCCATCTAACGACACCGCCATCAAACTACACCGCCACCAACCTACACCGCCATCAAACTACACCTCTAACAAACTACCCCACTATCAAACTACTCTAACGACACCGCCATCTAACTACACCGCCATCAAACTACACCTCTAACAAACTACCCCACTATCAAACTACTCAAACTACACCGCCATCTAACGACACCGCCATCAAACTACACCGCCACCAACCTACACCGCCATCAAACTACACCGCCATCAAACTACACCTCTAACAAACTACCCCACTATCAAACTACTCTAACGACACCGCCATCTAACGACACCGCCATCAAACTACACCGCCACCAACCTACACCGCCATCAAACTACACCGCCACCAACCTACACCTCTAACAAACTACCCCACTATCAAACTACACTGCCATCAAACCACCACCATAAAACTACATCACCTTCAAACTACACCGCCATCAAACCACCACCATAAAACTACATCACCTTCAAACTACACCGCCATCAAACCACCACCATAAAACTACATCACCTTCAAACTACACCGCCATCAAACCACCACCATAAAACTACATCACCTTCAAACTACACCGCCATCAAACCACCACCATAAAACTACATCACCTTCAAACTACACAAGGATTTCCAGCACCCTGCTGGGATGATTATTTGCTTTAAAAGGTCATTGTTTTCAACCTGGGGTTAGTTTGAGGGTTTGCTTGTAAAAGAAAATGCTACAGTGAATATTTGTCTTGAATCCTTCAGCACTTCAGCACAGGTATCTTCTAGTTAAACATGTTTCATGTAACGGAAACCAACCAACCACAGAATGAACCGCTGTTAGTTTTTTCATCTTACCGTTAACATCCGTTCTCTTTCCGTCCAGATACGAGAAGATGTGCAGCGGCATGTACCTCGGAGAGATCGTCAGGCAGATCCTGATCGACCTGACCCGGCGCGGCTTCCTCTTCCGGGGCCAGATCTCGGAGACCCTGAAGACCAGGGGCATCTTCGAGACCAAGTTCCTGTCCCAGATAGAGAGGTGAGGGCATCACTTTAGCATGTTTTAATGTCAGTGTCACTTTTTTGACAAATCAAATCAGTATTGTGTCTATTAGAAATTATTGTCATATTTCAAAAAACATATTTTAAAATGTCTATTTTCTATAGAATTTTATTATCTCACTAATTTTTCATGCAACTAAAATGAGGTTTTACTGCCGTACGCCGTCGTGCAAAGGAGCAGAGTATCTGCTGCAGCACGATCACGTAGGCCGCCATTGTTGTTGTCGTTATGAGACGTCGCAGGGGAAGAGTCGGGCTAGAGGGTCAAGGGGCGGGGTGATGACATCATCGTATGCGTTTTTTGCCATCTACACGAAAAAGGAAGGCTTCGTTTTTTCTTTTTCACCCTGGGACCTGGTTTCAAAAAAGTGCATTTTCAGGCACCAAAAATGCCAGATCCATGTGGACGGTCGGCCCGAACACACAAGACTTCTGCATTTACACACAAAAACGTTTCCATATGGGCGGGGCCTTAAGCAGCCTTGTTCCTATGAAAGTAGCATCAGCAGGGATAACACCAGGTAGGGAGGGGGAGGGGGTGCAATGTGACAGCTCTTAGTTTATGCCGTGCTTAAGCCTACCTTAGCCTCTGGGAACAGCTGTGAGGTATCCGGTGACTCTCCTGCTGTTGGCTGACCTCTGACCCCCCTCCTCCTCCTCCACCACAGCGATCGTCTGGCGCTGCTGCAGGTCAGGGCGATCCTGCAGCAGCTGGGGCTCGACAGCACCTGTGACGACAGTATCATCGTGAAGGAGGTGTGCGGCACGGTGTCCCGCCGCGCGGCTCAGATCTGCGGAGCCGGGATGGCGGCCGTGGTGGACAAGATCCGTGAGAACCGAGGACTGGACCACCTGGACGTCACCGTGGGGGTGGACGGCACGCTCTACAAGCTGCACCCACAGTAAGGACGTTGAATTTCATAAAGTCCTCACTATTTCAGTGGCCTTTAATGAGAAAATGGGAGAAAAGAGGGCTCTTTATCAGATAACACCACAATTGAAAGTGTTTTCACAGAACAATAAAAGAATACAGCATTCTAAATGCATTATAATGTGTTATAAATATGCTTATGATGCATATTTATAACACAATTACATTATAACAATGTCACCACAGACACGGAGATCCTATTTCTGGGCAAAGCAGCAAGTACAAGCCCTTTCATTAGTGGGTCACATGATCAGTCACCATTGTTTTAACTCACTCTTTGATGAACAGGACCTTAAAGGACTATTAAATAGATAGAACCCTTGAGTGAGAAGCTGTATCTCTGTTTCTTTTTGAGTAGCAACGGCCTCCCAACCACAGTTTCCTCTTCCTCCCTCAGCTTCTCACGGATCTTCCAGCAGACGGTGAAGGAACTCGCCCCCAAGTGTGACGTCCAGTTCCTGCTGTCCGAGGACGGCAGCGGCAAGGGGGCCGCCCTCATCACCGCCGTGGGCTGCCGCCAGAGAGAGCTGGACGCACAGCAGCAGCACTGAGGAGCTCCGCCCCCCCACCACCACCCTGTTAGAGTCCTGGAGAACCGCCCGCTGCTCCACCGCCGCCACAGCCCCCCCGACTCCATCTTCCCTTGGCAGCCGTGACTCCACCTCTGCCCTCCACCCCCCTCCTCACACAGCCAGAGTGTCGTGCTGCATGAATAGAGGATTAATTATCTAAGTGTTTATTTATACTGCACCAGAGGGTTTATTATTTCCACGTTTGTACATTTTTCCTCGCTAGCTTGTCAGTAAACTGATAAATCTAAACTCCTTTAGGTGTGCAATATTTGTGTATTGCTAATTTTATTTTTATATGGAGGCGAAATATATAATTGTATTTATATAGCTGAGGCCACTTTTGAATCCCGGAAGTCATTAGGATTTTTTTATTTTTTAAAACCGGCTCCACGGTTCACAAAACCAGTTCCCAAAAAAAAATGGGTTGGATGCGAGAGTCACGGCTGTTCCAAACATAAAATAATCGCTCTCATTTCTGTGCAACATGCTCACACTATGTGTTACTAACCATTTATGTTGTGTACCTGTCAATGTAACTCACATATTAAAGTATTCCTGCAGCACCACGCCGTCGGTTGGAAGTGTTAGCGTTTACTGTTGCTATTTGTGAACTACTATACCTTTTTTTTTTGGTGTTGTGATTGATCCCACTTCTACTCACTTGTATGTGCAAAAAGAATAAATGTTTTATCGCCCCCCCCCCCCTCCCTAAAGAAAAAAACAAGTGGATACAATGAGCGCTTTTGTGTTTATTTGTGGCCGAGTGTTAGTGCGTCCTGCTGTGGTGACCCGTAGCTTTCGATGTCCAAAGCTCTGTGGAGACTGCATGCCTTACATTAAGACAAGAGGAGAGCGCTGGATCAGTTCCTTTTTTTTTATTTTATACGTCAATATAGATTTTGTGATCAACACAGTGAAAAAAGTGAATTCATTAAATTATATATTTTGTTGTGGAGTAACATCCTGGTGTTTCTTTTCTTAAAAACGATGGAGCAGTGACATGCCTGGACGTGTAGCGCTGGAGGGGAACTCCATAACGGGCAGACACACGTTAGTACAGAAGAGTTAGGGGTCACTTGGATACGAAAGGAGAGAAATTTAAAAAAATAAATAACCTGACTTTCTTAGAAATACTACAAATATAGCTCATCACCAGGAAACAAGAATACACTTACAGTGTCATAGAATCGAGTGGTGTCTCCTGGATAAATGTGAGGAGGGAAAACTCAGGTATTCACACAATCTGTGGTTTCTTCAGGCAAAAATAGATTTTAAAATTCAAATAAGCTGCTTTTATTTTGGGGGGGTTTAGTGAGAGCAGGGCATCTGTTTACAGAATATGAGAACATCACAAGGGTTAAATAAAGCTTAGTTGAGGTGTTGGTGTCGGACAAAGAGTATTTAAATATGTATGAATATTTAATAACCACCTTCCAACAAACTTCTTAAGCAATGAGGCCTCGTGATTATTATTTTTTTTTTTTAAAAAAGGGAACTTTTCTATGAATAGATGCTACAGTTTCTATGAATCTGTATTCACAAGATAACCAGGATCATCGGGCGTAAACACAGCGCATTCGATCTGGAAGTAAATCTCCTACATGTCACCATGTAAAAACATCTAAATAGTGATTTGTTGCTCTTTATCAGATAACACCACAATTCAAAGTGCTTCACAGAACAATAAAAGTAAAAACTATTTACAATTAAAGTGGAATTACAGTCAAGAAGTCCACAAGATTTACAAAAAAACAAATGTTAAGAAAATATGAACAGATAAATAGCACTAATGCTTATTGTTTCTTGAAAAGAAAACATTTATTTTTTTAACTGTTATGGATTAATTATTCATTTAGTGGGTGTTTACACACGTTTAAGTCTCCCCTGGGGTAAAAAAGTACCAGCTGATCCTGTTCACCAGACCTGAAGAAGAATTCACTGCACACTCCCTCTTCTTTCCCCCTCATACAAGTATGCATATGTATCTTTTTATTTATTGTTTTACATTGCTGCTATTGTGTTCATCCACAGCAATGCATATAAAAAAACACATTTAAATTTAATGTATATGGAGTTTGTATAAAACAGCGTTTGTGTGCATGATCCTTTTGTTACAGTGTGTTCCTGTTAGTGTGTAATTACATGCATTTGTCTGCATTCATATCCGATGGCTGCTTGTTGACGTGGGTTTGTGTGCAGGCATTTAAATGTGTGTGTTATAATGTAGAAGCACTGCGCGTACGCGTCAACAATAGTGGGTGGTTTTAAGCAGAAGATACATCCACATCCCTTTTCTCTGTGTGTGTGTGTGTGTTTTGTTTTCCAGCTCTCACCAGGTTGGGTGCGTTTTGTACGGAGGGCTTCCTGCTGCATCCATCTGCCTGAAAGTGAAAAGAGAGAGAGACAGAGAGCGAGAGAGGCAGAGAAAGAGAGAGAGAGAGAGAGAGCGAAGCGCCGAGCTGTCACCACACACACTGCAGGTATGTAGTCACGATTAAAAAACGACACGCAGACGACACGGTCGAGTGCCCGAGTGTTACGTTAACGTCATCTGTGCAGGAGAAGAATTAGAGGAGGAAAGGAGGAAGGGGAGAAGAAGAAGGGGAAAAAGGGTGGTAGCGTTAGCCCCGTTAGCTGGCGTGCTAACTTAACTAGTTGTTTTCCCTCTGGCTGGGCTAGCTTAGCTTAGCTATGTATTTGGGAGCGTGGGGAAGGGTGCTAGCTGCTTTTATGTCACGCTAGGCTACGTGCCAGTCCACCGTGGACATTTAACGATCCACGCTCGTGTGTCGCTGGACGGTGTCGCGCGGTTTTTGCATGTCGAAATATGCGCAGTTTCGTGCAGAATTTGCGTGCCGCTACTAGCCGAGCTGGCTAATGTCAACAGCTAACGCTAGCTTAACGCTAGCTAACGTCGAAGGAGGGGGGAGGAGTGGTAAGTAACCGATTTAAACCGGAGCGTGACATCGGTTACGTTTAATTGGCAGTTTTTTTAACGTATACATATATATAAATATATGTCGCTTCACTCCCTCACGTCTGTTTCAAAGCGAATAAATAAATAAATAAATAAAAAACACACGCGTTAGCGTTACGTTACCGGCCACCCGCTGACAGCATTACCCCCCCCCCCCCAATAATAAACTGACCCGAGGAGCTGGTGGGGACTCGCGCGCGTGCTGTCATCCCAAAGAGAAAAAAAACAGGTGTTCCAGATGATGCACGCGACTCATTGGCGGCTTCCTTTGATCCACAGCTGTGTGACTGTAGGCTCGAAAACAGCAATAATCCGCCTTATTGATCGATTTACAGTAATTTATTGGTCGGCAAAATCACACACTATTGTATCAAAATTGATGGAGATTTTTTTTAATGTATTTTTTGCTTTTTTTTAATTTAAGTTTATTTTTCAGAATCACAAAGGAGTTTATTGCCAAAACATTTTCACATACAAGGAAATTGCCTTGGTCTTCATTGCGGATGATATTTACGAACAATAAACGGTAAACAATAAAGCAAGTACTGCAGTCAAAAACATCAGTAAAAATAAAAAGCTTACCAAAAGTAAAAAGAGGCACTCTATATACATATGCACCGTAATAAAATCAATCAAATCTTGACAACGTGAATCATTACATTGATTATTCAGAAAATTAAAAGTTGCATGCACCAGATTTCCGTCTGTAATCTGTATTTAATGCCGTCACTGTGGTTTCTCCCGCAGGGTTTTGAGCGACGGGGGAGGAAAAACGTCACCAAAGGCAGCTTTGCACACTTGAACCCACTCATGACTGTTTGACGGGGGACACGGACCCACCGTGGCCCATGCACTGTACCCGTTTCCCTCCCTGTCCTCCTGGTCCCTCAAGCTGACGCAGAACCCCAGACACCTGCCCCCCCTCCCCCACCCCCACTCCCACCCCGTCCCCAGCGACTCGCCGCCTCCCGCCATGGTGTCCGGCACGGAGACCGTGCACTACATCCACCTGCACAACTCCAGCCAGTCAGTGCTGGAGGCCCTGCGCACGCAGCGGCGCGAGGGCCTCTTCTGCGACGTGACGGTGCGGATACACGACGCCTCGCTGCGCGCCCACGCCTGCGTCCTGGCGGCTGGCAGCCCCTTCTTCCAGGACAAACTGCTGCTGGGTCACTCCGAGATCTCCGTGCCGCCACTGGTGCCAGCCGAAACCGTGAAGCAGCTGGTGGATTTCATGTACAGCGGCTCGCTGGTGGTGCTGCAGTCTCAGGCCCTCTGCATCCTCACCGCTGCCAGCATCCTGCAGATCAAGACGGTCATCGACGAGTGCACCCAGATCATCTCGCAGAGGAAGGCGGCGGCCACGGCAGCGGCGGCGGCGGCAGCAGCGGCGGCCGCCGCAGGTGGAGGGATGCTCGGCGGAGTCCTCCCGAAACAAGAGGAGCGTGGCGGGGGGAAGGGGAGAGAGAGTGGCGGCGGCGGGAGCTGTTCCGTGGGTGCAGGTGCGGGCGGCGGTTATGCCAACTTCCCTAACTTCATGGCTGAATGCGGGGCGAGTAACATGGGCGGCGGGCTGGGAGGGGCCAGCGTCAACGTCAGCGAGGGCGGCCCGATGGAGCAAGCTAACACCGTGAGTCTGATGGCGCTGGGCGACATGGGCCCCGGCTCCATGTGCGGCGGCGGCGGCGACGGCTCGATCCTCATGAAGCAGACCTCCAGCTGCACTCAGGACGTCAGGTACAAGCTGCGAGACCTGCTGGCGCAGACGGCCAACGGGGCCAGCACGAGCAGCACGGGGAACCTGTCGGCGGACTGCAGCTCCGGCGTGGGCAGCGTGGACAGCATCGGCAGGGACAGTCTCCGCGGCAACACGACCGACCTCGCCGACGACCTGGTGGGCATGGACCGGTACAGCGAGGAGGAGGAGCTGGACGGCAGAGAGCGAGGGCGAGACGGAGACAGAGACCGCGGCGGCGGCAGCCACAGCCGCAAGCAGAGGCAGCCGCTGAGACTCCAGGTAGGAGGAAAGGGGGGGGGTGAGGGGGATGAGGGGAAGGGTTGCCATGGTGACAGCTTTCAGGCATGCAGAGCTGCAACGGTTTTTGCTTTTCTTTCTTTTTTCTGCTTTTCCCTCTTCTCACACTGCATTGGCGTATATATCGCTGAGATGTTTCTGCACTTTGCACGGTCGAGAAGGAAGCTCTCGTCTGAACTTCAAGCCTTGTTCATGTTCTATGGACTTATGCGTATTCACTGTAGGTCATTAAACTTATTTTGGAGGAGTCAATTCACTGCTGCCTTTTTTTGTTTTTTTTTAGCTCCGCGTGAAGGTGATTTTTTTCTTTTTTCTTTACTGCTTTTAAACGAGGTGGATTTTTTCTCTTCTCTCCAGGTGCTGGGAGGAGAAGGAGTGGTGGTGAAAGACGAAGGGGTTCAGGACCCAGATGGGACCGTCTATGCCTTGGAGGACGGGAGACGAGACGGACAGCAGGAGGGCTCCCAGGAATCCATGGCCAGCTTCGGACAGGTGGGTTTGATTTTTTTGTTAGGTGAGCTGAAAGGGGAGAAAATGCAAAGCTGCGTTTAATGATGACTTTTTAAATAACCTATTCACCGCCATAGAACATATGTACGTTTTTGCTTCATAAGGAAATTGTGTGAAATCTCAGCATTTCTGTCACTCACACGTCCTGAAATGTGTAAAGGGTGTAGGAACAAAAAGGGATGTATGCGGCAGCCTGCTTGTACCCTGCAGACTTACACAAGGAACATCTGCCACACAGCCAAACGGATTCTAGCTCTGCTTGTCAGTTTTTCCTCAACAGTGCTGCAGTGTTAAAAAGAGAGACCGGAAATGGAATAATCCACTCAATTTGAGAGGTTGTTTTTAGTTTGTTTTGTTTTTTCATGCAAAGCATGTGATCTTCAATTTACCCATCACTGCTTGAAATAATCTGATCTTCTTGTCTGTTTTCTTATTTATCTCGGACGGTAGAAAACAGATTGATCACAGAGCGTCGGGTTTTTTTGCTCCTCGCTTCTGGAAAGTGTAAGAATAACAAACATTAATTAGGGCTGCACAATTAATCGAATTTTAATCACGATCACGATTTTGGCTGCCACGATTAAATTAAGTTGATCGTCGGCGATTTTCTCAACCCAATAGTCAGCCGACCACCAGGGGGCGACCGAAAGGTTAGGGCTTCATTAAGCTGCCTAAACGGCAAGCGAGCGAACCCTGCAGCAGCGGCAGCCTCAAATGATATAAAGGTACAGACACACCAACTCCGGCAACGGACGTCAAATCAACGGATCCCATTCCTATGTAGAGCAGGAGCTCCGCATGATGGATACGGCACGTCGAATTGGCGGCCCTGTCGCCGTATGTGAATTTGCATAAAGTTCGATAGATTGAACTTTATGCAAATGCCGTCCGTCCAACGCAATGCCGCCGGCTCCAGAAACTTCGTTCAAACTATCAAACTAGGCAGTGTTGATCAAATATGAATCCAGATTCTGTTACTGCACTACACATTTCCCGCCTCAAATGTTTTCAGAAACATGCTTTAGCGTGTAGTTTAACTGTAAAATGAGATCGTTTGTGGCCCGGCCGCCATGTTGGAAACGGCAGAGCGAAACTCAAGTCCCGCCCACTTCCCAGGACGTCTATCCAATTGATCCAACTTGAACACAGAAGCGCCCACTCGCCGGTGCGTTCGACCATCCGTTCCGTCCGTATCCGTCGCTGCCGGAGTTGGTGTGTCTGTACCATAACAGTGTGAGAGCGTGTGTGAGACGCATGAGAGTGTGAGACGCGATGTCGGGAGCAGCATCTGGAGGTGAGGAGCAGCTTGTGCCTCGTAAGGGCTCCACTTCCATTGTGTGTCTGCATAGCTTCATTTTTTTTCATTTGTTTGCACTTTATGATTGCACTTTGCAATGGCATATTTAATTTTTGCCCTTTATCTTGGGTAAATTTTATTTTATTATTTATAATTTATGATTATTTTAAGTTTCAATGTGAAGATTTGTCCACATAATGTTTCTTAAAAAAAGTGCAATAAAAAGACATGTTTTACCGAACATAATGAATAATCGTGACTAATAATCATGATTACAATATTGATCAAAATAATCGTGATTATCATTTTGGCCATAATCGTGCAGCCCTAACATTAATCCATATTGACTTCTGCTATGCATGTGGTTCGACGGTTCCACTCTTGATTTATATGTTCTATATTTCCCCGGCTGCATTTCCGACTGTACTTTTTGATGGTGCACCTGTTTTGATGTAATGTAGCTCGACCGGTCCGACCACACTGAGAGAGAGCCAATCTTTCTGTCTGCACCCCCCCGTGCATGTTTAGGATTCAATCAAAAGAAGAATAAAAATAAAAGCAAATATAGATACATGTATGGGATGTGGTCTGTACATATTTGTATATGGGAGCCGGGTACTGAAATTGCGTCGGTATGGATCAACTTCTTTATACACAGAGCCGGATCTATGCAGCAGGTAATGTTAAAGATATACGGTATGTACCATAGCTGGTTCCTGGAATGAGTCATCAAACTTGTGGATTTCTCAACAATCCTCGAACTGAAGACGGAAACATCGATGCAACATAAAAATGCGTCAGATTTTCCACGTGGGAACGTTGATGTGATCAGAAATAGTTGCGTTTGTGTTTCAGGACTTCTACGATGAGCAGGGGGTGTTTTCGGAGAGCTTCTGGCCCCAGAGCGAGCCTCCTCAGGCCATGGCGTTCAACCCCAGGGGAAGGGTCAACAAGCCCCTGACTCCGCCCCCAACCACGCAGTCCATGAACAACCAGGTCAGTGTGCACCGCGGCATGTATTAAACATATATTAAACATATATTAAACATATTTTCAACACTGACACAATGCTGTTGATCAAGAAATGATAAAAATGAAAGCTCTAAAATACATGAAATGGTGATATCAAATCAAAATAAACTGATTAAATATAGGAATGCATTTATTAGAAAATAGTTCACTTAATCCTACGAATGAGGGACAAATCCTCCCGATATAATCTGGGATGCTTTTAATTTTCTTTTCCAAAAAAATATAATAAAATGTTAATTTTGAAACTGTCTTGACTTTGATTTAAATAATAAACTTTCATAAAAACAAACAAAATAGACACAATTTCTTTGGACACAAACTAAAACTACTTTTAAACAAACAATGTAAATTTAAATGGTTAAATTAAAATATATGAATTGAAACAACAGAAGCTGGATGGATTTTTTGAGGACATCTAAAAGACGTCTACTGTGTTTCTACTGGTTACCAGTTCAGTAATATTCATCTCTGGTCCTCCTCAGCTCCTCTTCCAGTACCCGGTTAGCCAATCCCAGCCGGCTCCGTTCTATGTGGGCGGGCCCATGGGTGGCATCGATAGCATGGCGGGGACCGAGCCCCCTCAGCAGGCCCCGCCTCCGGCGCCGATGACTCCGGCCCCGCCTCCCTCCTCCTGCTCCGCAGGCCCCTCCCCTTCCTCCCAGGGATCCGAGACCTCATTCGACTGCACGCACTGTGGCAAATCTTTACGTTCCAGGAAGAACTACAGCAAGCACATGTTCATCCACTCCGGTAGGCCACGCCCCCTTCTCCTCCACCTCATCCCTCGAGACGATCATCACCACCTGTAGCTCTCATAGTTTTGGTTTTATGGCTCATATATTTCTGACTTATTATTATTTCATTTATATATATATATATATATATATATATGCTCAACACGTCCTGTCCCACCTGCAGGTCAGAAACCTCATCAGTGCTCCATCTGCTGGCGCTCCTTCTCCCTGCGCGACTACCTCCTCAAACACATGGTGGTGCACACTGGTGTCAGGGCCTTCCAGTGCTCCATGTGCGGCAAGCGCTTCACCCAGAAGAGCTCGCTCAACGTGCACATGCGCACCCACCGCGCCGAGCGCACGTTCCAGTGCAACGTGTGCCACCGGGCCTTCACCCACCGCACCTTGCTGGAGCGCCACGCCCTGCAGCACGCCCACCACACGCCCCTCCCCCAGGGCCCCGGGGGCCAGGGGGGCGGGCGCGGAGCCGACATGACCTCACCTACCAAGCACAGCCCTCCGGCTCTGGGAGGGCCCTCAGGTATGGCTGGCACGGCTGGCATGGTCGGCAGCATGGCCAACATGCCCAGCCATGGAGCTTCCTCCACCTAAAGAGAGGGAGGGGGGGATGCTAGTGAGCCCACTACCTTGAACCTCCACTAATTTGGTCCTAACAGCCTCTTTTGGTCCTTTAACAGGTTCCTATTGTCAATCAGGGTTCCTTCACACGCGTTTGACAAAAAAAAGCAGTCATCAAAATCATTTTTGTTCCTGCAATGAGCAACATCTCTAACAACCTCACGCCTTTTTGGTGAATCCAAAATCCTTCTTAAATGTGTAGGAACCCTGTTTTCAGAGACACCAGAGAGGTTTAGGGGAGGGTTTGGGGAGTGGAGGACTCGTAGGGGGTTCTAGGTGGAGCTGAGGGGAGGGGAGGGGAAATACAGAGATGCAAGCTAAGGGGAAAATAAGGTGCAGGGGGGGGGGGGGGGTGTTGCAGGGTTTTATTCACTCTCAATTCATTTAACTCAAGTAGTTACTAGTACTCCGTTTGCAACTTAACCGATGATGCTAACGTTGCTATCGTTAGCCTGGTCTGACGAAACCGGCTAAAGTTCAAGTTTGCGACTTTCAAAGTGGTCGGATTGCGTTGCTGTTCATAATACTATAATAGGTTGGGGGGGGGGGATTCACACTACAGGATCCTTCATCTGGGGGTTAGGTCTCCGAACACGCACATAGCACAACAGTTGGTACTTTTTAGCGTACAATCCTAACATGCTGTTTGTCCGTGCGTATCCACCCTTCCAAAATAATGGCACAAAAAAAAGGTGGATCTTTCTTTGGTTCTGTGCCGAAAAAACATTCTGGACTCAATAAATAATTAAACTAAACCGCATTAATAGAATACTTTAATATAGTTGCATTTAGCCGTTTTTTATATAAAGGTGCGTCGGGTCGTGCAAATTCAAATTAGTGCAAATGATCTCAGAGCCGTTTAAAAGAAGAAAGATAACGGAAAGAAACGGAGGTCAAAGTGAGAGGCCGTTTCCATGACAACGTTTTTAACATAATACACAAACTTATGTTCTGTTCTGACCAAATCATGGATCAGAAAATGTTTGTCGTCTCAGAAGTTTTTTTTTTTAATTCCTTTCTAATTCCTGAATTAAATGAATTGAATGTGAATGGAGCCCGGCGCTATTCATGAGCAGAGCAGGCTGACAAAGACGGCTTCTGATGAATGATTGGATGAAGAAGGAGGCTAGTCCGAGCAGAGGGAGACTACAGCAGGGAGGGAGGGGAGGAGGGGGGGGGGGGGGGGCAGCGTGATGCACAGCAGCGTGAATGAAATTCACCATCATCCATCAGACAGCTTTGTAACATTTACCACAGGCGCCCACAGGTCGGCCCCAGGATCATATACCTCGAACCAGGACGAGCCCCCGGCGGCTCGGAGGGACACTATTTTCTCTTTTTTGAAATGTTTGGGAAACATTTCAAGCATGTTTTACAAACACACACACACACACACACACACACACACACACACCTACAATTACCTCGGCGGTCCAAAGACAGGCATTATGCTTCACATCTTTTAAGCTACATCAAACGAAGAAACAGTGAAAACTAAAGCTACGATAGATCCGTTTACCTTTTTTTTTTTTAAACTTACTTCTATGTAAAAAAAAAAAAAAAAAAATCATGTACATCGCTACGACGCTCAGTTTATTTGTCGCTCATGTGATTCTTCGATGCAGAAATAAGACGAAACGTACAAAAAAAACTTTTAAAGTGAAAGAGCCATGCGGAGGAAGTCAAACGTTGAATAACTATGACAAATCAATGATTTTTATCAGGATTTTTATTGAGTGTTTGGTTGTGTTTTGTCTTTTTGGGGCTCTGGTTATATAATAAATGGGAAGTGTTTGTTGCTTAAAAAAAAACAAAACAATAAAAGCTTTTCTCGCAGCACTATATATATAAATATATATTAAAAAAAAACTTTTTAATGTTTTAGTAAAACTAAATTAATCATGAAAATGTACAATCACCCCTTCAAGTTTTGACAAAGTCAAACTCGTGATAATTTTAATTATCACTTTAATATTTATTACAATTTGATCTCTATGCACAATTAAGTTTGCACATCCTACGACTTAGACCTAGATGTTGTTGTCCCCAAAAGTATTTGGCCTAAGATTGTTTTTGTTTCCCTTTTTTAAAACATTTTGTTTTTTATTATTACACCTAAAAGGTGATCTTAAAAAGACCTTTTTGTGTCCCTGCTTTTTGCTCATTTTCTGAATGTTTGTCAGTCGGAACATTATAAAAACTCCGTATTGAAGCTTTGTACGAGCTTTCTAAATCACATGATTTCGTCAGCACCCCCCCCCCCCCTCCCAAAAAAAGAGACCTTTTTGAGTGATGAGTTAATTCGACTGCTTTAAAATCGGAAAAACGTATTTTCCATTTTAAAAGAGTGAATCCAGCAAAATATTTTTGTGTCTGGATTTCACTATAAATAACAACATAAAATGTCCCATTTTAAATGTTGAAATAAAAAATAACTGCTTATTTGCGCAGAGCCGCCCCGGCAGCGTGTTTTATCCGAAATTAATTTTGAAGAGTTTTGTTTGTGGAAGAAAATAGATTTAAAACATAAAGATTTTTTTGAGAAGGTGATTCATCGTTGGTTATAAGCTATATATAAAAACATTTTACGCCAAACCTTTGGTGCTTTTTTTTTTTTTTTTTTTTTTGGGAAATCGTTACCTCATTTGCCAACGCCATGCTGTGGTCTGAGTTTGGTAAATACGCAGCGTTGAGCTGTTTCGGAGGTGGTTTTGGTGCATATTGTCTGAGGCGGACCCTTGTACAGTACTGTAATATGTGTGCTTTGAAGCCATGTCAGCGCATTGTAACGTACTGTGTTATGCCTTTTCTTTTCTTTTTTGTTGTTGTTTGTTTTATCGGGAGGGAGGTTGATAATTGTTTTTTCTACATTAATATTTCATTTAACAGAGGTTAAATATGTCAGAAGAAGAAGCAGTCATTTTATAAAAATTAAATAAAAAAAATCACATGTCATCGTAAAACCACATCTTTTATGTATTAAAAAAAAGACTAAAGGCATGATTTTAACTTTTTTCTGAGAACTTAGATGTTTTACTCAATGAATTAATTGAATTTTAAAAATGAGTGATTTCAAAGATTTCTTTCTCCAAATAAAAAGTCTTCGACGGCTCCAGGCCAGCTTCTCGTCACGGACTTGAATTTTTAATTATTATTTTTGTGGTGTGTGTGTGTGTGTGTGTGTGTGTGTGTGTGTGTGTGTGTGTGTGTGTGTGTGTGTGTGTGTGTGTGTGTGTGTGTGTGTGTGTGTGTGTGTGTGTGTGTGTGTGTGTGTGTGTGTGTGTGAGAAAAATCAATACAGCATTGAATTGCGATATTTTGTGATGCAGTATTGTGTTTATATATGGTGTTGATTATTATCTAAACAATTTATATTGCAAATACTGGCAAACACAAATGCCTAAAGTTTGAGTTTTTTTTAAATCATTGCATCAGATTTTGCCAAATTCAAGTCAAAATGTGAGTAATATCCGTGTTTTTGTGGTTTGCGGAGGGAAAATTCTGATTTATTCCCATTTTTTAAAGTAACTTTAACACATTGTAAAGACACTTAAATACAAGTAAAAGTCTGGTACGGAAAAGTAGTCGGCCCCCGTCAGGGTCAAATTATCATCTATGTTGGTGTATTATCACAATGAATTATTAATTAGGTAAGCTGCTAATTTTGTATTTTAAATAGATGTACAAAGTACAAAGTTCTATTAAAGTATCATAAAAAAGTACCCAAGTAATACCAGTATTTCCAGTTTTTAAATGTAGTTTTTAGGCTTAAACACAAAAACCATTTTGCTTGTGAATCCATGTTTTTTCCTGTACGTCTCAGAGTCTCTGGGTTTTGACGGTTGGTCGGTCACTTTCTCTTTCCGACAGTGATTCATTGAGGAAAATCTCAGTTTTGCAATTTGAACAAAAAGAACCTGACAGTTTTTTTTTTTTTTTTTTTTTTTTTTGTGAAACGTTAACGCGATGTCTCACTTGTTATGTGACGTTTCCCCAAAATATCTTGTATTTCCTCTTGACTTGATCCTTTTTATTCCTGCTGTTGTTTCTTTGTCTGCGTTCAGAGGTGAGGTCTCTCTCTCTCTCTCTCTCTCTCTCTCTCGTTCCTCAAAACAAATTCATCATGAAGACGCCGTGAAAGCCGTCTTCTTGAAGGCCCAACAGATAATCTTTTTTCTCTCTTCCCCAGCAGCCTTTTGAAGGTCTGGCTGGTCGCGGCTGAACTCTGGCCAGAAGGCATCTGTTACTCAACAACATCTGTTCCTGTTACTCTCTTTTTTTTTTTCTCTCCCAGCATGCCGAGGGACACGCAAGGCTCTCCCAAGGGTGGCCTTTTGTGTGCCCCATTGTCAATTCCATCATTGTCTGCCCCGAAGTCTGTTCCCATAATGCCGCGGGGGGCTTACAAAACCCCTCCAGAGGCCGAGTCCGCCGCGCTGATGATTTACAGTTATTTGTGTCCAAAATACAATCGGCGTCTTTGTGGGGGCGATAAAAGCAACGAGGCTGAGGGGAATTTAAAGAGGTAACTGTGTGACTTTAAAGTTTGATACGAGGAAACTTTACTGCAAGGGGGGGAAAAACCTTCAGATATTAGTGAGGAGGAGAGAAAAAGGTCCAGGAGGCGTAACTCCACATTGATCTGAGTTTCAGGGCCGTGAATTACCTGACTCGTTCTTTAGGAGGGGAGATCCGAGTGGTAAATCTAGCGTGGGGACATTGTTTTTATGAATAGGCCCCCTCTCCCGTCTCCAGGGAGACACTTTCAACTTCTGGCAGTAGCCAACAGCGTCGGCATAGAAAAGCCCACTATGGGGTCGCCAGGGGAAGACAACAGATGTTACTGATTAACTTTGCTCACAGACCCCGAAAGAAGTGTTTTTTTCCAGAGTGCTTGCAGATGGACAAAACAAAAAGTTAGGGGACACAGTTAAAAATGTCATGTTTAGCAATATTTATTTGGAAAAATAGTCTTGGCTAATTCCTTCATTCAAAAACGGTAAAGGAGACGGTAACATAACAATTTGTACAGTACAATCCCTCTTAAATAACATTTTCTTAAAAAAAAAAAGTCCCATTGACCTGAAGTGCCTTTGCAAATATTAAAAAAATGTAAAAAAGCAACTTAAATAATCATAACAAACATCACAAATATACAATACAAAATAAAAATAACACAAAATCATTAAATTAACTTAAATTAAATCATAATTTTAAACTTTTTTCTTGTTTTTTTTATTTTTCTTTATCTTACAAAAGGACATTCTGTATTTATTTTTTTTTAAAAAGCAACATTTTTTCATTATTTTAATTGGAACAAAAATGTTTGTGTCCCCCCCTCCCCCCAAAAAAATAGAAACCCCAAAAAAGATTTTTTTTTTTTAACAATACTATGTCATAAATGGTTTGGA
The DNA here is from genome assembly GCA_029853015.1 of Chelidonichthys spinosus. Lineage (NCBI taxonomy): Eukaryota > Metazoa > Chordata > Actinopteri > Perciformes > Triglidae > Chelidonichthys > Chelidonichthys spinosus. Next base: position 28,958,223 of record CM056824.1, read on the forward strand.
GGGCCTTGGGGAAGAAAATGCACTTCAGTTAACACAGTGATCAAGTATACATAGAGTCTCCACAGGTGTGGTGATGGGTGCAGAGCCCACGTGAACAGCCTCGTGAAGAACAGGCCAGTATGGCCAAACATCCACCGTTTGATGCAGTTCCTGCGCTCAGCAACGGCGTGTGGGTTAAGAGAAAAGGCCCGGGTGCAAATGTTGCAACAAAATAATAATAATCGCAGCGTCGCACATTATCGCCACGAGAGTCCGTTTATATTTCATTTCCCCCACCCTACTCCCCCGATTTGAAAAAAACAAAAAAGGCAGAACAGAAAGCTAAGTGGTAGTTTACTTTTAAACCCGTAAACTTTTTTTCTTTTTTTTTGTTTTTCAATAAAATTAAATGTACCCCGCCAGTTCTTCTCCCACAGGCCGCCGCTGCCTGCGCTTATTTTCCAGTAGAGAACCAGCTCACTCTGAATATCAGTTAAACGTCTCAGTATCAGCAGCAGTCTCAAGGTGGGAAACCTCCCCCCCTAGGGTTTAGAGCAGCATCTGAAGGAGTATAAAAACTCTCCCATAGAGCAAATAAGCAACGGGGCAGCCCATTGGTGGCTCCTTACACCTGGAGAGACAAAATACAAACAAAGCAACGTGAGTGTTTGTCGACCAAATGACCACAGTTTTCTTTTTTTTTTTCCCAGAAAAAACTCACCTCGGTTGCAATTATACATTCGTCCTTTTCCTCCGACATCACAAACACAGATTTGTACTTGGTGTCCGCACATGCAGACATTTCTGGGGCTTTCTTTTCTGACGCGTCGCTTTAAGAGGGAGAGAGAAAAACATTGTTAGTTTGATTGATTCCAGCCGGGCTCCGATGTCACGGCGGGTTTTTCGGGCGTTTTCGAGTGTTCTTTTACCATTTTAAACGTTTGCTGCGTTTCTCCTCGAACTCAAACGAGTCCATGGATTGGCACTTGTCCTCGCAGGCCGCCTCCAGCATGGCGTCTTTGGCCGCCTGCTCGTAGTTCGCCTCGTGTACGAGGTTGTAGTCTGCGGGCGGATGGCGGCTCTTATAGCTGCTCCGCCCCGGTGAGGACCCCTCGTCGGGCTCGCCACCACAGAAGTCCATCTTCTTGTTGATGTTTTTGACGCCCGGCGTTGGCATCACGCTGACTGCCAGGTCCCTGTCGCCACGGTGACAGTTGTTGGTCAGGTTGTTTATTGTCTCTACCTCGCCGGCGCTTTCTATCGTACCGCCACGCTGGACTTTCGACCGGAAAAATCCAACGAGCACGGCGCATCCGGCCAGCAGCAGCAGCACCAGAGCCACGCCCGACCCCACCGCCATCCAGGGCACCTCTGAGCCACGGATTGCGGCGTGCTCCGGGAGCAGGAACTGGCAGTTCCTGCCGCCGTAGCCGGGGACGCACGCGCACACGTAGCGGCTGTTCCTCTCGTGGCACGTGGCGCCATTGTGGCACGGGTTGTGTTCGCAGCGGCTGATGGGCGAGCTGCAGTTGCGGCCGGTGTAACCTGGTGGGCAGGTGCAGGCGTAGCCGTCGGGACCCTCCTGGCACGTGCCGCCATTTTGGCACGGGTACGCAGAGCACTCGTCCCCGGTGTGGTCGCAGTTCATGCCGGTGAAGCCCTCTGGACACTGGCACAGGTACGAGTTCACCAGATCCACGCAGCGAGCACCTGAGAACAGAGGAGGAGCGTAAACGTCAGGTCTGAACCACAACAGGACCTTCCAGGCACACCTGAAAGCGGTCTACGCCTTCTACGCGGTCTACGGGTTCGGTCACGCTTACCGTTGGAGCAGGGGCCGGAGCTGCAGTGGTCGATCTTCTTCTCACAGGTGAAGCCAGCGTACCCCGTGGGGCACTGGCAGAAGTAGCCTCCGTCTGGGTTGTCGGCGCAGCGGCCGCCGTTGGAGCAAGGCCCATCGGCGCAGGTCATGGCGCTCAGCTCGCAGTTGTTGCCGTAGAAACCGTGAGGACAAGTGCAGGTATACGTGTTCTCCAAATCCTTAAAAAAACACAGAACAGACATCAAGACGGTGTTGCACAGCAACAGCAAACTCGTCCAACTGAACTGTACGTTTTTGTTTTTTTAAATCTGCGACAGAAAAAAGATGGAAGACTTACGGCGCAGCTTCCTCCGTTGCGACAGGGGTTCCCCGCGCATTCGTTGACCTGGATCTCACAGCTGGCCCCCGTGAAGCCGGGCCGGCAGGAACAGGTGTAGCTGCCCTGGCCGGTGTTGCTACAAGTGGCTCCATTCATGCAGGGCTTGTGGTGAGTGCAGTAGTTGAGATCTGGTGGGGGGAAGACACGGCGGCACATGTGGATTAGCCTGAGCACACAACACATGGCAGCGACCACAGAATGTCTTTTTTCATCCTGCGACACAGACTTGACTCTCTCTTCTTCCACTGTTCTTTCTTTCTTTTTGTTTTTTTGTTTCCCGGCCTCCTGTTCTGGCCGTTCATCCAGAGACAACTGCTGCTGTTTCCATTGGCCGCCTGTTGCCTTGCTATCGTGATGCGTTTGTTTTGGTTGTAATCTCGTCTCTTTTACAGACTTTAAAACATTCTAATAACCTTTTCGTCTAAAAAGCTTGGTCTGTCTCCGAGGACTCTCCTCCCGGTAACACCGGTGTCGAAAAATGAGGCTAAATTTGGCTGAAATGTTTTTCTTTAGTTCCTTCCCTCAGAAAATCGCCCCGTAAGTGTTGTCTGGTTCCTCCTCCCCCGTTAGTCCCTCCCCGACTCCCATAACTCTCTACTCACCTTGGTTGCAGAAGAGCCCCCCCCAGCCCTCCTGACAGTTGCACTGCCACGGCTGCTGGCAGGTCCCGTGGAGGCAGCCCGGGTAGCGGATGCACTCGTCGCAGTAGCGTCCTTTGAATCCCACTCTGCACCTGTGGAGAGTGAAGAAACCTAGGGGGTCAGTCCAGGTCCAGGTCCACATGTCCCACTTCACTTAGAGCTACACTGATGGACCGAAAAAACAAACTTACTTGCACTCTCCGGGTTTTTCGCAGAAGCCGTGTTCGTCGTCACAGCCGGGCAGGCAGATCGCTGAGGGGGAGCAGACGGAGAGAGTTTTAATTTTCAAGACCCAGAAACGGTTTCTTCCTGAAGATCTCAACGAAGTGGTCAAACTCGTTAGCTGCTACCTTAAAGTCTCCTCAACACCGTGGAAGAATGTCCTGCTTAACAACGTGCTGAGACAAAGGAGGGAGTGTGTGTGTGTGTGTGTGTGTGTGTGTGTGACACACACACACAGACCCCCTCAAACCCACCCCACCACCCTCTTTTTTTCTTCTTCGCTGCGGGTCAAAACTCTTTTATTCATTCTGTGCACACACACACACACACACACACACACCCCCTTAATGTCTCGGATTGGGGCAGATAAGAGTGGACAGCTGGCGAGTGTGTTGCCAGTGCGCGACAGCTGCTCCATTGTCTCCTCTCTGCCGGCAGCTGCCCACTTCAAACAATACCTCCCCCGCCTCGGCCAATCAGCGCGCGGCCCACTCCGAGAGCAGCCAATCGGAAGGGAGCATGTAAATTTATGGCACGCGTGAGATTATTCCCCCGAAAAACTTTCCTTAGAATAAATCAAGTGGTCGTGTGTGTGTGTGTGTGTGTGTGTGTGTGTGTGTGTGTGTGTGAGGGGGGATGCGCGTGGTGTTTACGCACAAGTTGCCTTCTAACGGCACTCAGAGGATCCGATTACAGACCCAACAAAGATGTATAACTTCTTACACCTTTTTCCTATTTTTTCTATCTAAATGTGAACATCCATCCACACACGCACGCACGCGCACAGTGACCGTGTCGTGGACTCACGCTCTGTGCAGTACTGGCCCTTCCAACCGGCGTCGCACACGATCTCCCCGCGCTCCCCGCAGGTGAAGTGTCCGAAGGCGTCGTCCCTCGGCCGGCAGAACACCGAGCAGCCGTCGCCGTAGTAGTGCTCGTCGCACACGAACCGGTACGAGTACTTGAGCTCCGTCCGGCCGCCGGTGTGCAGGTCCTGGGACCACTCCTCCCCCACCGTCAGGTGCCTCTGCGTGGTCATGGTGCTGACGACGCGGTCCGGGTTCTCTAAAGGAGCACATGTGTGCGGAGGAGAGAGGGGGGGTTAACTGATGGGGAAAGTGCATGAATGTGTTTTTAAAAAAAGGGAGGGAGAACAGGAAGGGTGTTTGTTTCCTACCTGTGGAGAGGTCGTCTTTGGAGTCGGTGTGCAGCGCCTCGATGATCAGCGAGAAGGTCCCCTGAGGAGGGAGACAAGCGGCGTGGTGAGACAGGTGGTGAGACAGGTGGCCGGCGGAGATGTAGTGATAACAACGAGCAGAGGCCCCGAATGCAAACCGCTAAACACTTGTAAACTCTGTGCTCTCTCTCTCGCGGAACGCTTTTACGCACAGGTTTTACGCGCAGAAGAAATTGGCGCGATTCCGCAGATCCGGGATCCGGCTGTAAACTTACCGGCCACGTGAAGCCGAAGTTGATCCTGACGGGGTTGCTGAAGGAGCTCTCCGGGATGACGTCGGGCACCTGGAACGAGTTGGAGCCGAGCACGGGCGTCACCGCGCCGCCGTACGTGCACGGCGGCTCCGGGGACGCGTTGGGCTGGTAGTGCTTGAGACAGATCCGGAAGAAGGTCTTGCACTCGCACTGCTGCTGGAAGGACGCGGTCAGACCCCCTTTGCAGCAGTTCTTGTTGCCCTGCACCCCCTTCTTGTTGAGGAACTCCTGCAACTTCAGCTCAAACACTCCCGAACAAAACCCCTGCGGAGGACGACAGAGCGTATTACCGTCAGCGATACACGGTACCGCCGGTGTGTGTGTGTGTGTGATGGTTCATTGTTGGGGCAGAAATAAAAGGATCGGGGTCTTACCTGGCACAGCAACATGGACATGACGGCGAGAGTCAGCAGGATGACGCGCCCCATATTAAATAAATACATAATAAATAAATAATAAATAGAGTAGAAAAGTCTCGGGGGAGGGGGGCTCGGCTGGTCCTCAGGGCGCCTCCTCCGGTTCAGTCCCTCTGGGGAAGAAGATGCATCGATGCAGGTTGTTCTCGTCAACTGCTGCCGCTGTCATTCATGAAAAAAAGGATAAATCCTCCAAAAAATCAAACCGTCAAAAGAATAAAATCACAGAAGAAGACGTGTCCAGAAGTCCCGTTACGACGCGTTAATCCAGTGAGGGGGTCCTTGTTTGTGTGTTTGTTGTTGGGGGGAAAGTGAGGATTGTAGGAAGGATCTTTGTGTGTGTGTGTGCGCGTGTGTGTGTGTGTGGAGGTCTTGGTCTAAACCCCGAGGACGGATTTGTCACTGGTCCAACATGCTTCCTCCTTCCTCCCTCGTGTCTCTCCTCGCTGTGAACTGTCTGTCTGTCTCTGGCCGAGGCCGCCTGCAGCCTGTTATATACGGCCTGACACATGCTATGGTAATAACATGCAAATGCCCCCCCTCCCCTCCTCCTCCCTCCTCCTCCCCGACTTCACCTCCCAATCTGGCCCTGCTCTCCACAATGGGATCCCCATGCAAGTACCCCCCTTATTTCCCCTCACAGCCCAACATGGAGACGTGTGAAAGTATTTCCATTTAAAAAAGAAAAAAGTGCGTGAGTCCTGGAGACCCAGATCACCTGTTGGGGGGGGGGGGGGGGGGGGGGGGGGTCTGGAGAGAATCCCTCAGAAGTGCAGCTTTAAGAGAGGGGGGGGGGGGTCTGCTTACTTTAGTGTTTGTTTGGGGATCGATTCCTTTTGTTTTGAAATGAAAGTGTTTTCAGTGGAGTTTCCTTCTGACAGGATGTTATAATGGCACGTGCTCCAGGTCCCACAGCTGCTCCTCGATGGACAAACTTCACTTCTGGTTGTTATTGTTGGTGTTTTGGAGTCTGAAGATATTCTGCGCCGAAGTTTGAGGTTGATTCAAAAGTTCTAGAAAATGAAAGGTTTCTTGGTGAAACCCTGACTCAGTTAATTGTTTTCCCTCCTCCTCCTCCTCCTCCTCCTCCTCCTCCCCTTCCTCTCTATATTTTGGTATTTCTGCTTGTGGGAAGAATTCGATGCTTTGAATCGACTCTAAAGCCCAAAGAAAACATTCCTTGGCAGCGCAGCGCGGTGAGGTAGACGGCTGGAGGGGCTGGACTCCTGCGTCTCCATTTTGCTCTCCTCATTCTCCGGGCTAAGATTAAAAAAGAAGAAGAAGAAGCGTGTGTGTGTGTGTGTGTGCGCGCGCACAGGAGTCGCTCGCGTGGCCAACATGAGGGGGAACTTTTGTTATTGTGTGTGTGTGGTGAAGGAGTAAGTTTGCTCTCCCTCTCCCCCCTCAGCTGTATGGTAATTCAGCCAGCACCTGCTCTCCCCTCAATAACAGCGTGCGCGCGCCTCCCTTGGCTGAGCGCGCTCCCCTCACGTCCCATACACAATACGCTCTCCTCTTCCCTCCACACACACACACACACACACACACAACACACACACTTGACATCAAACATAATGTGTTTTTCTTTTTCTTCCTCTCTCCTGTAAATGTTGACCATTTCCGGTGAAGGTGCTTTGTGCACGTGCGCGCGTATGGATGAGGAGGAGGACGTGTTTTTTTTTTATTTGGTCGTTCATTCGAAGTGTGATAACGTGTGTGTGTGTGTGTGTGTGTGTGTGTGTGTGTGTGTGTGTTATTTCTCTGCTGCCTGGTGGGGCCTATAGAAAGTTGCACGTGCGCGTGGCTACATTGCGTCACTCTGTTGAGATATGCGCGTCACGGCTGCTGCTCCGCGGCGTCTCTCCGGTGTCCGTTACCTGCTGCTGTGGTCCGCGGCTGTCGGGGGGGGGGGGGGGGGGGTCAGCTCATCCTCTCTCTCTCTCTCTCTCTCTCTCTCTCTCTCTCTCTCTCTCTCTCTCTCTCTTTCTCTTCTCTTGCTTTCCCTTTCTAACCGGGTTGTTATATTTCCTTTAACCAACGGCAGCTAGAACCGAACCTTTCACACACCGGTCCCCCGTTCCTTAGACCAGACCTCGGTCCGACCGGGACCATCACAGTTTACATCACAATTAGGAGCACAGCAAAAACAATGTTTTATCTCAGAGGGAAAAAAATAAACTTCTGCAGAAATATAAAGAAAACAATAAACACACGGAGTGGCCAAAACGCAGCTATGACGTGTGTCCGGTGTCGGTGCGTCATCATCATCTCACAAATATACATGCAAAGAAACTGAACTGAGCCAGAACCAAAAAACCGGTTCCCACCCAAAAATATATATAAAAAAAAACAGTTTGGGCCCCTATTGCTCTCTCTCTCTCGCTCTCTCTCTCTCTCTCTATATATATATATATATATATATATATATATATCTATCGGGGGGGGGGGGGGGGGGTCGTGTGTTCTCCGTGTGTTCTCCGTGGCCGCTGACTGTTTAACTAAAGTGCTACTGTAGGGGGCTGCTGTAGTTTAACTCCTGCCCACCAGTAGCTGCGCCGAACAAAACAGGGTGACTCGGGGTCTGACTATTCATCCATTCTCTGCGCTTTAATTTCCATTGATTGTGAATGTAGGAGGGAGGGAGGAAGGAAGGGGCCTTCAGTGAAGGACCACGACACGCCTTCAGACGCGGACAGACCCTTACAAGCCATCTGCCACTAACTACCCCCCTCCCTGCCTCCCTCCACATCCAGAAAACGACGTTTATTCCCCTCCCTCCTCCCTCCCTCCTCCGGCCTGAAGCGCACGTCTCGACGCGCCTCCGTCCACCGGGCTCCGTCTACTCTCAACTGGAAGCATGTTAAAGGACCTGTAACGGTATGGGCCCTCCGGGGCCATATGGCGAGGGGGAAGCCAGGAGGGTTTCTTTTTTTTGGTCCCCGAAGAGGAGACACCACATGGTCACTCGTGGGAACGTAAACACGGCGCGCATCACACGATATCGATCATATGAAGCGGCGATTAGAGGGGGGAGGCTGGGGGGTGACGTACCGTGCGATGATCAATGATTCGCCGATACGTCATCAGTGTAGGAAATATTGACACGCGGAGTGAAAGCTTTCACGCCGCCGGTGATGGTGCCGGTGGTTGGTGGTTCCATTTCCCCTGAATGATGCAGGAGGAGCAAGGCACCAGGCCAACACTGCCAGGGTGGGGAGGAGGAGGAGGAGGAGGGAGGACTCGTGCTAATGCAGGCTGCTGGAAGGAAATGGCAGGTTTTTTGAATCAGCACTTTCTCACGAGGCCATGCTTTTATGCACGCCTTCCCGCGAGCCCTTCTTCGCGCTCACGCGCAGAGAAACCGTGTTAACCTGATAAAAAAAAGTGACCATGCTAATCACGTGGGAGATTTAAATGACTCCACGATGCTCCGGAGTTTTATATATAGGTGCTTTAACTTAACCGTGACGTCACGTGGCGCTTCGACGCGTAATCGTCGACTTTAAGACCCGGTCGTGTTTTACCTGATGAGAAAAACTCTGATCAACAGGCTTCCTTTGTGTCCAGATCAGATTACTGTGGCCAGCTGCTGGAAGAAGGGGGCCCACACAGACCAGATCCGCGGCTCCCCCAGGGCTCTTCGGGGGCTCCGCGAGGCTCCCGGTCCGGGCTGCTGTCTCTCATTTGCATACGTCGCTGTTACTGGAGACGTGCTGGGCTTACGTTTATGGGAAGAGTGCCGCAGTAATTACGTGGGGGGCCCAGAGACGCGCCTGCAAGCGCGCGTGTGTGTGTGCGCGCGCGTTATAAGTGTGTGTGAGGAGGAGGGAGGGGGTCGCGTGTGTGTGTGTGTGCGCGCGCAGGGACACTGGGGACCTAAAAGGGGGAGGTAAAGAGGGAGCTGTATCTGGCCAGTCGCGTGCCAATGTTTATAAAAAATAAAAAGCACACATCTGCGCGCACCCTGGGGTGACGCGCCACAGCATACGCGGGTGCCTATGAATAACAATCATAATTCAACAACTGATACTGAACATTTACCCAACAAACCCAGTGCCGTCATGGTGCCGCGATGATGCAATGAACAACACATTTTATGTGAGGATGTTAATGACGTAATGGGTGTTTAGATTAATAAACGCTACGCGGCATATGATGCTCTGTGAATGAGGAGTCATGGGGAAGATGATGAAGAGGAAGATGTCTAAAAGAGGAGACTCTGATTGACAGAACATTTATTTTACGTGGATCGTTTGCATCATGTCCTTTGGGAGAATGGCGAACAAGGATCCAGTGTGTTTAAAGGAGGCTGAGAAGTGAAGCCGAAGCTGAAGTGCCTTAAACATGCATTCTCTCTTCTGGCCACCAGGGGCTGACTCCTCTCTGGTAGTATAGAAGTCTATGAGAAAATGGTCCTACTTCTCTCTTGATGTATTATCTCAGTAAACATGAGTTTTTATGGTCTCAATCTAGGGTGACTTGTCGTTCCTAGAGTATCCAAAAGTAGAACGGGTGCCAGAGTTTTCAGCCATCAAGGTACCTCTTCTGTGGAACCATCTTCTGGTTCGGGAGGCAGACACCGTTCCCACATTTAAGAGTAGGCTTCAAACTTTCCTACCGTGGTCCTGTTTGATGCTAACTCGACTCCTGGGAGTCTGGCTGTGCTTTCTTGTCCGGTAGTGTCCAACGTGGTGTGGCCCGACATCGACCACTACCTGGCCTGATCCGGCCCATGGAGGTACCAAGGCTCCACCTGCCCCAATGTGATGCTGCTCTATATTGACTGCTTTTTGGTCTACAGGGACCTATTGGAGATGGAACCTTCTAAAGTGGCACCATGGACTACTACTGTTAATACTACTTCTACTGTTAATACTACTACTACTGCTAATATTACTACCAACACCAAATCCAAACGCACCTTTTTCTGCCTAAAGTAAATCTCTTAAGGCCGTTTTTTCTTGCCACTGATGTTGGGACTTTGAAATTGTGTGATTTGACATTATTAATAAAATTGAATTGAATTGAACTGTGGCGTGTAACTCTTGATCTTCATTGATGTTGGGACTCTGAAGATCATTGAGTTCTGGTCCTGCTCTATGAGGAACGTGTCCCGAGATAACCTTTTGTTGTGAATTGAAATTGAACAGAAGCCCGATCGATCAGTGCCAGTCGGACTACAAACGGGATCCAGAAGGTGTGCGATGCAGAAAATGTGTTTTTTTTTTTTGTGGATCGTCGTTTTTTTTATAAAAAGCATTTAAAGATCTCTTTAAAGAACCATTTCCTTAAACGATTATTTATAGAACCCACAAAGGTGCCTCAAAGAACCATTAAAAAGGATTATTTGAGGCACAATTTCTGGTTCTTTGAAGAACTTCAAAGAACTTCTTGAAGTTCTTCTTACTTACTTACTTACTTACTTACGGCCCATTTTGCCTCCTGGCAAGTAGAGCAGCAACAAAGGTTCTCCACTCTGGTCAATTCTGGACCAAAAAAGTTATTTGTGGGCCCAAATGGTTCAATAAAAAACCCCTTTAAATGGTTCTTCAGCCTAACAATGGTCTTCCAAGGAATAAATGGTTCTTTACTAGGTGATGGTTCTTCTTGGAACCACACAGCCTTTTGAAGAACCAGTTAAGAACCATTATTTGTCTGTGTGTGTCAAACCGTTGACACAAAGTTGGAAGTGCACTGTTGTTGAAGGCAACATTTGCAGCTCCATTCGTTCCTCTCTGCTCTACTTTTGTTCCACGGAGGCTTAATCACCAGTATGAATGATGAGAGAGTAAATGGAGGAAGTCCACCTCCCCTCCCCCCTACCTCCCTCTCTCCCTAACTCTCCCTCTCTATCTCTACAACCATGAGCATCTGCCCAGAAATGAACAGATGTAGGCACCTGCGTTGTAGGGCCCACATATGCGCACATGTCCCCCCCCTTCCCCCCTCCCCAAACCCCCTTTCAACCTTCCATGAGACCCGGAGCCGACCACAATGGGGAGAGATCAGGGATGCAGTAACCAAATACTGCCTATCCCCCCAGGACACTCGCTCTGTTAGAGGCATTGTCACCGGTTATATCAAGTGGCTGCACCAAACAATCTGCTGTATGACTGCTCATTTGAGACATAACATAATTCAGAGGGACAGAGGAGGGAGGGAGGGGGGAGGACGGGGGTTGGGTGGTGTGCAGAGGTGGCTGCCTGGATCATTTCTATGGCCCCAATATGGTGAATATAAGTGGTGGGTGTTTTTTAAACAAGTGGCCTCAGGTTTTCTTGGTAGTTTTTGATTGAATTGAATCCAGTCTTGGGATAAGTGGCCGGTCAGGAGGGCTCGGGGTGGCAGGTGTTAGCTAGGGGGATAGAAGGATGAAAGAGAGGCTTGTCGGAGCAGGGTGGGTACAGGACCAGGTTACACATAAAAAGCCTTGTTTTTTTTGTTTTCGAGGGGGAAAAAAAGGTACGACAGCCCACCGGTAGAGCAGCGGCGGATAATGGGCGCCATAATAACCCCCCCCTCGCGTCCCTATCTTTCAGCTGCTGCCGGACGACAGAGGATCCACGCGCACCTGTTGTCGTCCCCCTATTGTGTCCAGGCGAGCGGTGGCGTGCTACACCTCAGGAATGCCCCGCGTCCAGAGGCCGGGGCTGCTCGTCCCAGGAGAGAGCTTAGCCACGGTGGGACGAGGGGAGGGGTTGTCAGGAGGAGCAGGGGCAGCAAGGGAACCAGCAGGGAGGCTTTTGAGGACAAGACAAGGAGGGGAGGTGGAGGTGGGAGGGAGGGAGGGTGCGTTCCTCCAAAGCCAGTGTCCTCTCTCCTCCTCTCCAGGGGCCTGTCCAGAGAGCCCTGTCCTAAATCACTGGCCCCAGGGGGAAGGCTCTCCATTGTGAAGAGATGGCCCCTGCAAGCTGGGCCGCCAGCTGCCACTGCTGCAGCGTCATGCCCCCCCCTCCTCCTCCACCTCCACCTCCACCCTCCTCTCCCCCCTCACACACACACACACCTCCTCCCAGCATCCCCTCCACCTCCAGCACCATGACAATGCTCCCTGCGACCAGGGCCACAGGCCAGCGGAGAGCATTAAAAAGGACTTGGAGGAGACTCTTGAGAAAGGCCACAGCGGAGCAACATGTTTTTTGGCCGAACATTAATGATGATAAACTCAGAGAAGGGTTACGGTGCACGACACGGTAACCTGGACGAGTCCGAGTCCCAGATCCCGACCCCCCCACTTTCAGAGCAAACAAAACTGAAAGGGTTCAAAAGAGAGATCGTAATTTCTGTGTGACAAACTCCGTTCGTAGCCCGAGATTTAAAAAAAAAGGTCAGCTTGATTTGGTGATGGCGGCCTTGAAGATCCACCGTGGTCCATTTTTGTTCAGGAGTAGCACAGTTCCTCCTTCATTATGATCCTTCATTAGACCAGGGGTAGTCCAAGAAGGGCCGGTGTGGGTCCAGGTATTTGTTGTAGCCCAGCACTACCTCACCTGATCCAACTCATCAAGGTCTTGATTGAAGACCATGGTTTGTTAATTAGTTGAATCAGGTGTCTTGAGTGTTGGGCTAAAACAAAAACCTGCACCCACACTGGCCCTTCCCACACCGCCCCCCAAGCACTTAAGGTGCATGGGTCAGAGTCCAGATACGGCACTGTCTATCCGTAAATACTAGTTTCAGACTCGTGATTTAGCTGATCCATGTTGTCATTTCAACTGGATGGACCCCAGAGGATGAACCACAGAGCATGGACCCCAGAGGATGGACTGACCACGGAGGATTGACCACAGAGGATGGACCCTAGAGGATGGCCCCAGTGGATATACCCCAGAGGATGCACCCAAGAGCGTAGACCCCAGAGGATGGACCCCTGTTCCCCGACACAGTCGTTTCTTTCAGGTTTTTTCTGTTCTGAAGCAGAAATCCTTCATTAGTGCCTGATGAGCCGCGCGGCCTCGCCAGACGTAACTGTTGCAGATTCACTAAATAGACACATTCACGCAGACCTTTTTTTCTTAATTATTATTTCACCCACCCCCCCGCCTCCACCGCCGCAGCTCTGTAGGAGGATTTTCCCATCCATAGCTAAAGGAGGCGTGCTCCATTGTGCAGCTTCTAATGATGATTGTAATGATGGCTTGTCCATCTTTGATAAGAAACAGCACGCCCCTCATTAAAGGGCCCGGGGCCCCGGTTCTCATGGCTGCCGGTCCTTCCTTCGGAGTCGGACAGCAGGCGAGGGGAGGCGAGACGACACCCGCGGCACACGCCTGTTGACCGAGCCACAAAGCAAAAGCGTGTGACACTCGCCCCACCCCCGCCGGTCCCATTGTCCTCCCCGTGGGTCCCACAGACAAGACCAATCCTGTTACCCTCCCACCCCCTCACCCCCCCTCCCCGCAACCACAAAAACCGCAACACACACACAAACACACACTCCCCTTCTTCCTTTCCCTCTCTCTCCTTCACAATCAATTTTACCAATCAGCTGATCTCTCTTTCTCACACATCCACCAGGGTTTACCCTCACCCCCCCATCTCCTCCCACCCTCACCCCCACCTCCTCCAGCACCTCCCCCCCTTCGCCATCAGCTGCTACGTAAGGTGGAAATCCATCATTGAGTGTAAAGAAGGTGCTCTTGCACAGCCATTTCCATACACACACACACTTTGGTGGGGGGGGGGGGCTCTAATTCTCTGATTCACATGCAGACAGTATTTCTTGGTGGGGTTGGAGGAGGGTGTGGCAGGAGGGTGGGGTCTGGGGTTTTTAGGGATGCTGGATGGTGGTACGGAGGACAGGAGGAGGGGGGGGGGGGGGTTGATGGGGAAGGGGGGAGGTTGCCGCGGCTGCCGGGGTCAGGCCTGTGTGTCCTGGGAAAGTTGGGTTCTCCATTTAAATCTGCACATGTTGCGGCCTTCTGGTGGCTGCGTGAATGCACACGGTGACAGATGGCCCCGGCCCATAACTATAGAGTCCGAGCACCCTGGTCCCCCGAGGGAGAGAGAGAGAGAGAGGGATAGAGAGGAAGAGAGAGAGAGAGAGGGTGCAGGGGAAGAAGAGGAGAATGTAACGCTCAGCTGATCCCATCAAAAAGAGAGATGGGAGAAGGAGGAAAGGCAGAGGAGGAGGAGGGTTTGTAGTGTGTGTGTGTGTGTGTTATTAGGGGGGGGGGGGGGGCTTAATCCCAAATTCTAAATTGAGTTAATGTATTTGCCTGGTCTGCAAACTCGAATAGGAGGCCCGGGGTCCCCAAAGATCCTGATTAGGTGTCTAGTTTATCAGATGTTAGAGGAGGAGGGAGACTGTTTGTACATGAGGAGAATACAGCTTTGTGTGTGTGTGTCTGTGTGTGTGTGTGTGTGTGTGTGTGTGTGTGTGTGTGTGTTTTGACAGGGTCTCTGGGTTTAATGCCAGCAAAAAATGGCATTTCATGGTTGAAAAATGGCTTCAAAACCACTGTTTTAAATCGGCCCTATAATCTTGTTGACATACTCTCCTCCCGTAGAAGTACACATACTTGTGTTCAAAAGGACTCTGGTAAAAGTAGAAGTACACATACTTGTGTTTAAACAGACTGGTAAAAGTAGAAGTACACATACTTGTGTTCAAAAGGACTCTGGTAAAAGTAGAAGTACACATACTTGTGTTTAAACAGACTGGTAAAAGTAGAAGTACACATACTTGTGTTTAAACAGACTGGTAAAAGTAGAAGTACACATACTTGTGTTTAAACAGACTGGTAAAAGTAGAAGTACACATACTTGTGTTTAAACAGACTGGTAAAAGTAGAAGTACACATACTTGTGTTGAAACAGACTGGTAAAAGTAGAAGTACACATACTTGTGTTTAAACAGACTCGTAAAAGTAGAAGTACACATACGTGTGTTCAAAAGGACTCTGGTAAAAGTAGAAGTACACATACTTGTGTTGAAACAGATTGTTAAAAGTAGAAGTACACATACTTGTGTTGAAACAGACTGGTAAAAGTAGAAGTACACATACTTGTGTTGAAACAGACTGGTAAAAGTAGAAGTACACATACTTGTGTTGAAACAGACTGGTAAAAGTAGAAGTACACATACTTGTGTTGAAACAGACTGGTAAAAGTAGAAGTACACAAACGTGTGTTTAAACAGATTGGTAAAAGTAGAAGTACACATACTTGTGTTTGAACGGACTGGTAAAAGTAGAAGTACACATACTTGTGTTTGAACAGACTGGTAAAAGTAGAAGTACACAAACGTGTGTTTAAACGGACTTGTAAAAGTAGAAGTACACATACTTCTTATTAATATGACAAGAGATTCAGTTAGCCTTGTAAAAAAAAATTACTTTCTACTTTGAGTACATCTCAGAGGCTGTACTTTTACACTTTTACCTAAAGTAAAGTAAAGTAAAGAAGTAGAACCAGTGCTTCTACTTTCACCAGGTACACAAGTATCTTGTACTTCTACTGGAGTAGAGGACGTGTGTACTCGTGACGTCTCTGGTTGACAGTGATGTGAAACGATGGCGTCCTCTCCACCGCTGACGTCATTCCCCCACCAGGGGGCGTCAGTCCGCCACAATGCTGCGAGTCAGTGAGGAAAAAGGAAAAGAAACGTGTGTATTTGTGTTATTGTTATTAATTCACCCGTTTAATGTATTATTAATCCGCTTTTATCTCAAACATTTCGTTTAAATAATTAAATCTGTTTGTTATAAAACTCCGTTGGTCAGCTGTACTGAATGGTTTGTATTTAAATACACTATGTACTCGACCCTCGTTGCAGAAAGACTCCACGTTTTAACTATGAATATAAATGTTTATTTCAGTTTTAATTGGCTTAGGAAGGGAGACATGTTGTAAATTGTTCTCTGCGGGATAAAAGGTTTCCAGGCAGCTTATAGTTCATTTCACTCGGAGCCTCGTATGGCGCTCTGCGCGCTAAGCCTCTTAGGAGTCACGGCCGCAGCAGATGTAAAGGAGAATGCCAATCAGGAGCTCCTGCTGAGCGGAGAAACCCGACGGCTGCGCCGCCGCCGCTACACACTGGTCGTCTGCTCGCTTTTACGCACTTCACAGGAACCGGTGGAGATGAGGCGCGCGCGGAGTCTCCAACGATTCTGAGCCAACAAATACGTCGTCTCGTCCCAAAAAAAAGAAAAGAAAAGCGGAGAGCCATGCTTCCTCTGGAGGTCGGCAGGCAGAAGCCACGCCGCGTGTCGGAACCGATGTGCGGGCTGCTGGACGGTAGTGCTGGTGGTCCCCCGGTCTCAACGCGCCGCCTGAAGAACCGGGACTTCCCCCTGAGCGCGAGGCGCCGGCGGTCCGGGTCCGCGCCCGAGCGCAAGGTGAACTGCGTCCTGGTGGGAGACGGGGCGGTGGGCAAGACCAGCCTCGTCGTCAGCTACACCACCAACGGATACCCCACCGAGTACGTCCCCACTGCGTTCGACAACTTCACAGGTAACGTGGCTCATTAGTGAGCGTTACGCGCGACTTTTACGCACACCTGCACCTGATGGAGCCCCTGCTTGTAAAGCCTCTCCATGGTCGTCGTTGTGTCCGATGCAGCTTTAACGTGCTTCCTGTATCTTCACAGTGATGGTGGTGGTCGACGGGAAACCTGTACGGCTGCAGCTCTGTGACACGGCCGGACAGGTGAGCCGCACCTGAGTATGATCATCATACTAACACATCATCATAGCTGAACACACTGGTGAAGAACAGCTGCTGGTATTTATTCTTTGCATTTCTCTTGTTCATGTCGACAGAAATGGGGGCTGGTCGATGGATCCGTCAATGTAAGTCCGATCACTGATCAGTCAGAAGTGTTTTTGTTGTTCCACTCTTGCAGTTCCTGATGCGTTTTGTGCAGCCTGGGGTTACTGAAATCCTTTAGACCCCCCTACAGAGACAAGTCGTCCTCTGTGACTCCACAGCTTATTCCGCCCCCTGCAGGAACACACGCAGAAGTGAAAGGATTGGTTCTAATCCATTTGTCCAACCTGTTCCTGTTAGGAGCTTGTAAGCATTGTGAAGCTGATTCTCTGCAGTGAATGGGTCAAACAGTAACGAGTTGTAACATGTAGACACTAAAAAAACGGTCTAAACTCGGGTTGGAACAGGAGAAAAGGTTCATTATAAGACCTGCTCCACATCCAAACCGCCTCCCGTCAGACTCAGACATTTCAAATCAGTTATTTGATGTGAATATGGAGGAAAAATCAATTCAATTTTGCAGGCACATTAAACTGTACAATTCAACCACGTGACACATTGACTGTGTTTGTTTACTAACTAATGGGAATTGTGTTCATTTCACTTTATTTGTATTTATTTATTTGGGACACACAAATAAGTAAAAAAAAAGTAAATATAACAAACTGCTAAAAAAAAAACTCATTCATAATCAACATAAATGACTATTAAATGTCTGAAAAGGTGGAAAAATAGATGCGACGATAACTCAAACAATTAATTGACCTAATCTATGATATAAACTCTTGTGACTAGAAGAATAGATTCCCTTTTTTTAATTTAAATATTTCTCAGCAGGTTGTCCACATTTTTAGATAAGTTATGAAGTCTTTTCCTCGTCTTTCCTTCACCTCATGGCGTTTCCCACCTCCATTATGATGTCATTTAGTGACTGGTAGTTTATTCTAACTCTCTGTTTCCGGCTTTACCTCATGAAGGACGAGCTGGATCGCCTCCGACCTCTGTGCTTCAAGAACGCCGATGTCTTCCTGCTCTGCTACAGCGTGGTCCGACCGTGCTCCTTCCGCAACCTGATCAGCAGGTGGGTCCCCGAGATCCGCCGGCACTGTCCCGGCGCCCCCATGGTCCTCGTGGGCACCCAGCTGGACCTGAGGGAGGACGTCCAGGTGCTGATCGACCTGGCACAGAACCAGCTGCAACCGGTGGGCACCGAGGAGGGCCGGCAGCTGGCCCAGGAGCTCGGCGTGGTGGGCTTTGCCGAGTGCTCAGCGCTGACCCAGAAGAACCTGAAGGACGCGTTTGATTTGGCCATTTTGGCCAGCATCCAGCAGACGGACAGTTGTGACGTCCAGCAGCAGAGGCTGACCCTGAGGAAGAAGACACCCGAGAAGATCCAGAGCCTCTCGGAGACCTGGTGGAGGAAGATCAGCTGTTTGATGGGAGAGCAGAGATGTGACTTCAAGTGAACCAACCCGGGCACTAACTGACAACCTGGGTCGGATCCGGTTTTTGTATTTGTTTCGTAGATTTTGGTTTGCCAGATGCCCAGGGCAGGTTTGCTAGCAGACATCGGTTCAGAAAGCTAGCTAAGTAGCAGACCGCGGTTCAGAAAGCTAGCTAAGTAGCAGACCGCGGTTCAGAAGGCTAGCTAACTAGCAGACCGCGGTTCAGAAAGCTAGCTAAGTAGCAGATCCTGGTTCAGAAAGCTAGCTAACTAGCTGACAGCTGGCCAGAAAGCTAGTTAACTAGCAGGCACCGGTTCATAAAGCTAGCTAACTAGCAGTCCCCGGTTCAGAAAGCTAGCTCACTAGCAGACACCAGTTCAGAAAGTTAGTTAACTAGCAGACAGCTGGCCAGAAAGCTAGCTAACAAGCAGACACCGGTTCAGAAAGCTACCTAATTAGCAGACAGCTGGCCAGAAAGCTAGCTAACTAGCAGACCCTGGTTCAGAAAGCTAGCTAACTAGCAGACACCGGTTCAGAAAGCTAGCTAACTAGCAGAGAGCTGGCCAGAAAGCTAGCTTACTAGCAGACACCGGTTCAGAAAGCTAGTTAACTAGCAGACAGCTGGCCTGAATGCTAGCTAGCTTACTAGCCAGTTGTCTGCTAGGTAGCCAGCTTGCTAATTCCTCTCCACTGGCTACAGGAAATGATCCGAACAAAGTTATCACTCTGCTGGCGATGGCAACGTCCATGCGAAAGTTAACTCGCAGGAAAGCCTTGGTTACAAACATTGGAGTGCGCTATTTTTAAAAGGCAGAGAGGCTATAACGAGAGATTGTTTCTGAGCTGCATTCTGGGAAATGTAGTATCCAGTTTAAGTGAGAGAGCCATGGGAAACACTGATGTTTGCTTAAGTCTTTCTGGATTCGTCCGGATGTGGGTAACCTCACCCATCTGAGGCTCCCCGGGACGTTAAAACAAACCCCACAAATACTTTCAAACCCAGGTTTGGTTCAGGTGGACCGACTGTCCGACACACTGATGTTTGTTTATTTGTTTTTGTCTTTATTGTATGTTGTTTGTCACTTTACACCCCGATTTCTACAAGTACTTTGTTTTACTCTTAGTTTGTAGAGATTTCTCTATTCATTCATAGTCATTTTCATTGCCGTCACTGTTCACGTGATATGCTCAGAAGCCTTGATTAAACTACATAACGACTGTCTACTTCATCATTTTGTCTAACTAAATCAAAATACCTTGTGGATTATCTGCGGCACAGTTTTAGTGGGTTGTGATTTAAGGGAACGACGGTGTCATTTGTGAGGAATAATACATGCAAACATCTTGAGCAGCTTCTTCAGTGCACGACTTCTGCTCTTTATCCCGCAGACACAAACAGCACCTGTCGGGGAGTTAATAGGGATCAAGTGGTGTTGATTGTCTCATCGGCTCTCTGATCCTCCTGAACAACTGACCCAGTGTGACTGGACTTGCATGTGCATAGTAATTGCATCTGTGCTTCAGATGCAGGTCTGGAGTGAGGCAGCCAGTCTCCTGGGTGCCTGTCTGATAATCTCAGCCTCTCTGATTCGGCCTCGCTCCTCTGGTCCTCTAATGGGAGCAGACAGGACCACCTGGACTGGATTAGACCAGCATATGGAGCTGGATCTTCTCCCTAACGCCTTTGGAAAGGCAGATTCCAACACCTTCAAGGGTTTATCTTAGGTGGAACCTGTAAGTAAGGAAACTATATTTATAGAACGTCATGAGCCGAGGATGCAAGTTGACTTACATTTATCCCCCGGAGACTTTAACACCACGCTTAGAAATTAAGGTGCTAACTACAACCATATAGGGTTCTGCTTGACCTCACAAGGGCCTGGAACCCTTCATGTTGGGTTCTAAAGGGTTCTACTTTGAACCATCTGTGAAAGCGAGAGGAACGGTTCCACCCAGAACCTGCTCCCACCCTCTAGGGGTGTTAATGAGAATGCATACTATCATAAATCAGGAGAAGTAAACCGCCGCTACAGTCACGTCCATTTGAAGGCGTAAATCCTCCGAAGCACGCCGAGGTAGTTTCGATTTCAAACACTTAGGGAAGCGGTCATCACGTTAACTTCCTGTAATTTTTCCCGCAGGGCCCTGTTCCAGAGACATTGCGGGTTAACAGGTGACCTTAATTCCCTGGCAGAGATGCAAACGGCAGGTGTGTGTTTACCACCTACCGACACTGTAATCATTTCCTGTAAACGTGCCGTACTTCTATTCTAGTTCACGATGTGTCTGTAAGCACAGAGGCTGCTGTCCATGCCCTTGTTTGAACCATGTGGTGTTACCTGCAACGCAACCAAGAGGTTTTCACCAACCATGTTTTTTTTTATCTAAACCTAACAAAGTAGTTCTATTGCCTAAACATGAAACTTCAAACCTGCTGTGACCCTCCAGAAAAAAACCCAAAGTGTTTTCCTGGATTGCAGTTTAGTTGTATGAGAATGGGCGATGATGTTTGAGTGTTCGAGAGCTTGCTTTTTGGTTTTTGCTCAATTCTTGTCCCATCGAGGCAAACCACTGAGTCGTAGCCATTTTAGGCTGTGTGTCAAGTGATATTTTATTTTTTATTTGTATATAACCTTTATTTAAACAGGTTTGTGAGTTGTACCAAGACAGAGTAATGGAAATAACGTTAGTCACAGTTGTTGATAAATGCTTTAAACGGATACGTTGATTGTAAACCAACGTAAGTTAACGTTTCGCTGTTAGCTAGCCTAACCTAGCATCTTATCAAGCGGAGTATTCAGCGGCTATTAAGCGGATTAGCTGGTAGGGAGCAGATGGCCTTCTAGGTACATTTCACCTGAGTACCTGGCTCCTCTGGTTAAAATAGGATATTATTAGCCTCCTACCTTTTTATTATATTTAAAATTAAGGCATTTATAACCAGCATTATGTAGAAGGATCACAGTAAATGTACTGAAGTATTATTACCTTCATATAGTTGAAGTTTCACACGTAAAGTACTGACATATTGCCAGCATTGTCTAGTTAAAGTATCACAGTAATAGTACTGAGGTATTAGCCGCTACATGTAGTTAAAGTATCAGTAGTTTAGTGTGAGACATAAAAAAACAAACAAAACATTTATTCTTTATTTTTGAGTATTATTGATAAACAAAAGCTGTCTTCTAAAGAATGAACACAAAGCTTTTGCTCCAAGCTGAAGTCTTCCAGCTCTCTGGCGCCCTCTACAGCAGCGACAGGGAGCTGACGTGCTGATGTCAATCAGACACTAAAGGCTTATGCTTTGTCCCGTGTAAAATAATAATAATATAATAATAATAATATAAAACTCTACGAAATAAACTGTTGATACTGTGAAAAATATCTTCGCTTCCATGTCTGATCTGAACAGACTTCATTGTTTCTCTTCCAGGACGGTTACCTGTCTGTCTCTACATGTCAGATAGACTGGTTACCTGTCTGTCTCTACATGTCTCCCTGTGATAGAGTCCAGAGACCAGACCAGACTATGTGGAGAACCAGAGACTGTCTGTGGTCCAAACAACAAGGTCTCTGCTGTATTTATGTCTAGATGACCTTATATGGAGTGTTGATGGAGCAGCTACAATGTTAGCGTAGCCTAGCACCATCAACCAGACTCCATTCAGAAAACCAGCGTTTTAACAGGAGTTATCTTGTGGTCTTGCAGACAGACCTATCAAAGCATGACTCAGCACTTTTTACTGATCCCCATCATGATGGAGTTATTTCAGCATCCTTTTCATCTGGTTAATGATATTAAATAGACAGATACATAGTGTATTCTGGGTCCTCCAGCTGTGGTAAAACAGCCCACATGTGTCTTGCTATTCACAGTGAAATCCACGAGCACCTCTGGATGATGTTATGAACTCAGTCTGGACAGCGTTTTTTTTCCTGGTGTATCTGGGACTTCAATATGTATAAAGCAGCAATAGTGGGGAGCAGAATATTCAGTTGAATTTAGGTTTGTTGCAGCAGAGGTGGAATGATGAGTCTCCTTAGGTGGGGATTTCTGAAATTAAATTCTGTTTGTGTTTTGCAGCTTTACAATTTTTCCTCTGCACTTTAATTGTGGCAGTGCTGCGTTTTGTCCACCCTGACTTGATCAAAGAAATGTGTGTGATACTCGGAAATGTACCTGAATATCACTTTATTGTCATTTACTTATTTTGTTACAGTGTTTTAGCCTCCGAGTCCTTTCCTTACAGTGACCCGGGTGGAGGGACCCAACATTACATATTGTATAAAATTGAGCCAATAATAATGTGTAATGCAGCCTATACTGCCATGAATAAATATATATGTACAGTATATTATTATATTATATTATATTATATTATATTATATTATATTGTATTTTATTGTATTTTATTTTATTTTATTTTATTTTATTATTATATTATTATATTATATTATATTATATTTGGATGTATTTAAATTTTTGGAAGAAGAGTAGTTTGGGATCAAATCATTTCCGGTACCCCCTGCAGTAACTCTGCGGACCCCCTAGGGGTCGCGGACTCCCTGTTGAAGATATCCGCTTTAGTTGGACGGATGTTGTTTTCCTCTCACAAAGGTACTGAATTCAAACCGACCAATCACAGCGACGGTCATGCAAATCAGACCCCTGGTACACCACGCCCACCTTTGACAAACGGCCAATGGGTGGTGAAGGGGGCGGGGTCTACAGGAACAACAGCGGAGGATTCAAACCGAAGTATGGCTGCTGGTAAAGATGTCGATGAAAATACACAAAATAGAAGGTAAAACCACCTCGACGCTGCCGTTATACGTGTTTAATGGTATTTTCCTGACGTCACTCACGACTCAAGTCGCGAGACGCGTGAAACCGGTGAACGTACGTTACGTCCGTGAGACGTGACGAGACGAGCGCTTGTCATCTGTCTAACGTCGTTCAAACCAGCCGCCTCATGTTAGCTACGTTACGTCATCTGTGACCAAAACAACGTGTTGGTAAGCCAGCAATCTAACAAAACGGGGATTTCGATTGGTAAACGTTACTTTAGCGGTGTTAGCTTAGCCGACGGTTGCTTGCTGCTGTGCATGGCGTGACGTCACGCGTGGCTAGGTTGACGTTGAGTGCGCAGCTGTTGTTTCTTTCAGAATGTGATTCCAGCAGTTTTTGAATTAGCTGCATGGACACGGTTAAACCCAGGCCTTTCTAGTCCTGTTTGCTGCTCCTTCTCATTCATTGGTGTTGACCAGTTATTAAGGTCAAGGTGTTGCTGAAGCTTACAGAGAGCCATCAGTGTCAACTCTCTACTAAGTAGCATGTGCTTTTTGTTTGACCTAATCATTGTTGGTGTATGGTGTATGATGTATGATGTATGATGTGTGGTGTATGATGTGTGGTGTATGATGTATGATGTATGATGTATGATGTATGATGTGTGGTGTATGATGTGTGGTGTATGATGTATGATGTGTGGTGTATGATGTATGATGTATGATGTATGATGTATGATGTATGATGTGTGGTGTATGATGTGTGGTGTATGGTGTATGATGTATGATGTGTGGTGTATGATGTGTGGTGTATGATGTATGATGTATGATGTATGATGTATGATGTATGATGTGTGGTGTATGATGTGTGGTGTATGATGTATGATGTATGATGTATGATGTATGATGTATGATGTATGATGTGTGGTGTATGATGTGTGGTGTATGATGTATGATGTATGATGTATGATGTGTGGTGTATGATGTGTGGTGTATGATGTATGATGTGTGGTGTATGATGTATGATGTGTGGTGTATGATGTATGATGTGTGGTGTATGATGTGTGGTGTATGATGTATGATGTATGATGTGTGGTGTATGATGTGTGGTGTATGATGTGTGGTGTATGATGTGTGGTGTATGATGTATGATGTGTGGTGTATGATGTATGATGTATGATGTGTGGTGTATGATGTATGATGTATGATGTATGGTGTATGATGTATGATGTGTGGTGTATGATGTGTGGTGTATGGTGTATGATGTATGATGTATGATGTGTGGTGTATGATGTATGATGTATGATGTATGATGTGTGGTGTATGATGTGTGGTGTATGATGTATGATGTATGATGTGTGGTGTATGATGTGTGATGTATGATGTATGATGTGTGATGTATGATGTATGATGTGTGGTGTATGATGTATGATGTGTGGTGTATGATGTATGATGTATGATGTATGATGTGTGGTGTATGATGTATGATGTATGATGTGTGGTGTATGATGTGTGATGTATGATGTATGATGTATGATGTGTGATGTATGATGTATGATGTATGATGTGTGGTGTATGATGTATGATGTGTGGTGTATGATGTATGATGTATGATGTATGATGTGTGGTGTATGATGTATGATGTATGATGTATGATGTGTGGTGTATGATGTGTGATGTATGATGTATGATGTATGATGTGTGATGTATGATGTATGATGTGTGGTGTATGATGTATGATGTGTGGTGTATGATGTATGATGTATGATGTATGATGTGTGGTGTATGATGTATGATGTGTGGTGTATGATGTATGATGTATGATGTATGATGTGTGGTGTATGATGTATGATGTATGATGTATGGTGTATGATGTATGATGTATGATGTGTGGTGTATGATGTATGATGTGTGGTGTATGATGTATGATGTGTGGTGTATGATGTATGATGTATGATGTGTGGTGTATGATGTATGATGTATGATGTGTGGTGTATGATGTGTGGTGTATGGTGTATGATGTATGATGTATGATGTATGATGTATGATGTGTGGTGTATGATGTATGATGTGTGGTGTATGATGTATGATGTATGATGTGTGGTGTATGATGTATGATGTGTGGTGTATGATGTATGATGTGTGGTGTATGATGTATGATGTATGATGTGTGGTGTATGATGTATGATGTGTGGTGTATGATGTATGATGTGTGGTGTATGATGTATGATGTATGATGTGTGGTGTATGATGTATGATGTATGATGTGTGGTGTATGATGTGTGGTGTATGGTGTATGATGTATGATGTATGATGTATGATGTATGATGTGTGGTGTATGATGTATGATGTGTGGTGTATGATGTATGATGTATGATGTGTGGTGTATGATGTATGATGTGTGGTGTATGATGTATGATGTATGATGTATGATGCCTTCCTGTGTCCAGATGCATACTTTATTGACCCTGAGGGAAATCCAGGCATCCAGTAGCAGCTTACAAAAAAGACCACACAGCATGCCAGACCATCATATCTCACATAACATCATGCTCCTTATTAAACCAATAATAATGTCTAGTGACATCTTTGTAATGATGTATGGATACAATGATAAGCCATTCATATAATATTTGTTGACAGATTCATATTTAAATTCTATTTTATCACAATTTCTCAACATAATATTAAACAAACAGGAAGATTTGCTTAATATAGGTTGTATTCATGTTGAGGTGGTTTTTTGTGTGTGTCTCCCCCTCTCCAGAGACGCAGCGTCCAGCATGGTGACCAATCGTGAGGAATCAACGGGGGACTCCGGTGTCGGCCGACCGCCGGTCATCTTCAACCCGGACTTTTTTGTGGAGAAACTCCGCCACGAATGCCCCGATGTTTTCCTGGAGCTGGTGCTCAGCAACATCACCCGCCTCATCGATCTGCCCGGCACGGAGTTCGCTCAGCTCGTCGGCGAGGAGAGCCCCAAGACGCCAACGGGGGGGAACGGGGGCTTCTTTCGCTCTTTCAAGTTCCTCAAACGCAAAGGTTCTTTCACTTAAAGTGGATGTACAGTGTTTGAAAGTCCACCATGTCATATTGTTCATGATCCAGATCATCATCTGATTCATGCGGCTGCTGAATCCTTGAAAACGTCTCATTTAATGTGATGAACAAGTGCATTAATAAGTTGTTTTTCTTCCTCGTTCTCCCGTAGATAAAGGCGTCGTGTTTGGAACCCCGCTGACCGACAGCTGCATTGCTCAGATCTACCAGCTCATCGAGTACCTCGGCAAAAGTGAGTCTTCAAAGAAGAAGATAAACTGGAACCTTTATTATTTTGTAGAAACCCCCCTGTGACGGTCAGACGGGAGCACTGACCACTGGTTCTTAGAGAAACTACAAGATGTTCATCTTATTTTAGCACATGATAATATGATGTTTCTGCAGTCTGTTACCACTACAGCATTTGACTTGTTTTAAAAAACGTACTTTAATCATCAGTCGCCTCACAATTCCATTATTAAACGATTCTTTAGTGACACACTCTCCTCCTCTCTCCTTCTACCTCTCTCCTTCCTCCTCTCTCCTTCCTCCTCTCTCCTTCTACCTCTCTCCTCCTCTCTCCTACTACCTCTCTCCTCCTTCACTCTCCTCCTCCTCTCTCCTTCCTCCTCTCTCCTTCCTCCTCTCTCCTACTACCTTTCTCCTCCTCTCTCCTTCTACCTCTCTCCTCCTCTCTCCTTCTCTCTCCTTCCTCCTCTCTCCTCCTCCTCTCTCCTTCTACCTCTCTCCTCCTCCTCTCTCCTTCTACCTCTCTCCTACTACCTCTCTCCTCCTCTCTCCTCCTTCACTCTCTCCTCCTCTCTCCTTCTACCTCTCTCCTCCTACTACCTCTCTCCTCCTTCACTCTCCTCCTCCTCTCTCCTTCCTCCTCTCTCCTCCTACTACCTCCTTCCTCCTCTCTCCTATTTCCTTCTCTGTCCTCCCTCCCCTCCTACTCTCCACCTCCCCTTTCCTTCCTCCTCTGTTCTTCCTCCTCCTCTCTCCTTCCTCTTATCTCCTTCCTACTCTCTCCTCCTCCTCTCTCCCCCTCTCTCCTTCCTCCTCTCTCCCCCCCTCTCCTCCTATTTCCTTCTCTGTCCTCCCTCCTCTCCTACTCCCCACCTGCCCTTTCCTTCCTCCTCTCTCTTCCTCCTCCTCTCTGCCCCTCCTCTCTCCTTCCTCCTCTCCTACTCTCTCCACCTCCTCTTTCCTTCCTCCTCTCTCCTTCCTCTTCTCTCCTTCCTCCTCTCCTACTTTCTCCACCTCCTCTTTCCTTCCTCCTCTCTCCTTCCTCTTCTCTCCTTTCTCCTCTCCTACTCTCTCCACCTCCTCTTTCCTTCCTCCTCTCTTCTTCCTCCTCCTCTCTGCCCCTCCTCTCCTTCCTCCTCTCTCCTCCCCTCTCCTCCTCCTCTCTGCCCCTCCTCTCTCCTCCTCCTCTCTGCCCCTCCTCTCTCCTTCCTCCTCTCCTACTCTCTCCACCTCCTCTTTCCTTCCTCCTCTCTTCTTCCTCCTCCTCTCTGCCCCTCCTCTCCTTCCTCTTCTCTCCTTCCTCCTCTCTCCTCCCCTCTCCTCCTCCTCTCTGCCCCTCCTCTCTCCTCCTCCTCTCTGCCCCTCCTCTCTCCTTCCTCCTCTCCTACTCTCTCCACCTCCTCTTTCCTTCCTCCTCTCTTCTTCCTCCTCCTCTCTGCCCCTCCTCTCCTTCCTCTTCTCTCCTTCCTCCTCTCTCCTCCTCCTCTCTCCTCCTCCTCCTCCTCCTCCTTTCTCCTGCATCTCCCACCTCTAGTGTGGATGTTTTGTTCTTTTGCTGGAATAATAAGAAGAAACTCCCAAAAGGACCGACATTATTTTGATTGATCAGCTGTTTCACCTTTTTTGCCTGCTTGCTCCCGGTCTGCTGTTCCACATCTAGACCTGCACGTGGAGGGTCTGTTTCGGGTTCCGGGGAACAGCGTTCGGCAGCAGACCCTGAAGGAGCTCCTCAACAGCGGGGCCGACGTGGACCTGGACTCGGGGGACTTTCACCCCAACGATGTGGCTACGCTGCTGAAGACCTTCCTGGGAGAGCTCCCCGAGCCGCTGCTCACACACAGACACTTCCACGTGCACCTCAAGATCGCCGGTATGAAGGCGCACGCTCACACACCGTTATACTTTACAAACATATCGCTGCTCAGCCACGGGGCTTATATCTCTTTATTTAAACATTCGATTTAGAATATAGAATACATATACGTGTCAAAGATGTTCAAAGGTTGCAGAAATGGTTTTCAATATCTAGGAATTTGTAAGAATATGGATTTGTAGGCTATATGTTTGATGTGGCTAATCTTAATGGTGATACAGAATTTATGTCACAACACATTTTTTACTAAATTCTGTAAATCTCTTCATGACCTCACTTCCTCCACGCTTGTCCCGCCTCCAGACCTGACCCTGTTTGACGAGCTGGGCAACAAGACCGCGGTGCCCAACAAGGAGCGTCAGATCGAGGCTCTGCAGCTCCTCTTCCTGCTGCTCCCCCAGGCCAACCGCTCGCTGCTCAAGCTCCTGCTGGACCTGCTCTACCACACCGCCCGCCAACAGGACCACAACAAGATGTCCGCCTTCAACCTGGCCCTCATGTTTGCCCCGCACGTCCTCTGGCCCAGACATGTAAGACTCTCTACGTTTTCTTACTGCATCATCGGCCTTGGAGGACCAGCAGCGTTTCATACCATTAGGTCAAGACGAATACACCTTCATTTCTGGTTAAATAAAGGTTTAATAAAAACAAAACAAGGCAAGATTCAAAGGGTTTATTATGACCAAACAATGTGTCAACAATGTAACATCTACATATAAAGAACCAGCATGTAAAAACAACAATAAAACAAATAACTGTTAAACTGTATACACATACATTTATACATGTGATTATTATTGGCTACATTTATGGAACACACTAAACCCAGTTATTCATCCAACGTAAAGAATAACTAAGCCAGCTGAAACCAGATGTAGATGGGTATTTTGTGGTGGTCTTGATGGATTCTGGTCCTAATGACCCAATGTCCATGAATCCTGCTCCAATAGTTGGTCTGACTTCTGTTGTTTGCTGCTGCAGATGACAGCTGGTGACCTGAGAGACAATCTGAAGAAGCTCAACACCAGCATGGCCTTCCTCATCAAACACTCGCAGAAACTCTTCAGGGTGATTATTGAACAGCACGCCCCCTAGCGATCAAATTAGGGCTTTGCAGTGCGTTGAGTCTTTTATTTGTTATTATTTGTGGAATTAGTTTTCCTTGTCATTTGTGGTCCTTCTGTAAAAAGCTGTCTCCAAACATCATGTTGGTTGTTTAGAGGACAATAACATCTCATTTAATGTGATGAACAAGTGACAGAATAAGTAGACTGAATACTGACCATTGGATTGGTACAAAGATGGAGTTTACCACAGCTGGAAGGGGCTGGAAAAGCATGGAAATACACCTGGAAATGCTTGGAAAATGCTAGATGAGCTCGTTTGGTGATATTTTGGATCTTTGTAGCTCTACGGTGGCTCTGAGGGGTCAAACTGAATGCTTTTTGATGCAACGGGAGGTCTAAACCATGTTTTAACGTGCGGGGGGAAACGGTAGTACATGAACAAATTGGTGTCCAGAAACATAAATTGTGATGTTGATGGAGAACCTGGAGGTGAGTGAGTCGTGTCTGCTGCTGTCGTTCAGGCTCCCGTCTACCTGCGAGAATACGCCAGAGTGCACTTCACCGGGACCAAGACTCTGCAGGTGAAGGTACGTGGAGGGAGTTCACAGAGCCGTGGTCCGCCGTGGTCCGCCGTGGTCCGCCGTGTCTCCTCACAGCCGGGTCTGAACTTTTGCCGTCTGCTCCGTCAGGATGATCTGGAGCTGCTGGCGGCGAGTCTCTCTCCCACTCGGCGGACGGCGTTGCCCTTGAAGAGGACGGCTCTCCAGGGGCCCGGCTCTCAGCAGCAGGTCCAGTCGCCGGCTCAGCAGTACACAGAAGAGGCTCTGAAGGAGCTCTTCAGACACGTCCACCACAACATGCCGGACTCGGCCAAGAAGAAGAAGCTCGTCCGACAGGTTCACCTCTTCACTGTCCAAGAGATGTCCAAACTCGGCTGTCTCTTGAATCTAATATGTAAATGGTGTTCTCCCCCCCCCCTCCTTATGTGCAGTTAGTCAAGCAGACCACCTCGGGGGTCCCTGCTAACGAGCACCAGCAGGTCCACTCGGCTCCCAGCAAGAAACATCCGCGTTCCCGCTCCTTTGGCGGCCTCATTAAGGTACCGAACTGTCTGGGGATCACCACGACGACCACAAGACAGCGTTAGCTTCAAGAACACAAAGCAAGATTTTATCACATATTGTTTGAAGTCCTTTTAAGAGGTCCTACTTGTTATCATCACTCAAGACCTTTATGGACGGACGTGACCACTAAATATTAGGAACAATTATTCAGGAGTCTCATTACTCAGTGTTGTTATTGATGAGTCATTTAAATCCCTTTAACTCATGTCCTTCAGAAAGGGAGAACGTGTTCTCACTGTTTGTACTTCCAGCAGGTGTTCACTGTTCTGGTTGGTCATCACTTCACTAATAACGGTTCTCATTCCCCCCCCCCCCCCCCAACCTGATGATGTGGTGACAGCGTAAAGCTCGCGGTGAGCAGTTGACGGCAGAGAGGCGAGGTCGACACGTCTCCCCTGATCTCGTCACCAGGCCGGGAAGGAAACCCGGAAAAGAGAACCTCGTCCTGCAAGCCGTAAGCCTTCCTTTCATTCTGTGCAGGTGTCTCTCTCTCGCTCTCTCTCTCTCTATCTATGGATATATCTATATATGGATATATATTAACATGAAAAATGGGGAACTAAATATTAAAAAAACATTATTAGTGATATTTGCAAATTTATCAAACTGACCAAGAACGAGATGAACCTCAACAAAATAAGTACATGTGAGAGAAGAGAGTCATCTTGTGTTCTGACAGCTGATGCCTGGTTGTCGGCATGGCAACTACTTTTAAAAGTTTGAACGCCCTGAATAGTTTGAATGA
>CM056824.1:28991711-29001711 GCA_029853015.1 Chelidonichthys spinosus
ATAATAATTTCCCTCTACTTCACGCCCGTTTTTAAAAACAAATGTTCTGGTGATTGTTCCCTCAGCTTTACTCCTGATGACTCGACTGAACCGACGGCTGCTCAGTTATTTTGTGTAGCGAGTATGGATGCACCAGTGATAGTTCTCAGGGATAGTGGGAGGTCAGAGGTCAGCTGCAGAGCTGTGATGCCGGTGCGGTGCTGTTCTTCTCGCCCCCCTGTGGTAGGAATGTGTAACTGGTGCATCCTGTTTTTTTTTTTTAGAGAGAGATTTGCGGATGTCGATAGAACGGGTTTGTGGAAAGTGATTAAACGTGATGTGACATGCCCCCCCCCCCCCCCCACTATTACACTATTATATCTGAAGGTCACTACAGTGGTCTCCACGGGACCCTCTTTTTTTTTCTTTTAAAAAGAACCTGACTGATTTAATCTCAGCAATCTTTTAAACTGGATTCTGTTGTATTTATTGCTGTTTTTTAGGGGAACAAAAATGTCCTTTTTTTTCTGTGTATGTGAATGGGATGAATCGGCTCGATTTATGGTACATTTGAGGATTTTAGTTCACGTTTGTGACTAGCGTGACGTGTGAATGCTGTTTGATACTTGAAACACAAAAAAGCCTTTTAAGTCCGTGTGTGTTTCTCTTTGACATAAATGTGAAATACTCAGTTACTGCTGTGTGCTTACTGTACATCACAGGTGAGTTCTCCTGCACGCCGTGGGAACGTTCAGGTCATGAGTTTGCACCTCATTTCTTTGTAAATGAGATGAGGATGAAGTTTCTATTAGGCTTTGATTTGTCCGAGCACCAGTCTAACAGTGTCATGATGAACTCATCTGTGAGGGTTCACTGTCTCGTGTAAACTGTGATTACATGTTTTATTTTGTGTATTTTAGTGTAAAATAAGTGTACAGTACGTTGGATTCCTCCAGCGCTCCACTTTGGATTAAAACCTTTTTCTATGTTTCCTACGGGAAGTCTGTTTGGTTTGAATGTTTCATCAGATTGTGTTGTACTTTCTTTCATGTTTGAACACTAGGGGGTGCTACCAGACAACATAGAGGCGCGTGTACGCTGGTTTAACTTTGTTTTACTTTGTTGCTCATCTAGACAGCTTCTGTTGAGCATTGTTTTACCACAATGATGATGGAAATATGATATCTTATCAATGCCTATTGAGAAACTCACTCTTCCCCCCCCTCCCTCCAGGAAAGGTCAGAGGTCAGAGAGACTCCACTGGCGTTCGGGCGGCAGCGTTTAAACCTCCCAGCCGACGCTTTCTTGTACCGCGTTAACGAGAACACACATCTCTAGAGAACGCCGAGACGAGTTCAGCAACGCCTCAGTAAGATGAACTATATCTTGATGAGATCTCGTTTGGCAGGGTCTTTAATTAGGGCTGGGCATTCGGTTTCCCCCCGCAGCGGTAGTTTGAAGGGTTTTATTTAGGTCAAGTTTACTGCTTAATAAACCCTCTCCGTGACTGAAGCAGCAGTATTATAATAATTATCGGGTCGTGGTGTAAACGGCCAGCGCTGTTAAAAAAATGAGATGAACGTTGATGTTAACTTTATTCTCCTGAAGTCCTTTTGGTGCTCTGATCATCAATCCGTCGATAATTTCCTGGATCAATCGCTTGGTGTATTAAATGCAGACGTGCCAAAAATACAGACAAGTAGAAGTACTGATACTTGTGTTCAAACATACTCTGGTAGAAGTAGAAGTATGCATACTTGTGTTCAAACATACTCTGGTAGAAGTAGAAGTACACATACTTGTGTTCAAACATACTCTGGTAGAAGTAGAAGTATGCATACTTGTGTTCAAACATACTCTGGTAGAAGTAGAAGTACACATACTTGTGTTCAAACATACTCTGGTAGAAGTAGAAGTACACATACTTGTGTTCAAACATACTCTGGTAGAAGTACACATACTTGTGTTCAAACATACTCTGGTAGAAGTACACATACTTGTGTTCAAACATACTCTGGTAGAAGTACACATACTTGTGTTCAAACATACTCTGGTAGAAGTACACATACTTGTGTTCAAACATACTCTGGTAGAAGTAGAAGTACGCATACTTGTGTTCAAACATACTCTGGTAGAAGTAGAAGTACGCTTACTTGTGTTCAAACATACTCCGGTAGAAGTAGAAGTACACATACTTGTGTTCAAACATACTCTGGTAGAAGTAGAAGTACGCTTACTTGTGTTCAAACATACTCCGGTAGAAGTAGAAGTACACATACTTGTGTTCAAACATACTCTGGTAGAAGTAGAAATACACATACTTGTGTTGGAGTACAGGCTCTGAGATGTACTCAAAGTAAAAACTGAAGTACATTTCTTCTGGCTGTTTTTCAGACTGAATCTCTCGTCATATTCATAATAAAAATAATAATCAATGATTCCCATCAAATGCATTGAAACTAAATTAACAAGCCTGTTTTTAAAATGTGAGGAGATGAAAGTAACTTGTAGGATATGTTGGTACAGATACCTGAAAAGTACATTCACAAAGTATTTGTACTTCCCACCCCTGTTTAAATGTCAGAAAATAGTAGCAGCAGTGAAAACCCAAAGACATCCTGTTGGCGAACACGTGACACGAGAAGAGCAGCAATCCTCACAACTGAGAATCTGAAAGCTTTAAAATGACGAACGCTTTGTAAGAAATAAGCAATTAATTTCCCGTCGTCGTGTAAATCGATATTAATCGATATGAATTGATCTTGATCGACTGGTCGTTTCAGCTCCAATGAATTCATGCCGTGCTAGAACATCACAGCCGTGTAGTCTGGTGTTCATATTTATCTACATTGCACATTTCTTGTTTGTTGGATTAAAGGGGGGGGGGGGGGGGGGTTGTACCAAATAATTTTACATGCAGGGTTGATCTGGAGGATTTTTCTTTTTTTAAACCGACGCATTTTGAGACAAAAGCATCTGCTCCGTCCCTCCAGAAATCAATTCAGACGCGTCTGGAGTAAAAGCCCCTCCACCTCCCCGCCCACCGCTGCCTCCGAGAGCTATTATGGCCTCCAGATATGAGGGGGGGGGGGATGTCAACATCTCGTCCCCTCCCTTTGTTGCAGATTATCACCCGAATGACTCGTTCAATTCAGCTGCGGCTGCCGCTCCGCCTGTGGCCAATTTGTTTTCCATCACTTGTGTGTGGAGAGCGGCGGGTTAAATGAACGAGTCTGTGGGGAGAAGACAAAGTGAGGCCATGAGCAATAATCACTCATGCGTGGTGGTAAATACAAAAAAAGGGCCTCCAGTAGGGACCAAAAATCTCATCCCAATGTTTTTAGCTGAATGCTCGATATATGTCTCCATATTTTAGAAATAACAAAAACATGTGATAAAGTGTGTATGAGTGTCTGTGTGTGTGTATATATATATATGTTTTGTATATAACATTATTTCATGCAGCAATGTAGGAGAAAACAAAGGGAGGGGGGGCGATATTCAGAGAAAACATGTGGCAATTTTGCCACTTTATGCATCTATATAGCCGATATATAAACAAGTTGCTTGGTTCTGCCAACACCAGATGTTTGCCGTTGCTATGACAACAAGTGAAAGCTACGGCTAGCATGTTAGCCCAACCGCCCCGATCAATAAACACCCATAAGATGACAGTTTGTCCTCATATGAATAAATAAGCATCAGCATCATCACCCTAAGGACCTTAACGAGGCGTCGTCACACGTTGGGGTGATTAATTACAAACAGAAACCTACGTTCATGTTAGCTAGCATAGATGCTGCTTGTTAGCATCATAATTAACCTTCAAATTTGCCACTTTTTCTCTGAATATTGCCCCCTCAGCTCCGTTTTTTTCTTTCTCTCCCGACAGTTGCCCTAATTCACATCTTTTTTCACAATTTGCAAAAAATGTGTTTTTGCTGCAATTTTTATAATTTCTTTTTTTAGTCAATATATTTCAATGATTGGTTTAATATTAGAATACAGAAATAAGCAGGTATCAGCAATGACAAAGCCCTCTGTTTTTTTTAAGGTAGTGTTTTAGTGGATGATTCAGATTTATTTATTTTTTCTTCTCTCCTTTCCTTGGTAATATGGCAATCACAATAAGCTGACGTTTCTGTGAAAGCTCTGAGGAGATTAAGAAAAATAAAAGCTCCATTTGAATAAGGGAGCCTTTGCCAGTGAATTCATAATAGACTCCTGAGTAAGCTCTATGGCAGCTTATGGCATTCCAGTTATGCCAGTCTCCCGACCAATC
Organism: Chelidonichthys spinosus; assembly: GCA_029853015.1. Lineage (NCBI taxonomy): Eukaryota > Metazoa > Chordata > Actinopteri > Perciformes > Triglidae > Chelidonichthys > Chelidonichthys spinosus. The sequence goes on from CM056824.1 coordinate 28,995,973, forward strand.
CCAGCCACCGCAGCCCCCCCGTCGGTGTGCCATCTTGGCACTGAGCCGCCGGTGGAAAAGTATTAATCACATCTAACAGCAGAACTCCTTCTTCTGCTCCTAATTTCACATTAACACGTTTTTCTTTCCACAAATGATCTTCACGTTTCCTCTGGAGCTTCAGTGAGATCACGATTTCCTCCCCGTCCCCCCCCCCCTCTCTCTCCTCATCATGTCCATGCAGCCTCGGGCTCTTTTCTCCCCCAAGGGAGGAGAGCGCATGTGGGCGAGAGAGACTGACAACGAGGGAGAGAGAGAGAGGAAAAAGGCTGCCGTCACTGGAGGTGGCGGCTCACGCTACTGCTGTCACTGAATAGATGTGAGTTCACTCCGGGTGCTGCTGTGTGTGTGTGTGTGTGTGTGTGTGTGTGTGTGTGGGAGGAGTCTCGCTGCTGTTATTTGTAAAAGCTTTTGATGGATGATTGCTCTGTGTGAGTGTGAGATAGAGGGAGAGAGGGAGTCCCCCCCTTTCTTTCTTTCTCTCTGTTTTTTTTTCTTCTAGTGGCTCACTGTTCAGTGCACAATGACTCAATGAAAAGTGGAGGGGAGAGGAAAACACACTGTACGACTGCACGGGAGAGAGAACACACAGGACAGTAGAAGAGGAGAAGCCCATTGGAAGGAGCTCTAAAGCTGGAGGAGAGGATACATACTTGTCTTCTTCCCCTTCTCGTCTTTCTCTCTCTGAAAGGACGCTTTTGCATCAAGTGGCAGCCGTTCAGTGGGAGCTGAACTTCACCTGGCGGTCTGTCTGTCTCAGCCTCTTCCAGCGTTTCACTCCCTGTACTTTTTGAAGGGGTTTGTGCTGCTGGTGCTGGTCAGTCACCCCCGGGAGAAGGATGGTAAAGGAGGGGATGGGATCCGTCAGGGGCTTCCTGCAGTGTGGCCGACGACGTCTGGAGAGCGGGTCAGGGGCCCGTGGCGGGACGGTAGACCGGGCTCTGCTGCGGACGATGCTGGCGTGGGGCGTCCTGGTTCTGGTGGGACCGGGAGGCGTGGAGGCGTGCCCTTCTCCCTGCAGCTGCCTGGGGAACACGGTGGACTGCCACGGCCTGGGGATCCACTCCGTACCCAGGAACATCCCCAGAGGGACCGAGAGGCTGTGAGTACTCCTACACCACCACGTGTGTGTGTTCATACCTTTCTATACTTCTGAGGACCAAAGTCATCACGGATGGATCCAAAGATCCTCATTTAAATCTGGTTTAAGGTTTGGTTTCTGGTGTGAAGGTCCTCACATCAACATGAATTTATCTGTGTGTCTTTGTGTTTAAGTTCATATTTTACACACACTCACACACACACACACACACTTTGACTGGTCTGCGTTATCAGTGCTCATTCCTGCGTTTCCTTCTGCAAACACATGTTTAATATTTCTGTAATTTATCCCTGAATCACCATCTTTTTATATCTTATCACTGCACAAATTCCTCATCACCTATCAGAGAAAGCTTCCAAGCGTATCGTCTCCTTCTCTCCCCCTCTTTCCCCTGTTCCACTCCTCTGTATCTAGTTTCAGTATACGGTGTAGCTGTAACGTAATCTCCGGGGTCGTCCCCGACCAAAGAAATTCACACTCGTGCGATTTTGTCGACTAATGGGTTTGTTTAGTTATTTGACAGATGTGTAAAAATGTTGTTTGTCTGCAAAGAGTTGAACAAAAGCCCCACTTTAAATCTTGTGTTGACCAGAGATGTGTTCATACCTGCCATTCAGCAAATTAAAACGCGAATCGCCCTCACCTCATTCTGAGTTGACCGAGGCTTCGTTCACACGACGACGGTCTCGCTAAAAATGGGGACGCTTTTCCTTTTGGTTTTAAAAAAGTTCCGCCTTAAGACGACGTCCTGAAAACAATCCGCGTGCATGGATCCACAAAAGCTAGCCTAAAACGCCGCAGTGTGCAGGCCAGGCCAGTAGGTGGCGGTAAATCGTTGTGATAGAGAGCCCTTCACGTGCATCCGGATAGAACCCCGATAAACGGCGAGTATGTGAACAGAAACCGACGATGAAGTGAGTGTTACTGTGAAGTGGAAGCCGTGACCTCACCGTTTCCATGGATACCAGGTTTAGCTAGTTTACACGGTGGCGCTGTTTTTCACTCTGGAACCCGGTTTCTAAAGCTTTTGGTTAACCCCCCCCCCCCCCCAACACGCTGTTGTCGTGGAAAAGAACAACCAGAACGTAAAAATCGTGGCGGCCTAATCAATGATTTCACTTGTGTGTGTTTCCCCTCTAAGTCTAGATGTGGTGGCTGATGTACCTCACATAATAATAACCTTTATCTGGGGTCGGGTTGCCGGGGCAACAGCTCCAATAATCATAATAACTTTATTTATATAGCACCTTTAAAACAACAGTTTACAAAGTGCCGGGAGTCGAACCCGGGATCCCCGCTTCGAGGACGTTGAGCCTCTGTACAGCTGCCCGAACCACTGCATACAACAAAGAGTTTAAGAGTTAAAGGTGAAAAGACAGTAGAAAGTCAATCAAATATAAAACTAAAATAAATACATTCAAAGTATCACGTACATCAGGTTGAGATGTTAAATGAAAACCAACGACAAACGTTGTCTGAAGGCGTCAATTCAAGAAAGAATTCAATTAAAAATCTTCTCTTCTCTCTAAAACAGGATATATGATGCTGTCGCACGAACCAATAATATCACGGCATCCATCAATCAATCCCGCTTTTTTGCGAGGAGTGTGGAGTCACGCTCTCTCTCTGTCGCTCCATATCGCATTCTAAAGCCCGCCCACTTTTAAGCCGTCCAATCAGATCCCTCCACTCGAACGTTCTCCTGGTTGGAAACTCACAGAAGCTGAAGCTGCTTGAATGTTCCTAGAGTATCTAACCTCTGTATGGCAGAGCTGGGAAGTAACAAAGTACAAATACTTCCTTACTGTACTTTAGTAGAAGTTTCAGGTATTTGTACTTTACTTGAGTATTTATTTTCCTGACATATGTTTTACTTTTCCTCCCTACATTTTGAAACTAATATCTGTACTTTCTCCTCCTCACATTTTAAAAACAGGCTCGTTGCTTTAGTTTTAATGCATTTGAGGGGAATTATTATTATTATTGTTTATTATTTTTCTTATTAATGAAGAAGTAGAATCAGTACTTTTACCAGAGTGTGTTTGAAGGATGAGATTAGCTCTCGACCGTCTCCAGCTCTGCAGCAGGTCATGAAGTCATCGGCTGAAGCGGCTCGATGCTAGCTGATGTGAGCACGTGTCACATTTAGTCTGACAGGAAGAAAAAGAGATTTGATTTTGATATAAAATATGAATAAGTCAACATATATTATGATATTGGTTAAACAGGTGCACAATATTACCGGGGATTTGATCTAAAAAGGTTCATTTCAGCTTTAATTGAATTGAATTGATCTAGCTAACTGCTACCTGCTAACTGCTAACTGCTACCTGCTAACTGCTACCTGCTAACTGCTACCTGCTACCTACTAACTGCTACCTGCTAACTGCTACCTGCTAACTGCTACCTGCTACCTGCTAACTGCTACCTGCTACCTGCTAACTGCTAACTGCTACCTGCTAACTGCTACCTGCTACCTGCTAACTGCTACCTGCTACCTACTAACTGCTAACTGCTACCTGCTAACTGCTACATGCTAACTGCTACCTGCTAACTGCTACCTGCTACCTACCAACTGCTAACTGCTACCTGCTAACTGCTACATGCTAACTGCTAACTGCTACCTGCTAACTGCTACCTGCTACCTACTAACTGCTACCTGCTAACTGCTACCTGCTAACTGCTACCTGCTACCTGCTACCTGCTACCTGCTACCTGCTAACTGCTAACTGCTACCTGCTAACTGCTACCTGCTACCTGCTAACTGCTACCTGCTACCTACTAACTGCTAACTGCTACCTGCTAACTGCTACATGCTAACTGCTACCTGCTAACTGCTACCTGCTACCTACTAACTGCTAACTGCTACCTGCTAACTGCTACATGCTAACTGCTAACTGCTACCTGCTAACTGCTACCTGCTACCTACTAACTGCTAACTGCGTGGCTGTAATTAAAAACGTCTTAATTTCTGTCCTACTGATCAAATTCTGATGAAATAAAAAGTCATGCATATTACCACGAGGATGATATTAACCTTAGCCGTAGACGCTGCTGCTGCTGCCGTGGCAACGGTCCACACATGTCCACACACGTCCTCCATCCTCTGCTGTAGCTGAATGAAATATTTACCTGACATCAGGTCCGTTACCTTTATGACGTTTATGTGCAAAAAAAACAAAACCAGAATGGAAGATGCACCCAAATACAAGGATCACTTTAAGTGTTTATTTGAGATTAGAAGCACGAATCAAAACATCTAATGCAGCAGCTTCGTGTGTGTGTGTGTGTGTGTGTGTGTGTGTAAATATAAAAACAAAGCCTGTATTTGTGTGTGTCCCTCTCGGAGTGTGTGTGTGTGTGTGTGTTTGCACGTCGGGAGTGTTTATTCCCGGTTCCAGAGTGCCTCCGGGTGAATAATTGATGATTGTCAGCGGTGCCAGCAGAGACACATTATCCTCCCTCCTCTCCGGTTCACTGTAGCGTGGAGGATGTTTTCCCCTCCGAGGCCAATAGCTTTATGATCGGGGGGGACGAGGGCCCGGGACCCCCCCGGTCAAAGAGAAATGGCCCGGAAAAAACTCTGAGTCCTGCAGACCTGCCGGCTTGTGTCTTCATATGGCCGAGGCGGTGAGCAGAGTGATGGGAACCGACAGAGTGGAAAATTACTTGAGCGTCTATTGTGTCACCTGCTGACACCAGTCTTATTGAACACACATGCGGGCACAGTTCCATTTAGTGGAGCTGGAAGGTGAAATCTACCATATGAGAGTTCCAACTAAACCATATCAGACTGGCGCTCAAAACCCAACTCATTCTGCGTAGTTCAAGTCCCAAATCAGGACGGCATGGAAGTGTGACGACACTGATATGAAAACATGCAGGAAATCTCACTCATCTTTAAGCAAGGTGCTTCAATTTCATGGACGTTGAGAGCTAACTGTTAACTCAGTACAGAGGTCTGCAACGTTTTCAGGCCCCAAGGCTTGTAGAGACCCCCGTTACATATCATATGAAACTGTGTTCCTTATTAATCTAATGTATCCATGCTAAGCCATTGAAATAATGATAATTCTGGCATTTAATTTTGGCATTTCTACATCAAAGTTTCTCCACAGTTAAAAACAGGAAGATTTATTACATAGTTACATTTTTGGAAGAAAAAAAGTTTGCGATCAAATCATTTCGGGGACCCCCTGTAGTAACTCTGCAGACCCCCTAGTGGTCCTGGACCCCCTGCAGTAACTCTGCAGACCCCCTAGTGGTCCTGGACCCCCTGCAGTAACTCTGCAGACCCCCTAGTGGTCCCGGACCCCCTGTAGTAACTCTGCAGACCCCCTAGTGGTCCCGGACCCCCTGTAGTAACTCTGCAGACCCCCTAGTGGTCCTGGACCCCCTGTAGTAACTCTGCAGACCCCCTAGTGGTCCTGGACCCCCTGTAGTAACTCTGCAGACCCCCTAGTGGTCCCGGACCCCCTGCAGTAACTCTGCAGACCCCCTAGTGGTCCTGGACCCCCTGTAGTAACTCTGCAGACCCCCTAGTGGTCCTGGACCCCCTGTAGTAACTCTGCAGACCCCCTAGTGGTCCTGGACCCCCT
>CM056824.1:29006711-29009211 GCA_029853015.1 Chelidonichthys spinosus
ACCATCAACCAGACTCCATCCAGAAAACCAGCGTTTTAACAGCAGTTATCTTGTGTACCTAACAAAGCATGACTCAGCACGTTTCACTGATCACCATCATGATGGAGTTATTTCAGCATCCTTTTCATCTGGTTATTGATATTAAATCACAGATCAATACTTTATTCTGGTTCCTCCAGCTGTGGGGAACCGGCCCACGTGGGTCTTGTTAGATCCAGTGAATCCAGCTTGGTGGAATCCACTGAGCAGGATGATGTCATGATGATGTCATGAACCAGACGGGACAAAATGAAGTCAACAGGATGTTTTTACAGTACGTTCCTAGAGAGTGTCCTTCTGATGAAGAGAGCTCTGGGTGTATCTTTGTGCTCTCCTGCTGTCAAACAGCGATCAGAAGTATATCCATCATAAACGCTTCACGGCATATTAAATTCTTAGACTAAATCCCAGTTATAATATATCATATCGTCTACCAGATTTTCATATATGGTCTTGGATTTTGGATGTCGTAATATAAGTGTTTCCTGGTTTAGGAAACGTTGCAGGAATCGATGTGGTTTTCAGAAAAATCACAAGACTGTTATTATTTGCCTTCACTTTATTCATGATATCCACATCAGAGGGAAGTAACCAAGTACAAGTACAAATACTAAGTAGACTTTTCAGGTATCTGTACTTTACTTGAGTATTCATTTCCTAAAACAAACATCTGTACTTTCTACTCATTACTTTGTTTAATACTTTTGAGGGGAATTATAGTTTGTTTTTCTTCGTATTAATATTTAGTGAGATTCAGTTAGACTTGTGAAAAACAGACGTCATTCATATGGATACGTCCAGTCTTTTGAGTATTGAGTACAGAGTGTACTTCTGACACCTCTGGTCATTGATTACTTGAAAGTACTGATATTGACCTCTGTCCTCACTTCACCTCCTGCTGTCTTGTTTGTTTGTTTCAGCGACCTGAACGGAAACAACCTGACTCTCATCGCCAAGGCGGACTTCTCGGGTCTCAAACACCTGCGAGTCCTGTAAGTCACAGCCGCCTGGCCTTTGTTGGCCTCCATGTACGTTAATATGAGCGTTCCCCACGGCAGCTCTGTCTACACCATCAGCCACAACTGTGTATGTTTCAGAATAAACAAAGGATGCATTTCTGTGAAAGGAGACTGTCGGGCGCTTCGTTTCCGGGGGCGACGGCTTGTTTTGTGTTCAGTGGAGATTCTGTCCCAACATTGCTGAGCCGGTTTCGGGGGTCTGGTGGGAATGTGGGAGTGGTCGCCGTGGTGACGCCGAGAACCAGAGGGAAGAACAGGATGATGCACAGGTGCTCGTTCGGTATCGGTGTCAGTCAAACGGGGGAAGGTGTTTTTTATCCGTGACCTTTTGACCCGGAAACACTGTGCCCTCTGGGAGAGAGGCTTCAATTACCCCCGTGTTTTACCCGGGGTACCCGGGGGTACCCGTGTTTTACCCCCGTGTTTTTAACCCCTAATGACCGTCACCGACGGTCATTAGGGGTTAAAAAGATGACACGGCGGGGGAACTAATGACATCTCCAGAGGGCCGCTAGGAACAGATTAGCAGCCCGCCGGCAGCCCGGGGCTCGTTGCTGTCAGGGGGGGGTTGAGTGTTACACCACGTTTGTTATGGAGACGACAGCGGAGCGGATTCATCGTGTGGGAGGAATCATTCGTCTCGAGGGTTTTCAATTCATGCAGAGCTTCTGTTTCATTATCCAGGGCTGGTACGGTGCTGGAAATCCTTGAAAACACTTGAATGTTTAGTGTGGTGTTTTCAAGGTTTGAAAAGTGCTTGGATTTAGACTAAAGGTCTATAAATGTGTGTTGTATGTGATGACATCTATGATAGAACAGAGGAAAGAAGATCTCCATATTTGAGGGACTGAAAACAGCATTTCCTGACATTTCTTTATGAAAAATGACTTTTGATGATGAACAGATGATGAAAATAGTTGGTGATTATATTTCTGTGGATCTGTTAGTGGAATTAGTTTTCCTTTCATTTGTGGTCCTTCTGTAAAAAGCTGTCTCCAAACATCATGTTGGTTGTTTAGAGGACAATAACATCTCATTTAATGTGATGAACAAGTGACAGAATAAGTAGACTGAATACTGACCATTGGATTGGTACAAAGATGGAGTTTACCACAGCTGGAAGGGGCTGGAAAAGCATGGAAATGCACCTGGAAGTGCTTGGAAAGTGCTTGAATTTGACTTTGGAGACGGTGGAGGAGCCCTGATTATTGTGTGTTTGAGTATCAAGTTAATGCATCCACTGCTTATAATATCTCCACAAAATCACAAGCATTTTTAAAAATGTATAATTAGTTTAATTTACTGGATGCACAAATGTTTGTTGTCGTGGATCCTGATATTCTTAAGGATCCTTGAATAATAATTGTCCACAGTAGGAAATAAGTGTGTGAATGAGCGGTGATGGATGTTTGTCTGTGATTGCAGTCACCTGATGGAGAACC
>CM056824.1:29014211-29024211 GCA_029853015.1 Chelidonichthys spinosus
ACTCCGCCTTGCATCACCCGGCCCTCACAATCATTGCATATATCATAGCGAGGATCCTCTACAGACACTTTGAAGACACACATCGCTCCCCCACCAGAGGCAAACAAACACAAACACTCACATCTAAGAGCCCTAAGCCTACTTACACGTCAAATTCACAGGAATGGTTATCGGCCGATTTTGACATCGATGTGTAAAAAAATGACCATATGGGCCGATATACCGTGCACCACTACGTTCATAAATTGTATTGTTTACGGCCGCGGCAAACAGAAACGTCTTCAGTCAGGAAGCAGCGTGTTTCAACAAATGTTTCTGAAAAAGTAGACGTGTGAGATAATTCTCCAGTTTTAAACAACTTACATGAAACACACACAGAACGAAGACACACAAGTAAATGAAGTGTAAGACATTAACGTGCGTCTTTGCTGTTACAGTAACTCTCCCCTCAGACACTCTAGGGTTTCTCTAATTAGCCGGGAAGGCAGAGCCGCCCTCGTTAGTGCAGCTGATTGGCATCCAAGCGCGGCTAATTAACGGCGTGCAGCTAACAGAGGTGGCAGCCGCCCGTCTGAGGCTAACCCGAACGTGACCTCGCCGTTTAGAGAGAATGCCGGAGTCGATGATGTTTTTTAATTGTGCCAAAAAACACTTTTTTTTCTCTTTTTCAGAAGCAGGCTGATTTTTTTTTAAGTTGAGCGGCACCTTTTTATATACGAAACAACATGGAGGCCCGTCCAAACTATGACAACAATCTGGACCCTCTGTTCCTTCACAATAAAAGACATGTAGTCCTCACAGGGGGAATACTTTTATCCTCTCGTACACATACTGTAGAGCAGAGATCATCAACGGACCCCTAGGATGTTACTGCAGGGGGTCCCAAAAATTATCAATTGATTCATCAATTTTGGATTTCTTCCAAAATGTAAAATATGTCCAAAAATACACCTTAACAAGAATACAACCTATATAAAGCAAATATGTATGTTAATTGTTGTGTTGATGTGAAATTGTGATGTCGAAATTCCGTAGAATTACAATATGGTACAAAGTGCTGTTATACATGGCACTATAGGCTGCACTACACATTATTATTGGCCGGTTTAACAAGCAACACAGTTTTATAGGATCTTGGGGCTCCTTGGTCTGGAACCGCTGAAGACCTCGGCTGTGATGCTTGATCTCCGTCCACCAGATTGTTTGTAGAAAAAGGAAATGAGGCCGATGGAAGTCCACATGCAGTTAATGTGTCATGAGACCAAAGCAGAGCTCAAAGCGGCTAACGAGCTGTCTTTCTGTGTCATCCCTTTACCAACCGGGGAAGCTGCATTTGGCTGCAGTGTTAATATAAGAAAAGGTAACATTGTATTTAACAGCGTGGTATTATTGCAGCAGGATTTCTTTATTCTTTATTTTATAACGCTAACGTACGAAACACTCTGATGACGCGTGTTCCCCACCTCCGCTCACTCCATTTGCACATGCATGCATTTCTATATTTACATTATCTACACGCCGCAAATCCGTCACTGCACAACACACGGTGTGGGATTTTCCCAGATGTGGAGTTTTCTTAAAGCCGGGACGGCGGGACGTGGCGAGCGGCGGCGGCGTCACGCTGGAAAACATGATCTGTGGTGAAGACAGACACCATCACTCCCTTTACACAAACCTTCCCAGCTGTTATTCTGCAGCCCAGTGTGTGTGTGTGTGTGTTGGGGGGGGGGTCAGGCCAGGAACAGTGATTTCTCCTGTCATGTCCGTCCAAAGTAAACCCGACACAGAGGGGAAAAGCATGATGGGAAAAAAAAACACACCCGACTGTTCAAACAGCCAATCACTGACCTGAGATCGACACCAAGACAAATATTAGTGAGGGACGGCGGACCGTCAACTCTCACGTCTCCATCGTTTCATTCTCTCACCCTCCTTCATTAAGAGATCCTTCTGAGGATGGGGGGGGAGTGATGTACTGAGGGCGAGAGAGACTGAAGCTGAGGAGGAGAGGGATTAGAGAGAGGTGAAAGAAAACCAGGGCGAAGAGCAAGTGCAGTGAAGCGAGAGCAACAGGAAGTAGAGAGGGAGGAGCTTAGTCCCTGAAGGACGGAGACGCCGTCTTCCCGTCACTTTTCATCTCGGCCGCATTGAAAAGGACAATTTGGCGTTTTTAAAAAAAATAATAATGTGATTCACAAAACAACTAAATAGATTCAATATTTTTTCGGAACGTTTGACCCTGATGATGAAATTGTGCTCAGTTTGTTTTTTTTCGACTCGTCGTTACTGAACACTGATTGGTTGGCAGACGAGTGTGAGTCTGACGTCGGCGTGCTCACTCGGTTGCGTTTAATTATTTTTTACGGCTCATCATGCACCTTGATTTCACCCCTCTCTCTCTCACTCTCTCTCACCCTCTCTCACCCTCTCTCACCCTCTCTCTCTCACCAACTTGTGTATATTTCTGCATTTTTATGTTGTTTTCATAGCTTTTGAGTGTAACCCCTAACCATACAGTGTGTGTGTGTGTGTGTGTGTGTGTGTGTGTGTGTGTGTGTGTGTGTGTGTGTGTGTGTGTGTGTGTGAATTCTCTGCCTGCAGCTTTGCGGTTGACACAAAGACAGACGTTCTTTCAACTAAATTCACACATAAGTAGTTTTCAAATTAGAAAATAAACGTTGAGTGAAACTCTCAGACCCATAAAACCATGTTTTTGTAGCCGCACCACTCCATCACATGAAAAGGTTTTTTTGTGGATCCTTTTTTTTTTTTCTATTTGATATCTTCGGAAACTTTTGGACCTCCGTTCTAATTAAAAAATGAAGCTCGTGGGTTTGGACAATGAGTTTGTAATGACCCCATTTTCACATAACTATGATCTGTTCTTCTCCTCTGGTTAAAGGAAAAAACACAAACTAAGAAATATTGTGATCCGCTCACAAAAGACATTGTTCGACCAATGCACAACACTGTAACACATGACATTCATCAAGTCCCGCCCCTCTACCTCTATTCACTGGTTGCAACGTAATCCAAGATGGCGAGTACTAATGATTGCAAGATGTAGTTTACTGGAGAATGTGCTCCGACTGCAGTCGTCGTCTCCACTTCACTCATGAATTTGATGGTCAACTGAAATCTAGAGACTGCAGGATCCTTCGATTAGTCACAGAATCCATTTTTTTAAATATTTTCAAATATGCCTGATTATATTTTTATGCACACTATCTATCACTATCATCTTACCAATGTATGATAAAGTTAGTAAACATAATATGGGGGCCTTATTACCTGTTAATTAAGGCTTAATACAGAGATGTTGATATAGAGAGTTTGAATCATCAAAAATATTTATTATTTATTTTGTCCAACTGATTTATATCAATCAGGGAGGATTAAATAACACAAACAAACAAACAAAAACACTGTGGATGGGGAGAAATGGATGGAATGATATCATCATGCATTCCATCCATTTCCCCCTTTCAGTGATTTGTCCTTTATCTTTTATCTATCAATCTAATATAGATGTGATCTAATAAAGATACGATTTAATAAAGATACAATCTGATACAAGAGTTGAAGTTCTTTTACGTGAAGAAACTTTTTCAGACCCAGAAGGAGCAGGAGAAGTGCGACGATTACGTCATCTCAGTCCTACTGATGGCGGACGAGAAGAAGATACTGGAGAACAGGTTCCAAGACCTGGCTGGGTCACAGCCGAGCTCGGAGGCCAGCATCAACCTGCTCAAGACAGAAGTTAGCCTGCTCAAGGAAAAAGTCCAACAAATGGAGGACGAGAAGAAGACCATGGAGGACAATTTCCAAAATGATCTGACCGACTCACAGGAGAGCTCGGAGACCAGCATCAGCCCGCTCCTATTAGTAGTCGAACAAATGGAGGTCGACAGGAGGACAATGGAGGACAAGTTCCAAAAGGACCTGGCTGAACGCAAAGACCTGGAGAAGCTCTGTCTGTACATGGTGAAGAAGAGGAGAGGAATCTTCGTCTTCCAGGATGATCAGGCAGAGGATGAAGCACAAGATGCACGAGAAGGAGAAGAAGAAGGAAGCCAAGCGGGAAAAGGAGGAGAGAACGGGAGGAGAAGCTGAAGAGGAAGGGTTAGTTGTTCTGGATGAGGAGGATGCTGCTGGTTGTTCAGCTCAAGTAGCTCCCCTCCTTCACCTCTCCACCCTTCCTCCCTGCTCATCTACCTCCCCTCTATCTTCCTCACCCCCGTCTCCCTCCCCTCGGTCCTTCCTAACCTCCAAGTAAAGAAAGGGTTTTCTCCTGGTGCTCAGGTTCGCCCATAATATATACATATTTGTATGTACATATATATAAAAAACACCCTTCATCCATCTACCTCAGCCTTCATCCATCCTTCCAGTCCTGCTCCAGCCTCCTCCTCCTCAGTGATTAGTGCTGCAGCCTCACAGAGACGCCTCCGACCGTCCCTCTGTGTAGATTGCATATTCTCCATGTGTCTGCGTGGAGGTTTTTCTGCTGGTGCTCAGGTTTCCCCAAATATATACATATATACGTGTATATATTGAAAAAACACATGAAAACTAAATATCAGATTAACAATTTGAATACGTGTTCAAAATGTTTTTCTTGCTTTAAAAGAGGTCTGAGGGAAGATTGGAACCCGGTACCGCTGCTGGGAGCCTTGGTACACTTATGACATCATCAGTCAGATCTAGCAGTGCTCTCATGACGGGGCAGTCATATTATGCGATTATTGCCGTGGGGTTATGCATAAAGTGATCAGATGTCTGAAAATCTCTCCGGTGGGTCTTAAAATAAATAATGAACTGTCCCTTTGTGAGTTGATGTCAGAGTTCAGGGCAACCAGAGAGGATGCACATCCTCCCCTGTGGTCTCGCGCTCTATCTCTCTTGCTTGGTTGCGTTGCTGTTGTTGCCATTGCCCATCTGTCCCCCCTCTCCTCTTCTCTCTCCCTCTTGCTTGGTGTTCCTCGGTTGCATCTGCTGGTAACTTTGATATCCGTTAGCTTCCTCCAACCTAGCAGGAGAGACGGGCTGTAACTCAGTCTGAGATGTGATGGGACACAGAAGATTTTAAAAGCTGTGCTGATCCACAGCAACAGAATCTGAAACACAAAATGTGGAGGAGGACGAGGAGGACGAGGAGGAGGAAGATCGGTGACATTGCATCCACTGAAACCAACCAGCGTTTGACCCGAAGTCCAGAGAAACGGATGGACGGAGAAGAAGAGGACAGGCAGGGAAGCCAGTGGGAAAGTTTACCTTTCTCACCCTCCGCTGTGAACGGGGGGGTTTGAAGCAACAGGAGAGACGGCGGAACAATGAGAGGATGAAGAGGAGCGAGGAAGGACAGAGAGGAGGACACGACGTATGACTGGCTGGATCAGAGAGTGAATAAAGAAGATAGCAGAGGGAGAGAGAGAGCAAATAACATGAGACTACCTAAACACACACACACACACACACACACGTCCAGCTGTGACCAGTCGGTCATCCTCCAGTAAACATCATATCCAGCCTTCTCGTTTCCAGGCAACAGTTATCTTGACAACCTGAAGGGAAAGCATCTTTAATATCGGTGTGTGTGTGTGTTTGCTTGTGTGTGTGTGTCTGTGTGTGTGCTCTTTAATGACACTTTAAAAACATGCTATCGTAGCACATCTCCATATATATATATATTTATTTATTTTTTTAATTAGGGGCCGTGCGGTATTTATGGAGAGTTAAAGGGGTGAGAGAGAGGGCCAGCATGCTTTAAAAGAGGTCTGAGGGCGGATTCAAACCCAGGACCGCTGCAGGGAGCCTCGGTACACGGGGGTCCAACTCTACCACTGAGCTATCAGCACACTTATGACATCATCAGTCAGATCTAGCAGTGCTCTCATGAAGTGAAGACCAAAATCATTTTAATTCGTCAAGCAGGTGAAAAATGATTCAGACTAACATCCGGCTCCTTCCTTTGCTGCACCGAACCCCGATCTATGAACTGGTTATTATTTGTTTTTTATATTCTCCTTTCCATTAATGCTTTTATTGGTGTTGATGATGATAATAATATTAGAGTTATACTATACTATACTATAATATTATACTATTAGATATTGAAGTGCCGTCAACACACAGTACGGATATGTGACACAACAGAAAACTTGAACCGTGTCCCCTTGTTTTTCAGGGACCTGAGTGAAAACAGCATCCAGGCGGTCCCGAGGAGGGCCTTCAGGGGGGCCACGGACCTGAAAAACCTGTGTGTGAAAGTACACACAAACACACACACACACACACACACACACACACACACAGCATGAAAGTAGTGTATAAAACATGACAGTATGACAGTAACAGGGAATTTGTTGATGGTTGGATGGATGATGCAATCTGGGTGAATTTCTGGATGTTACATCAACTAGATAAGGCAAACTGAAGGTCCTTAAACCTGTCATTCTCTCTGCTGGCCACCAGGGGGCGACTCCTCTCTGGTTGTATAGAAGTCTATGTGAAAATGGTCCTACTTCTCTCTGCTGGCCACCAGGGGGCGACTCCTCTCTGGTTGTATAGAAGTCTATGAGAAAATGGTCCTACTTCTCTCTGCTGGCCACCAGGGGGTGACTCCTCTCTGGTTGTATAGAAGTCTATGAGAAAATGGTCCTACTTCTCTCTTGATGTATTATCTCAGTAAACATTGTAAACATGAGTTTATGGTCTCAATCTCTAGTTTCAAGTCTTCTTCAATCCAGCATGATGTTCATTTAGTACATTGTGGTCCATTTAGAGTCCACCAGACCAGGAAGCAGGGGATGCTTTAGGGGGCGGGGCTTACCTGCTGATTGACAGGTCGCTACCATGCTGCCAATGCTAGTTAGCTACTAAGATGACTTTAACACTTAAATATAAAGTTGAATCTGGAATTATAGAAGCTAACTTTGTTAGCAGCTTCACACCAGAATCCACATGGATCCAGATCCAGTAAGGGTGCTGTCAAAATATGGTCACTTCCTTTTCAGTGGTTGCAAAAAATCCAAGATGGGGACTGAACTGTAGGCTTCAAAACCGTAGTCCACAAACCAACGGGGGACGTCACCATGAGGACTTGTTATAGACGTGTTTGGTTGAGAGCTGTTCATATGAGTCACTTTGTTGAGTTTTAATATGTTTCCATGTGAGAAAGAAACCGTTAAGATTCCAGATATGAACTCAGTTTCAACAAATAACGACTGTTTGCTCCAATTTAAAGGTGTGAATCTTTCAGCACGAATCCAATTCATACAGAATCACATGAGCTGCTTGAACTTTAACAGATGAAGTGAATGTCTTCCTCTCTCTGACTCACCAGTCAGCTGGATAAAAACCACATCAGCTGCATCGAGGAGGGTGCATTCAGAGCTCTGCGCTCCCTGGAAGTCCTGTGAGTATCCTGAGAGCTTTAAACCTCAAGAGTTCCACATTGTTCGCCGTAAAAACAAGTTCCTTTTAGGGCTGGGAATCGTTTAAAAGTGATCAATAATGATTCTGATACTGATATCATAAGATACCTCATGTCCTCTACTGTATTTAAATACTTTATTATGTAAACACTTAAACATGAAGGGGAAAAAATGTTTTTGGTCATTAACTCCTGTTCATCATGTTTATCTAATGCAAGTTCATTTTCACACTTTAACCCTCTAAATGCCAGTTTATTTACATAACGGCACTTTTTTTTTTTTACACAAAAAATGAAATATTTTCTATTTGATGAATGCAAAGTGGACATAAAATCACACTCTCCTTAAAAGGGCTCTAAGAGAGAGAGAGAGAGAGTCTGAATAAATGGTCTAGATAGTGGAAAAAAAATCTGTGTTGATGCTGAAATTCCAAAATGTATTAAAAATGCACGTCTTTGTCAAATATAAATATGAGCAAAAAAATGCTCCACCAAACTCTGTTCTCAAGTTTCACACTTTAGTTTCTTTGAATTATTGACTCAGTTACAAATAATCGGTCTGTTTTCTAAATCCACGTGAACTTCTCTTCACATGGGCGTGAATCAGATCCACGGCTCCTATTTAAAAAAGGATGTACATCACGTTTAAAGCAGAAAACCAGCTTATAAAAGGCTGTGTTTTTAAATGGAGACTGGTGCAGCGCCTGCTCCACGTGAAAAGAAGCGGCGCTAAGTGACATCACTTCCTGTACACACAGCGAGGGTCTGTATACCGAGGTGATCTGGTCTGTGGCGGCCCAGGACCCCTAGTCCTGCTGTCGGATACGTTCACACAATAACACTTTTTATTCTTCTCATTTCCTCTCGTGGACCCTCATTCCTTTTCCTTTTTATTCCATCTTCTTGTGTCACCCACCTCCCCCTCCCTGTCTCCCTCTCTCCTCCTGTCTCCCTCTCTCCTCCCCCTCCCTGTCTCCCTCTCTCCTCCTGTCTCCCCTCTCTCCTCCCCCTCCCTGTCTCCCTCTCTCTCCTCCTGTCTCCCCTCTCTCCTCCCCCTCCCTGTCTCCCTCTCTCCTCCTGTCTCCCTCTCTCTCCTCCTGTCTCCCTCTCACCTCCCCCTCCCTGTCTCCCTCTCTCTCCACCCGTCTCCTGTCCTCCCTGTCTCCCTCTCTCCTCCCCCTCCCTGTCTCCCTCTCTCCTCTCTGTCTCCCCCTCTCTCTCCACCCATCCCCTGTCCTCCCTGTCTCCCCCTCTCTCTCCACCCGTCCCCTGTCCTCCCTGTCTCCCTCTCTCTCCTCCTGTCTCCCTCTCTCTCCTCCTGTCTCCCCCTCTCTCTTCCACCTGTCTCCTGTCCTCCCTGTCTCCCTCTCTCTCTCTCCTCCTGTCTCCCCCTCTGTCTCCACCCGTCCCTGTCCTCCCTGTCTCCCTCTCTCTCCACCCGTCTCCTGTCCTCCCTGTCTCCCTCCCTCTCCTCCTGTCTCCCCCTCTGTCTCCACCCGTCCCCTGTCCTCCCTGTCTCCCTCTCTCTCCACCCGTCTCCTGTCCTCCCTGTCTCCCTGTCTCCCTCTCTCTCATCCTATCTCTCACTCTCTCTTCACTCGTCTCCTGTCCTCCCTGTCTCCCTGCCTCTCCTCCTGTCTCCCCCTCTGTCTCCACCCGTCTCCTGTCCTCCCTGTCTCCCTCTCTCTCCTCCCTGTCTCCCCCTCTCTCTCCACCGTCCCCTGTCCTCCCTGTCTCCCTCTCTCTCCTCTCTGTCTCCCCCTCTCTCTCCACCTGTCCCCTGTCCTCCCTGTCTCCCTCTCTCTCCACCCGTCCCCTGTCCTCCCTGTCTCCCTCTCTCTCCACCCGTCTCCTGTCCTCCCTGTCTCCCTCCCTCTCCTCCTGTCTCCCCCTCTGTCTCCCAGAACGCTGAACAACAACAACATCAGCAGTATTCCCGTCTCCAGCTTCAACCACATGCCGAAGCTCCGCACCTTGTGAGTCCTTCACCTCAGTGCACTACGTTACCCAGAATGCCGCCTCAGAGACGGACCATTACTTACTTATATATATTCCCCTCCCAGCCGTCTCCACTCTAACTCTCTGCGCTGCGACTGTCACCTGGCCTGGTTGTCTCCATGGCTACGGCAGCGGGCGGCGTTAGGCCTCTACACTCAGTGCAGCTCCCCCCCATCGCTGAGGGGCCTCAACCTCGCCGAGCTGCGCAAGAGCCACTTCGCCTGCTCAGGTACGGCAGCACCAGTGACACAACACACACATGGGGGTCCCAGCAACACACAACAACACACACGGGGGGTCCCAGCAACACACAACCACACACGGGGGTCCCAGCAACACACAACACACACGGGGGGTCCCAGCAACACACAACACACACACGGGGGTCCCAGCAACACACAACACACACGGGGGGTCCCAGCAACACACAACACACACTGGGGGCCCCGGCAACACACAACACACACGGGGGGTCCCAGCAACACACAACAGACACACACGGGGGTCCCAGCAACACACAACACACACCGGGGGTCCCAGCAACACACAACAGACACCGGGGGTCCC